>OY986435.1:95959726-96392226 GCA_963920525.1 Dichetophora obliterata | reverse complement strand
TACCAGGCTGGTTACCTCAAGTAACACGACAGTGGGCACAACTTATTCGCCGTTGAGATTCCACGATGATATACGATGATGAGCATATACGTAAAGGTTTGAGAGTGTTTGGCGCTGCGCCTTGGGAAAATGGTTTTCCTGAGCCCGAGTATGATGACGGTCCATTCTTAGATGGAATTTATGGCAGAAAGATAAATGGAGCGGTGTAGACGATGACCGCCGATAAAAATAAAAAACACCACTTTTATTGTAAAGTGGAAAAATGAAATAAAGAAAATCAATATTATTTTGGAGAGCAATTGACTGTACGATATTTTTTGTTAGTCCATTTTTAGCCAACACAACTTTTAAAGCAGGTCTGTCAAACTGAATAATAATTTTTTGGTTTTTTAATGCGTTCTCAACGCTTGCTGATAAACGATATTTTTTGTCTTTCCGTCCGGAGAGAAAACGAAACATTTCTAACGATTGCCCTTGCGATTTATTAATCATCATTGTGAAGGCGAACTGGAAAACGGACACGCTTAAATTGAAACGGAAAGTCAGTTGGAAGAACTGGTATCTTTGGAATCAGAACATCCTCGTCTTGGAATTTTCCTATTATTATCGTTGCTTCAATTATGTTGTGCATCAGCTTCTTAACAGCGAGTCTTGTTCCATTGCAAAGTTTCGGCTGGTTTAGATTGCGTAACATAATGATCACTAAGCCGACCTTGTGTGGCGGCAAATTCTGTGGCGGCAAATTGTGTGGCGGAATTCCAGGCAAATCCAATGAATTTAGGAATTCAATTTGATAATGAAAGACTTCATTTGTATCGGTAATTGTATCGATCGACTTAAATGAGTACAATTGGCCAGAGATTTGGCTTTGAATTTTTGTTCGTCCTTATTTTTTGCTGCCAAAATGGCTCGTGAGAATCATGACAATATTTGGATTCAATTCTGTTATGAGTTATAAACTCATTTATGCTCTTCTTCGTATACTGAAACTGTTTCCACACCTTTAGTAGGCGGTTTGAATGGAAGCGGGGAAAAAATTAATCTTTAAACCTGGCACGAGTGGAAGTCTACCTCTCTGCCAAATATCGAAGCAATTGGTAAAGAATTTCCGGAGGTGTGTGATATACCTCATAAAATATATACAATTTTCATACAAAACGCTTCTTCGGGTTTTTTGCAATTTTCCAAATTTTGTTCTCAACTTTTCCATTCTTCTTTTTATACAAACCTTGTCCTTACAGTAATGAACACAACAAAAAAAAATCGCATATTTGGGCTGTGTGGGAGGTTCCACGCCCTATTATTTAATGCCCATAAAATTTGATCAGTGAAACGGCATGTGTAAATCGTGGTCGAATACTGAATTCAGCCTAAGAATTCGGCCTATAAGTCCAAAGCTATTCGATATCGCAAATTTTAGCTGTATGGGAGGAGTCACGCCCATTTTTCCTCTTTTGACCTTGTTTGAGTGGAAGTCTACCTCTCGGCCAAATATCGATGCAATTGGTAAAGAATTTACGGAGGTTTTGTGATATTTCCCATAAAAATTACAAAATCTTTATACAAAAAGCTTCTTCGGGTTTTTGCAATTTTCCAAATTGTGCACACAACTTTTCCAATTTTTAAATTTTTATACAAACCTTTTCCTTACAATAAGGAACACAACAAAAAGAAAATCAACTAAACCGGTCCAACCGCTCTCAAGTGATGAAACGTCATCCATGTGGCAATTGATTTTTATATATAGATTTATATGCATATTTATATAAGTGTCTGCTGTTTTTTATTAATTATTTTATATTGTTAATTTTGTAAGCAAAATCACTTGTGTCATGCCTTGTACTTGAAAAGAACTTGGTTCTAGTTGTAGTAATAAATAAATAAAATTTATTTATTTATAAGAAAAAAGGTAGTACATGTTAAGCCCTAACAATATATCATTTTGTAAGATCGGACATTAAATGAATATGTTATGGAAAATAATACCATTTCGGATGTTGGAACAATTTGGAATCCTCTCGATGTCAGTCTAAATAAAATAGTGGGTGAGCTTTCTTTTCAAATTTTTTTTTCGATCCATTCTTTTGTCCTACCTACGGATCATTTCCTTATAATAATATAACTGTATTTCCGATTCATTTCACACAAAAGTCTTTTTCACAATATTCTATCGTTCCCTATTCTTTTGGGTTCTCCAAGCATTTTTTTACTATCAAAGTTTAAATCAAGATAACACGAACAACAGAGATTTTTCCACGAAATGATTAAAGTCAAAAGAGTAGAAGTGTAAAATCATAACAGCTTCTAAATGTTTACACATAAAGTAGGTATTCCTTTACCGAAACAATAAAAATACTCTATGCCATATAATAAAAATTACAACCACACAAAGCTACAAATATTGACAATTGCAGAAGAAAAGCAAACACACATATTAAAAAAAAAACAGCTACAAACACATAAGCATTATGTTATCCACCACAGTTTAAAAACAGGCAGAGAAAAAATAGTTCATTTTAATTGATTTTTCGTGTCGCAAGTGTTTATACTTGGAAACGTTTGCCAACACACAAAAATCTGTAATGAGCAAATTAATTTCACAGTGCTTTCAACTCAAAAATAAAAAATTATTAAATTGATGTAAACAGAAATTAATAGTAAAAAGTTACAAAGAATCGGAAGAAAATTATATTAAATTTAGAGTGCAGAATATGGGACAGAAAAAAAAGAAAGAAAGTAGGAGCGCTATTTACAAGTACTGTATGTGTATAAAAAAACCTGTACTTTTATATAAAAATAAAAAGATGATAAGATAAAGGTACAAAAAAAAGAATGAGAGATAATTGATTCAATGAATGTTGAACATTAGAGTTTGTCTATTATAACTTTTTTTTTTCTTCTAAGAATCCGTTAGCATAACTTTTTTAACCAGATCAATCGATAAAAACGCTGTTTTAATATTTGTGGATAAATATTAATATAAACCAGGTTAAACACATCAAAAACACTCCTGGTTGGAAACAGTGGCGGACTTAGGCATTCTGCCGCCCCACAGTGGGTTGAAATCCAAAAAAATGGAGATTAATTCACCTAGAAGTCGGAGGGAATTTTTTACTTTTGTTTTAGTTAGATTGGGTACAAATAAGAAAAAAATCTGTCCGTCCGACCGTCTGTCCGTCTTTCGATATGATGATAAGTCGTAATTTTAAAGCTATTGTCATGAAATTAGGTATTTAAGCTTGTATCTTAAATGTAAAGATTAAGTTAAAAAATGAGCCAAATCGCCTACCTCCTATACAGAGTGACTTTATTTTAAACGTTCAAAATCTACAAATATTAAAAAATGCTATAAAATTTTGCACGTAAGTTTTCCTCTTCAATATAAGTTCTACATAATGTCGTCATCTAAATAGAAAAACCTTCACAAATTCCTCAAAAATGACTTCATTGCATAATATTAATAATTTTAATTATTAAAATGCATTCTGAATTTGAAATTCGGAGAAGTTGGAAAAAACCACGCCTATCGTCCATACAAAGTGACGTCATCAATATAATAAAAAGTTCAAAACTTCGGCCCAGTCGAAAATCATTCCTTATTACATTTTTTTTAAAAAAAAATCATAACAATAATATATACGAGTAGCAAAAAATTTATGAATTTGTTAATATTCCTCCTGATGCCCAAACTCTTCATACTCATCTGCATCGACCTCGACACTTTCATAATTGTCACATGACAAAACGAATTAAAGACAAGAGTCTTTGTTTTCGTAAGAGTTACTATTATAACGATTTTTGAAATTAAAAAAATTCGGGTAAAAACGAGCAACTTTTTATTGCTGAATATGGAAGCTTAGATATTGAAATTTAATACTAAATTTTCATTTCTACTTGATGATACGGTATTCTTATATAAATCTCCACATATATTTCGAAAAGAGCGCAAATTTTGACGTATTTTAAACAATTTTTTTTCATATTTCTACACAATTATTTTTAACTTTTTTTTTTAATCACGCTAAAATACCTTAGGTTTTATAATAAAAATATCACTTTTTATGTACAAAAAAAAAATATTAATTTTTGAACTATGTCAAATTTCGATTTGTTGAACTGATCGAAAAAAACAAAAATTTCTCAACTTTAAAGCTATGCAGCAGAAAAAGTAAACAACATATAACATTGAAATTTTCAGTAGTGATATACAATTTTTTGCTCTTTCGAGTAGTAAAAATTTTCAAAAAAACAAATTTTCATTTTTCAATTAATCTCCACTTTTTTTCAATTTCAACCCTTTGTGCGCCCTAGACACGCGCCTCTAACATACTTAATTTTTTCTTACACAAGAAAAACATTATAAAAATTGTAATTTTTTCCTTTTTTACACACAATTACATAGTAATTTATATAAAATAAACATAAAGACTCTTATTATGTGCTCGTGCGAAATCATTTATTAGGTCCTCATAAATTTGTTTTCGTGCTAAATCTGCTTCAATATTTAATGAGGCAAATTCATTTAATCGCTCCTAATTCATAGTTGCCCGTAAAAAGTTTTTAATTCGTTTTAATAGTTTTTTTTTCCCTCTTCCTCTCAACTTTCATAGAACTTGGGCGTTTTTTTAATGAGTATGAATAAAAAATGTGGTTCGCAAACAAATGGATTGGGTTATATGTCAACGAGAGAAGGTTTTTTTATAAAAACCAGAAACAAGGTTATCAGTAGAACCGAACCCTGCGGTACTTCGGTCCTCGGACGAAATACCGTCAACTCTTACACAAATCCTTCTGTTCTTGAGGAAACACGTGGTCCATGGAGCAGAGTTACCACCAACACCATATAGAATAAGTTTTGACAGGAGCGCTTTATGCCATACTCGGTCAAACGCCTTTAAGTTATCCAGAGCAATATCCTTGTTCTCTCCGAAAAAGTGATCGCATTGGTTAGCTTTAAATGCCATAAGAACAACAGTAGGCCCTACGGAACCATATTGACGATCAGTGAGCAGTTGGTTGTGCTCTACAAAGTTCATAATGTTAAAGCTTATTACGCTCTCCCTAACTTTGAAAAGCACAGAACATATCGCAATGGGTCGGCAGCTTGCGGGTTCATGGCATCGCCATTTTTATGTACTGACTTGGCATTTGCGACCTTCCCTTCCAACAAGATGGAAAAACTTCTGGATTTCGAAAAGGTTGTGCAAAGGCTGAGCCAGCGAAGAAGCACACATTTTAAGCACAATTGGCGGTATTACATCAGGACCAGAAGCTTTATTTATGTTGAGATATGTAAGGAGCCTTTGTGGTAACGCCCATTCTAAAAGGCTTTCTCTGTAGACATGAGACATTTAGACAATCTTGCAAGACTTATTAAACCATAAGTGATCTTTTGGTTTTATGTTTCTCATCTTATTGGGAATGAAAGACCGCATACCAAATAAAATATTTGTACCATCACAGTGCGGCATCCACATTTCTATCAGCGAAACATAATTTCCAATTAAAGTTTTGATAAAAATTATATAACGTAGTCCAATTTGCATTTCTATAAAACCATGCAGTCCATACAAAGATCACGTAAATGAAAAATATTATTTATTTTTGATGCAGAACTTATATTTTGTTTCTCTTCTTGCAATAATATTATAAGAAAACTTTTTAAATGAACGAAACATTTTCGAAAACAACATTTAAACTTACTTTTAAAATAAGCTACAATATTGTTCTATCGTCCTTTAGATTTTTCGGCCACCAAAATGATTCCGCCCTAATACACACAACAAAACATTTAAAAAAGCTGCAATTCATCCCCCTAGTTTTTTATTCAATAACAACTTATATTAAGTCGGAAAGACTGCATACCATAAATGCATTAATTGCATTACGTTATTCATTGATTTTTTTTTAAATTACTGCCAATGACCAGCCGCCCATGTTAAACTTATACTTTCTGTAACCCAAAAAGCAAGCGATTGCACGCAATATTTTATTCATTGCCTGCCAGCGAAGTTTTTGCTGGTTAGTTTTTCTTTAACATTTATCACTCAACATTTGATCAAAAATTTACAGCACTCGTCAAACTAGTTTATTGATTTATATTGAGTTTCTTTATAAAATAGCTACGAAAATATTTTGCCGCCTTGTCAATTCTGCTGCAACCAAATTGATTCCGTTCCTAATTCTTTGTTTTCAGACCTTGAAAATTTTACCGCTCTAGGTCCGGGCCTCACGGGCCTAATCAAGTACTGGTTGGAAATATTCATCTCTGTATAGGGTCCAATTTGAAGCATTAAAAACATACCTGCAAGGAAAAAAAATTAAAAATAAAATTATTAATGCTTGAATTTTAGGCTGTATTTCAAATTCAAAATATTCCAAAATATTTAATTTATTTGACTTTGAGAGCGCGCACTAACCTTGCAATCTTTTTACAGGTGTTAAGATAATAAATTTAGTTATACCAACTGCAGATATATATAAAACATAATATTAATAATTGGCAGAGAGAAATACTACAAAGTATAGCAGATAGATACTAAACAGTTTTAATTTAATTCAAAAAATGCAAGCGATGCTTGTAAATGGAATTCATTGTAAAATGTGGATGGATGTAGGACCTAAAAGTGAGCATCAGTGGAGTTGAAATAATGTAGTATGTATTTCATAAAATATTTGGTCCCGTTTTATTTTTTTATTTATTAACAAGAAAATTAAATTAGTACAATAAGAACTAAATTTTTTTATAGCACAACATAAATACATTCAATACAAGTATAACAAAAACTGTTTACTGATTTAACTAAACTAAAGATAAAATATATGTTTAATATTATTTTTTATAATTTCAAATTAAATTAATATAATAGTACGTTAAATTAAAAATAGAATATTTAATAAGAAATTATGAATATAATTTATTTTAAGAAGTTTGGACAGAAAAAGAAGGAATGAAGAAATTTAGTTGAAAGAAAAATAAGTAAGAATAGATTGCCTAAAAACACCTCTCCCTGAGACCTATCTCAGTCCACGTGGCAGAGCATTCCACAATTTTCAATTTGCCATTGCACACAATATCATTAATTGTTTTAGTTAATTATTTGCACGCATCTTTATTTTAATAAAGCTGAATACACCGAAAAAAAATTATGTAGGTATAAAAAAGAACTAGAATAATTTATACGTGGCTTTGAAAGACACGTACAGAAGACAGTAAAATAGATAGTCTTTTTGGAGAATCCTTAGCACTTCCTTGAAAATAACATTGAATTATAAGAAAATTAATACTAAGGTTGAGTGCCAATCGAAAGCTTTTTATCGTGGTAGAAGAGAAAGTACTGAGTTGAACAAAATTTCTATCTTTTGAAATTAAATTGTCAATTTTGCTGTTCCATATGTCACATGAAAATGTTATCCAGAAATTTTGACGCCCTTTCAGCGAATGAAGCTCTCAATTACCTAAATATCGTACTTTTTCATAGTACAAGTTTTTTTAAGACGCATTTGACTCCTACTTCTTATGCTACTTATGTTTTTATTCAAAATTATAACATGAGCTGTACAGAGTGTTGTAATTGTTTTGCGTAGAAAAAATTAAAAAAATAATTGTGTAAACATTACTAATTTGCAAAAAAAAAAAATAGTTTGTATCAAGCAAAAATGTTTTTTTAGAAGAAAACACAGCAAAACCATGATGCCAACATTTTGGTAAGGGTAACACGCAACCCTTTTACTTCAGTCAAAAATTCTCTTGCCGGTTGTCAAAATTTCTACTAGCCCCTGGGGCTAGTACACTTTTAACAATCATACACTCAAAAAAAGCTCGTCTTTAAATTAAGTACAAGTTTTCTTTAAATTTAAGACAAGTTTTTGTCTTTAATCTGAAGAATTTTTCCTTACATTCATAAATATTTACTAAATACAATCAAAATTTAATAAAAATTAAAGATATTCTATTTTAAAAATTAATACCAATTTTTCTTTGTTTCAAGAATGAAAAGTTCTACCAGATTTGATTTATGGAATAATTTGTATTTTAGTACACATTTCTTAAATAGAAAAGCGAACTTCTTTAAATGTAAGAAATTTTGCATTACAAAATTTTTTTTAGTAAATTCCACTTAATATTAGTTAAAATCTTTAAAATTAAGAAATATTGTGTTGATTTTATGTATATGATTTAAATACAAATTCTAGGTGTTTGATAGTTTAAAATCGTTTATTGAGCTTAAGGTCAAAGTTAGAACAATTAATTGTTCTAACGAATCTTTCCAAAGAAGCAACAACAACAACAACAACAACTTTTTTTTAATATGAAAAGGAAAAAATCACTAGCTGATTTTATTGCAATTTCGGCCCTGCTAAAGGCTTCATCAGAAAACTTTGTGATACCCGTGCAAGCGCGCACATGCGCACTGCACCACAGAGGCGATGAGATTTTAAGTGTACATTTCTCCGTTTTTCTCCCATTTCATATTTGCACATTTGTTGTTGTATTTCTGCTTTACTTTAGTCGTAATGCTTATGTTATTATTATGGAGTCCAACAGTCTGCTGGAAGTCTTCCACTAACAAAGCATGGTTACTGAAGTTATTTTTGACCTTAAGCTCAATAAGCGATTTTAAACTATCAAACAACTAGAATTTGTGTTTAAAATCAAGTATGATTTAAACTATCAAACATTTTGAATTTGTTTTTAAATCATATAAAATCAACGTAATAAATAACATGGTCATATAGAAAAACTTTAATTAAGAAATATTTTTAGCTTTACTTTAAAAGCATTTTGACTTTAAGTCAAAGAAAATTTATATTTTTAGTAATCTATTACTTAATTCTAGCACAAAATATTAAAAGTTATTAAGTGCTTACTAAAATTTCTTTAGGATATTGTGCTTATTTTTAATGAAATTCTTTAAAATGAAGAAAAATTTTTATTTTTACTTTTAAAACACTTCGAATTTAATTAAAAAAATGTTTATTTTTAGTATATTATTTCTTAACTAGTATAAGAGCCTGTCCTATGACATGACCTCCGCACACTTCCTTTTGGGAGCCTTTTGCCAGAAGCACTTTTTCTCTTTTTAAAGCTTGATTTTTATACACTTGATTTTTGCAAAATGCAAATGTACCACTTTAAAAAACACTTATTTTATAAAAAGTCGAGTTTGGTAACAATCATATTCATACACAATCTTACAAACTGGCCTACAACTCTCATATACGTAGCAGCTCAGGTTTCGCTTTGCGGCTGATATAATTATATTGTTTGGTACAATGGACTCAAAAAAATTTCACTAAATTCATCACCACTTTTTTATAAAAGGATGAAAAAAGAGGTAGTTAGATCAAAAACGTACTATTGTAAAAACCCAATATTAACACTGATAAGTATCAAATATATTTTCTGTGCGTACTTTCAGGCTGAACATTTTTGAGAACAGTGTGCTTGTAAAAGTACTCTACTGCCAAAAAATAAGTACAATCTGAGAAATACAGTGTGCGGAGCAGCATTAATGTTTTTATGTATTAAGATGTGCATATTTTCAGGCTGAACAGTTTGAGAGATATTGGACACGGAGCAGCGTGCTTTCCATTTATATATTTAGATTCTTGTACAAAATATTAAAAGTAAAGAAATATTTTCTAATATTTTTTAAGTAAATTTTACCAAATTTTTGTTAAGTTCTTTAAAATTAAGAAAAAATTAGTTTCTTACTCTTATGTCTTTTAAGTTCCTATATAATTACTTTTATTTTGAGTATATGACATCCTTAAAACTAAGAAAATAAACTTACTTTAAGGATGCATAAAAACTATTTTTACTAGTTTAAAGGACATATCTTAAAAAAAATAAGAAATATGTCTTTAAATAAAAGATATATATCTCTGATTCATAGTTTATTTTCTTACTTATTTTAAGTACAAATTTTCACTTAATTTAAATAACTTATTACTACACTCTAAAAAATAAATATAAATTTACTATAATTATTATAGTAATTTTTTGTTGAAATTCAAACTGATGTGTAATTTTACTATAAATCTTATTTTGATCTTTGAGTATTTACCATTAAACACTATTCTTAGCAAAATTAAGCTATAAATTTTTAATTTTGCTGCAATATCAACTACAATGCTTTATATTACTACCAAAATTGAACTAATGAAACAGATGTTGAATATTCAACATGGACAATATTTTCAACAGATATTTAGTCGACTTTGCTTGTCAACGTGTACGGATCATTATATAAGAGTTATATGATTTTTAATTGAAAAAAATTTAGTGTTAACTCGATTTTTAGTAAAAGTTTTACTATGTTGTAGTATCTTATATTGTACAAAACAACAAAATGGGTAAATGTGGGCAATATTCTAATAATTAAATAAAAATCTAAAAAAAAAATATCTGTGTTTCATTTGTTTTTTTCTTTCGGGTACTAATCGGCAGGAATTTCTTTATGCAAGTGTGTATGTCTCATTTTGGTGTTTATAGTGTTAATTTAATGAAGGATAAGCAGTAAATATAAGTCAAATTTATTTCTGCACGTGTCGTCAAGAGTGTAAAGTTTTAAGATATATTAAATTATGTTTTAAACTAAGAATGTCAAAACTAAGAATGTTGCCTTTACTAGAATATCAATAGATTACATCAATTGTAGTAAAAACAAATTCTAGTTGTTGAATTTTGCTAACATGAGAGTAGTACTATTGTTATGGTACTACACAGATGATAGCAATTGATGTTTAATTTTACTACAATATCAATATTTTTTCATTTATATTGCTACATATTTAACTCAAACATAAACACGTTTTGTTGAATTTCACTACAAGTCAATAGTAAAAAATATGTTTAATTAAATAAGGGTGTGTAAATTTACTACAGAAACAGCCGCAAAACTGTTGCCTACAAGAGTTGTAGTAAAATTCAACAAAAACTTTTTAGAGTGTATAGTGCATATTTATTCCTCTTTTTTCCTTAGATTGAGTAATTTCTCTTTAACTTATGTACATTTTTTTAGTGTACTCACCTCACTGATGTCAAAAAGTATTTTTCTGAATGTCAAAAATTCATCATCCCAGTGAAAAATTTCCGATTGGCACTCAGTCGTATGAATCGAGAAAAGAGAATACTAATACTTTATATACTAAAGCAGCAAAGTGCCAGTAATTACGATTATAATCGATGTTGAGCAAATTATGTTAAAATTTTAACTAAAATTATAAAGAAGAAATTTGAGTGTAAGTATTTGAGTATTGATTCCACCTCTTGATTTCCATCATTTGTGCTTAAGGGCAGGTTCTCATGAAACTCGACCAGAAAACTAAATTTGTTTTCTTTTTTTATTTTTCGATAACTTATGATATGTAGCATATGTTCCCAAGGCGGTTTGACCGATAAAAATTGCTTAAAAAGTTATCGCATACGAAAGTCAAAACTCATATTTTCATTAACGCACTCGAAACAATCGTTAACCAAATCTTTAAACGTGTTTTCTGAAAAACCATGCTTTAAAAACTGGTCTACACGATATCTCAAGAACTACTACTACTAAGATTGACTTGGAGTTTTTGTTTTTATTTAAAGTAGATATAATTTTTAGGATTCCAAACCTAAATAATATTGGGCGGTTTTGTTTTTTAGAGAACTTTAAAGAGTAAAAAATGTAAAAAAAACACTACTTAAAATTCAAATGTCCACCATTATTATTGATATTATAGGTATATCTATTGGAGTTTTTCAATATATATATATTGGAGTTTTTCAATATATATATTGGTGTTTTCCAATATATATATATTGGATTTTTACAATATACATATATTTTAGTTTTCCAATACATATAATAAATTTATAAAATTTTTTTGTTTTTTTATATCAGATGACATGAACGTGGAATGGAGACAGTTTGGGTATCTTTTTTTCACCGTGACGTTTGACACTTCACATTACACTTTTATCCAACTAAAAAAATATTTTCCTTCTCTTTAAGAATCAATAAATAATTGTCAAAAACTCAAGGTGTTCATTTAATTCCTTCTATGAAAAAAAAAACACGAACATCACCGTATTTTTGACCTCTAGATGAGAACCTGCCCCTGAAGTTATTTTTGTAAAATTTTTCTAAAAAAATCTCAAAAACAGCTAAACTTAACCTAGATGAAACACGTATAGTGAAAATGGAAACAGAAAATAAATCAAGAAAAGTCCTAAAACAGCTAGTTTCTATAAAGTTACAATGCATGCTCAAAAATTGTCACTAATGAAGTCAGCTTCCTGAATTTGGTCGTTGTGCTCGAACAGGTAATTGGGCAATAAAGAAAATAAAGGTAACAACAACAGAATATAATCAAAATACAATTTATTTCCAAGGGAGTTAAATCACTCAGACAGGCAGTTAGTCAGACAGACACTTATTTAGTCAGTTAGTCACTTTTGGGCTCTGTTATTTGGTCACCTAACCTAATCGATCACGATTTGCACCTTTTCCACTTCATGCGCTCTACTTACAAATAATTTATTAATTATTCATTTGGTTCAAAGCGATTGATAACGAACGAGAAGACTAGGCTAAAGGGAATAAGTTTTACTATTTGTAAGGTGAGTGTGTGTTTAGATGTGCAAGTGTGCTAGCATGAAGCTATGCGTGTATCATAAACTTAAAGCTTTTAAGGCGTCCATTTAAAATGAAGCCCCCAAAAACATAAACTTTGGTGGGTGCCTCAAATTGACTAAAGTAAGACACAGAGTTTGGTTAAGTGACTGCCGCTTCGAAATGAGTCTGTACGTTGATAATTGTTATTGTTAGTAGGTAACAAACTGAGTGTTTGTCATTCAGTCAATCTGTTGTCTATGTATCTGTCCGTCAGTCAGTTCCACTCAACTCGGATCAATGCTGTTAATTGCCCGATTTTGTTGTGTTTCAGTCGTAGGATTTGGTTTCAAACTCATTCAATTTACTTGTAACTCGTAGTTTATGGCAAAATCTGCATAATATTGAATGCAATTTGCACTGCATTGTTTTGTATGCAATCGTAGGTGTGTGTGTGTGAGTATGTCATAATAATGCAGCTATCATTAATGTTGGCCTACAGAGTACAACAGTTTAACAACTGTTTATTTTGTTCAATCTCGATGCAGTGGTCTATCAGTGGTTGCATGAAGGATTTCTTCAATTTTCAATTTAAATTGTTCAAATATTTATCTAATCGATGTCACAAGGACTAAAGTTATTACGTACTATTTGACTGTTTAAGAGAACGAAAAATAAGATTTGCATAATTAAAAGGGTGTCTTGGTTTGTCCATTCACTTTTGTTATTTATTAAAATTTCATGTTTTAAATGGGTACGATATAGAAGAGTTTATTATCGTGAATGCGGTACGAAATATTTTGCTATCATTTTCTTCCAATTGGGTCAAACGATCTCGCCTAATGATTGCCATACGTAAGGATTAAGTCCCGACAAAGTAAAAAATAATTGTGACATCGCTTTTCTATGAAAAAAGTTATTGTGTGAACACAAAAATTAAATTGTGCTATTATTTAATATATTGTTAAATATAAATCGAATATATATACAAGCAGATTAAATATAAAAGGAGATAAAAACAAAATCATCAGTTTTTAACTCAATGAAGTGAAGAATTTTGCTGGAAATTTTGTACAAGCGAAGCAGAAATGTAATGTAGCGAAATTGTGTATGCAATCTAGTTGCAGTATTGTGCATTTATATTTATGCCTAAGACATTGCTGTCGTTTCCAAATTTTTTTGTAAAATATTTACCAACAAAAGGCCAGTGAGAGAAAATAAGAAGATATAAAAAACAATCGAACAAATAAACATTAGATGGATTTACTTCCAAAAGTATTTCAGAACATCCTTGCAGGGCCAGAGTCTGAATGGTGAATGTAATATAATCACGCAACGCGAAAGAAATCCAGAAAATTTTCAAACTGGAGGGGCGCCGCTAAAAATTGTCAAAATGGATATTTCAAATTGAGTTTCCTATTTACACTAAAGTCATGCAAAAACTTTTTACCATAACATGCTTTAATGAAAAACTGCTCAACCGAATTATAAGACTTAACTTTTATGAAGACTGTAAAGCATTAATGATTTTTTTTAAAAAAAGAACGAACAAATAAATTGATAAAAGCGGGCCGTTCTAGTACTAAATACTCATGGAAAGAGTAGTATTGATTTCTTTCTTAAATTAAGTTTTAAGGCAGTCAGCATATTTCAAATCAATTTTAGTAATAAATTGATTGTTTTCTTGTTATATTTTTCTTTGATGTACATACTTATATGTTGTGAATTGCTGTTATTTTTATTTTATAAATCAATAAAAAGTAAATTCAGACAAATGCCATTTTAAATGTGGTAACCCAAGGCATTAAACTTTAAACTCCAATTTCAAAAACGCGTTTACTATAATAAAATTAAATTGGCCTTAATATTCAGGATATGCTTGTCTTGGATTTTTTTTTTTTGTTCGAGTTGAGAAATCTTAAAAACTGCCTAAATTGTTTAAATAATGCAATTTTATTTTCAAAAATTCACATTTATCAGATTAGTATTGCTCTTTGCAAAACGAGAGGGCAATATATGCGTGTTGAAGAATTGAATTTGCGAAATCCATGCTTTCCACATAACCAACTGTATGTAGTTATGTAGTTGGTGTACAGTCAGAACACCAAAAAATTTATTTAATTTTGCACCGAATGGTAAAATCATTCAAAAAAATAGCATATGCACTTGCATTATAATAAAATTATGGCATTTTGTACTAAACAAAATCAACTTTCGATTTGCCAAGCAGCAAATCGAAAGTTGAAGCCCTTGTTTACTTAAAAATGTATGAGCTGTGAACAGCAAACCATGGTATTTTCGACTAAGAATTTCAAGAATAGGTTATTATTATTTAATATTTAAAATAAAAGTAATTAGTTTTAAACTTTGCAAAACCTCTGTTTTATTCGTCTAAAGTGAATACAACAAAATAACTTTTCATCTCAATTCAACACTGATTGCTCAAAGTAGCTAATTTTTAAGTTTTCTAAAGATTATTTAATTATAGAAAATATGAACTACCATCAAAACCTATCAAACACCAAAGTCAGCAGAATTCGCAGAAGAAGATATTCGACAGAAAGCAATCAAGGGAGGAAAAATTAAATAACTTTTTAATGAATTAAGGTCACTTCAGAGCCTCATCACAAGGGATAAAGTGTCGAATGGTTTTAGCAGAAAACAACAACAGCAACAAAATTCACAATATTAATGAACTTAATTAGAACAAGAAAGTACAAAAACTAGAAGGCAAAAAAATAAAGATGATGAGTTGTAGAGCAATAAAAATCAAAGCCAGAGTAAAGAAAGTACAAGAAATGTATGAACAAGTAAATCTTATAAATAACGAGTTTTAATTTTAATGATTTAAGCAGCAGCTGTTGTTCGTAAGCCGGAAGAAAAAAAATTAAAAGAAGTTGGCTTAGAAGCTGTTATGTTGATGTCACCAAGTTTTCCTGCACAGAAAAAAAAATTATAATGATTAACTCAAAACTGTTTGTTGGCAAAAGTTAACGTCAATTCTAATGGTCATGCTTGACGTAACGTTAACTTAACAGATTTCAAAACAGTTTTTTTTTTGAGATGGGTTCAATAACTTTTAATTGAGTTAACGCAAAGCGCAACACACCGTGATTGTTTTCCTTCAATATTTCAAAACAAAACTTACTCAAAGTCAAATTATTACAAGGCATTTTTAATGCTATTTAAAACGTTTTTTGGTACAATTTGAATGCGAACAAAGTATTACAAAGATTTTTTTAACCGATAAATTTCAATACTTTTTGCAAATTTTTCCAATACATTTCGTATTAAAATATTAATACAGTTCAAGTTTTACCATGGTGTATTCAGCTACTATACAACAATTACATTTATATCAGTTTCAGCTCATATAGCCAATGAAGAACAGATATCAGCTCAGACTAAGTTTTCCAGAATTTTTTGATATAACAAAAAAAATAATGCTAAGGCTTTATCTTGTAAGCTTAGAATATATGCATTTTCAATAATTGTAACAAAAATTTTTCAAACTGTTTTTAATAAAAGTTTTAAATGGTATATTAATTGCTTTACTTGTTTTGCCAATTGTATGTAACCTTATTTAATTTAGTTTCAAACAAATATACCACTGAAGAGGCTTTACGCAGAGTAAAGACATGATTACCGCAATAATAATTTGTTTACTAAAATAATTATACTATTCCTGCAAACATAAAATTTTGCCTTAATAAAATCATTATTTACTTATGATGGTACCAAAAATAACATGGTTGAAACCATACTATCGTTAACATATTATATCTGTTTCCGTACTAATTTCATTTTCTTGTTATTTTTCACTCTCTTACAAAATTTGTAAAATTACGCTTTCAAGCAACTTCAAGTCACTTGAGTTGAGTACGGAAACAGACCTAATATGATTGTCTCCACTATTAGTAGCAGCAAAAATGTTGTGGTTCTGTCAATCATCAAAATTTACTTCCTGCTACCTCATATTTCTTAATCTTAATAATAATGTTAATATTTATTTTAGATATGCATACCGAACAGATATGTATGTAACAAAAAAAATAAAAGATAATGAAAAGTTGCGTGTGTCAAAACTTAAACACGCATAAAATTATGAAGAAAAAAAAGGACAAGAAAGTCCACTTTATGCACGGAATAAAGAAAAAATTTCATGTGTATTCCTTATATTTACCTTATTGTGTATAACAACCATTGCAACAAAGATCAGAATCGCAACAAGTAACATGAATTGAGTTCTTTAAATAGAGTGCTTATGTGTCTAGGAAGCTTTTAATCTGTGTATATGTATATATGAATTTATTCTATTTTGGAATATTAATTCTTCTACAGAGTATTTGTTTTGGAAAATATTTATATTAAGTAACTTATATCAAAAGTTCATAGATGCCGAAAGTGAGCGTTATTGGTAAAAATTATGACTGATGTTATGAAGCTTAACATTAATATAATTGTCGAATCTTAAAAACTTTCAAATGATAACTTTCATTTTCAAGAAATCTAAACAGTCATTTAAGAGTTCCGTAATGAGGCATCATGATTTTTTCTTTCTTGACACGTGCCCTTCAATTTCGGATTTAAATTTGTTTTCAATTTAATTACATAAGTTGTTCATTTTGAATTTTGCTAAACTATTTATGATTAGATTTTTCAATTTAAAGACCAGCATTTCCAATTAGAGCAGCAGTCACTTTGAATGCAAAAACAAATTCAACTGCTATTTTCATACAAGTTTCAAGACAGAATAACTGCCCAAATGAATACGTATCTATGAAATACGCCGAATAACAAAGCTAGTGTGGGGCATATTAAAAACCTGAAAATGTTTAAAAAAATCTAGTTATTCAGTGGCGTTCTTTGAAGTGGAAACTGAATCCAACTTCATAAAAGTATAATACAAGTTCTTAGAAATCGAATGTTGTGCCAGCTCGTAGATAGTGATAAAATAGTGTATAAAAAAGACTTGGTGTAAGAAATGTGCAGTAACAATAACTAGGCCAATATCTCACCCGGCTAAATAAGTAAATTTAGCGTAAAGAAACAAGAAACACACTTGGTTGCAAAGGAACAAAAGACGGCTTTGCTGCGCTTCAGAGAATTTAATAGAGCCAGAAACCAACACTGAGGTTACAACAAACAACAATGCAACAGCACCAATGAAAAAATTACAATAACACTGTACAGACATACAGAGAGAGATAACCATAACAACAATACATTGTTTAAGGTGGGTCAACTTGAAGCTTAAAACGTTGTTTTGCTGCCGAAAGTTAAAGGAAATTTTAAATGATCGAATTGAAATATAGTTTCAATTATTTAAAGGTAATCTAATTCAAGAGGCATTTTTTTATAATAATTGATACCTATGTAAAAAAAAAACAACAAAAAACATTTAAAAATCAATAAAGTTCTTGTGTGTTTAAGTTTTTATTCGAAATTTACTGATAAAAAACGCAGAATTGAATTTTTTTAATTTAAGGGGAGGTTCTAGTAGAAATCGATGTAAAATTTTTGTTTTTTGCTTTATTTTCATCCTTATAATCTTGAAAATATGTAGTCAAAATGATATTCCTCTATCAAATTTATTTTACGAGTCATAGCGTATTAGACGAGAGAGTGCGTTGGCCGAAAAACAGTTATAGATGTTTTTTCGAAACACCTTTTTTTCCGCGCTATACACGATTCCGCTTCAACGATTTGACCGATTTCGATGTTTGATGGCTCAAATTAAAGCTTATTCAATTTATGAAGCGTTTTTTCCAAAAAAAAAATTATTATCATTATTTTTTTAACGTCAAAGCAAAAGAAAATGGAGAAAAACAGGGTTTTTTTCAAAGGGCTACCATTTTTTTTAAAGGATATTATTAAAATTAAAAATCTGCAAGGCCCCCAAATTTCATCCACGTTAATTATTTTTGTTTTGTTTTTCGTTTCAGATCACTTGGCAGGGTTGTAGATCACTACGTAACGTTTGTACTAGAACCTACTAGAACCTCCCCTTAATATACCACTCTATACTTTTCTGACTATTATTTTCCTATTAAAACATTTCTTATTTGTGCCATTTATAAAAAATCATAGTCCGAAAAATAATCACGAAAAATAATCACGAAAAATCTGAAGAATTAAGCTTGATTTTTAAATCTTACCAGTAAATGAAGCCAAATTATTGTATGAAAAGAATACGCATAGGGACTATTGAAAAACATAGGGACTTAGGCAATTTTAAAAAATTTAATTTTTCTTTTGTGGTTTTGTACTAAAGAAAAGACAATAACTATAAAACCCTTTTATCAATAATATTTATTTTTTTTATGCCTCTTTACGTTGAGCAAAACAAATGAAAAATTTGCACCGATGGACTAAGGCGACTGTGATAAGTATCAACTCATATATGATATAAAGTTTTGTTTTTTTCATAAAAATTTTATCGTTTTAAGCACTGATGCTTCGCAAGAGCTTTCTTTTTATCTAAACTTTTAATTGTTGCCTTTTTATTTTTCCGTTTTTTCTTCATATTATTCATCTTAAGGTTCTTCTGCTATTACTACTTCTTCTCCTTCTACATCTACTTCAACTTCTACTATTACTTCTTCTCTACGGATCTGAATATTTTCTCGAAAAGGTAGAGCGGGCCATATCACAGCTTTAAAGAATTTCAATTGCTCTTGTGCCGAATCTTCTCTCATCGCTGCAATATTTTATTCCTGTTAAAATTATTGAAGTCAACAGCCACACTAAAGCAGTTTTTATAAAGTGACCTTACTTTTTTTAACTCTTTAGATATTTCGATACTTTAACCCTTTTTCGGGCAAGTGCTTATTTTTCGGAAAATATCATTTAAATTGATGAAAATGAAACCAACTTTATAACTTATTTATTCAGTTTATTCGGATTTTATTTGAAAAAAACAAGTGACCTAACAAAATTTCTGAACACGCTTTGGTCTAAAAATTCGAATTTTTCAAAAATTGTGAACAGTCTTAGCTCATTTATTTATTTACGATTATTACGTCTATGGATTATTATCCTTGCAGGCTAAACAACTTAAATATATAATAAGTACAATGTTATCGTTTAATAATAGATTAAATATATTTTTAAAAGCATCTTTAGGCATAGAAACATCGAGCAAGCTATAATTTTACATTCTATTTAAAGCAATAAGTTCCCATTGGCTCATTAATGGCATAGTTTGTTTTGTGACAGTTAATGTAAAAATAATCAGAATTAAGATTTTTGTGGGTTGTTAAACGATATTAGTTCAAGTAACTTTTCACAGATAATGTTACCATTAATTAAATCGTAAATGATCATAATACTATGCAATGTCCTTATATAAGAAATTGATGCACCTTATTCAGAAAAACGAATTGAGCGCAAAGCAAACTTCAAAAATATTTTTGGACTCGCTCCAATGTATTTATGTGTATGCACAGACCAAAATGGGCTCTAAATAAATGACGCATATTCACGGCTGGACCTAACAAGAGCCGAATATAAAGTTTTTAATGTGAGGGGTCAGAGAACCCTGCACTGTTGTGCTTAACAAACGCTAAGAGAGAGTAGGCTTTGGGGATGATATGGTTTAAATGAAACTTAAAACTGAGCCCAGAATCAAAGATAACGCCTAGGACACGAATTTCAGATAATCTAACAAGTACAGTGTTATCAAGAGTGTAACTAAATAAAATTGGAGAATTAAGCTTGTAAAAAGAAACAAGAACGCATTTACTAAGGGCCAATTTTTCAGTGCGAGTTTAAGCTCTAGTCAAATTAAACCGAGCTTAACTCACCAAAATCGGACGTTTAAACTCTGTTTGACTAGATATTTTAGCATTCGTTAAAGTTAAATCGACTTAAATTATCATATAATGTGTTTCTTTCATGCCTAAACCGAATTTTGACGTCCAATTTTTGTAAGTTAAGCTCGGTTTAATTTTATTAGAGTCTAAAATAGCACTGAAAAATTGGCCCTAAGGTTCAGTGATAATTGATTTAGTGTAAACCAACAAAACACATTAGCGAAATCTGACTGAAGACGAGTAGCATCTAACTGATTTTTAACTTTATGGAATACTTTCAGATCGTCAGCATAAAGTAAAAATTTGGCAGTATTGAAGCATTTCCCAGCAGAAAAGTTGATCATCCTATGAGCGATCTAAGAGTGCTCCCTGAGCAGCAGTGGAGTGCTCCTTATGGAACCAAGCTAGGTGTATTTTGTGTTCTCTTTTAATATTGCATGTCCTAGGAAGGGTAGCGCTCCCTTTAACACTCCAGAGGAGCTCAAAAGGAGCGATCAAAAACTGATCCGAATGGATCAGCAAAGGAACATTTAAGATATGTTTTTTGTTTTTTTTTTAAAAAGATCAAAGAATCAACATGCGCCTTATACAAACAAGGTGTGGTCTTTGACGTGAAAGGAAAGGGATAGATTAGCTAGAGGAATATATTAGAACCATACGTGAATTATTGATTAGACGAAACAGACGTGAAAGACAATGCTTTCAATCGCTTTTAACCGAGGCTAGTGTGTGTTATGCCTTAACCTCGGCTAGCATTTTCAGCCCTTAGTTGTGTTTCTGTCCTTTTATTCCACATTTTCCCACAGTTTAGTTGTGGATTTTTAGTTTTCCATAACTCTTAAATGTAGGAAAGAACAAAGAAAGTGAAAAAAACCATGTCCGAACCCGGAGTCGAACCAGGGACCTCTGGATTGTTAGCCTAGCTCACTCTCCACTAGACTACAATGGCCGATTTTTCACAGCAAATAATTATCGAGTTTCTTAAAAAGCACATGCCTCACTTTATGTGCTTTTTTTCCATTGATTGCTCGCCTACTGATTTTTTTAAAACAGGAAAGAAGCACAAGAGCACAACTGCTCACTTTTTGATAGAATAAAACAGCAAAAGAGCGCTCTGTTGTTGCTCCTCATAGGAGCGATCACATGTTTTTTTACTGGGAAAGCACATGCCTCACTTTATGTGCTTTTTTTTTTGATTGCTCGCCTATTGATTTTTTAAAACAGTAAAGGGAGCACAAGTGCTCACTTTTTGATAGAATAAAACAGCAAAAGAGCGCTCTTTTGTTGCTCCTCATAGGAGCGATTGCATGTTTTTTTACTGGGTTAGAACAGGGCTGGGCATTTTAACACAGTCACAGTTTATTTTGTCTTGTTGGTATTGATGCGCTCTCGAATAGCGCACACTGAGCGAAATAGATGTCAAAATTATCTAGATTTGCATGTTTGTGGCTGTATTTCTTTATTCATTCCAGACGTTCGGAATGACTGTTTTTGTTTCTTTATTCACTTTTGATTATCCGGAATATTCTTTTTGTATTTATTTATTCTTACGGAATATTCCAAACGCGTTCTTTTTATACTATCAGCTAAGGTAGAATAAAAAGAATATTACTTGTGTGTGAGGTTATATTCGATTGTTTGAAGTAAAATGTCGCTAAATGAAAATGGAAGAATTTTTTGTTTAAATGTTTTAGATTGCTTTGTTGCATTTTATTTTTTAAAATTTTATCTGGTGTGTTTGTTGTCTTTAATTAAAGATGAAAAATATGTTTCTGGTTTTAACAAAAAAAAATGTTCTTTCTTTTCCAATACTGTTTCTTTATTCATTCTGTTCTGGATAAACGACAATCTATTCTATTCGTTCTCTTCCTTATCCGGAAGGAATAAAGAAATACACCCTGCATGTTTATACCCCCACACATACTGTTGTATGTGTTTATTTTTTATTTTATGTTTTTATTTTTAGTCATCGGTAGTGTTCAATATTTCTTCTATGTCAACATCAAAGCTCTAGCATTTTATTCGAAGTAAATAAGTTATATTAGTTTGCTTAAAGTGGAAAATTAAACATTCTGCTTAGTCGGAAAAATTATCTGCGGAAAAGAAATCACTTTCCAATTCAGAGTTAAACATTTTGGTGTTTTTTTTTTTTTTGTTATTTGGTTTTTATTTTAATATTATAAAATCTTAATATACGAATAACTAAAATTATAATCAAAAACTCAAAAAATTAAGCATCAGAAAATTAATTCAAATAATATGAATTAATAAATAAAATAATCTTATACGGATAATATAAAATTCTACGATATAAAAAATAAATGCACAAGTATTATGAATGTGCAAATCAAACAGTTAGTTTTTTAAGAGTGTACACAAAATTTGCGACATAGGTCTTCACAGCATCACCGTCAGCGAACGACTGAATTATATTCTCTACTGTTGTGACTTTTGTGTACATATGAATAGTTACGCTAAGAGAGCGCTCAGTGAGCTATGGGGCGCCCAGCGCTGATTTAAAAATATCATTTATAAAAATACAAAAAAGTAAGGGGTTACCTTGGAAGTAAGAATACCACCTTGAGGTACCCCTATAGTTCTTCAAAATTAGAGATGCAGTAACTTGTAAAATGCTAAGATTCGTTGTAGTAGATCTCCCAGAGACAAAACCGTGGTGATTTTCGGTTTTTCCATTCGGTTTTTTACCGTCAAACTATATAACTGCATAACTACAAAATGGCGGACGCAGCTCCAGCCCGTGGTGGATTCCGTGGAGGATTTGGCTCTCGTGGAGGACGTGGTGGTCGTGGTCGCGGACGTGGCCGTGGGTGCGGTCGTGGACGTGGTGGCAAGGAAGACTCCAAAGAGTGGGTGCCAGTGACTAAATTAGGACGTTTGGTGCGCGAAGGAAAAATCAACTCATTAGAGGAAATCTATCTTTACTCTCTGAAAATTAAAGAGTTTGAAATCATTGATTTCTTCTTGGGCTCTGCATTGAAGGACGAGGTATTGAAGATTATGCCTGTACAGAAACACACACGTGCTGGTCAACGTACACGCTTCAAGGCATTCGTAGCCATCGGCGACAACAATGGCCATATTGGTTTGGGTGTTAAGTGCAGCAAGGAAGTTGCCACCGCCATACGTGCAATTTTTTTGGCAAAATTATCTGTTGTGCCTGTACGTCGTGGCTACTGGGGTAATAAGATTGGTAAACCACATACTGTGCCCTGTAAGGTTACTGGCAAAAGCGGTTCCGTATCTGTGCGTTTAATTCCTGCACCACGTGGTACTGGCATTGTACCAGGCAGCGCTGTGCGTCATCATGTTGATGCTTAAGTTGTTGCTTATCAAGTTTTTCAAGAATAAAATAAAACTTAAGTAATGAAAAAAAAAATTTAAGAAATTGAGTTTTTTAACCCTCATCGGTCCCCTGTAAGCGCACGCATAAAATTTTGATCTTTAACCTTGAATAAAATAAAAACGGTTCAGAGGAATGACATTGTATTTTGCAAAGTAGAATTATTTTGCCTGAACCATGATAGAATTACCAGGTACTATTAATCGCTACTTTTACTCGTTACTTTGGGCATATAGTGTCAAATTGGTGTCAAAAAAAAATACTGCAAGCACACCAAGAAGTAAAAGGGGATTTTTGCTTTTACTTTTACCCAGATGTTTACATATGAACATGAATAGGTGACGAAATTGACGAACTGCACGAGGACGCCTTAGAGTACGTTGCAAGCTACATAGGTAGGAACATTTAGTGTGCAAAGAGTACAGAAAAAAACTCGCTGAATTGTGTTCAGCAAACGAACTTCCCGAAGCTGTGAAAGAGCTCTTCATAAAATGCAGAATGCATTTTCGGATTACAAATTTTAATAAAAGATTAAAAAATCAAAAATTAAAACAAAAAGTTTTGACAATAAAAAACTTTTGCAATTTCGTTTATTAAGCGATTGATTTGGTTTATATTTCAACAACTATACACTCAGCCCTATAATGAATAATTTTTCATGCGAAATTGGAAAATTGAGTTTTCATTTTTATGATAAATTTCAAGACCATTTTGGAAATTTTTAATGCAATATTTTTGATAAACCGATGATGAACGAATTTGCATTTAAAATTTCCAAAATTTTCGTGAGCTTTGTCTTAAAAATGAAAACTCCCTTTTCCGATTCCGCGTGAAAAATTGCTCATGATATGGCTGATTGTATTACGCTAAACGATAAAAAGGCTTTATAGTAATTGAACTTTTTAAAAGTCAGACAATAGAACTTTGAATCATATTGTTGCTCTTATGCTTGTTTATTTTTTGATGTAATGAACTAATAAAATTGTCATTTATCACGCCACTAACATCACGTGCAAGGACAAGATAAATATTTAAATTTGATAGTTGTATTAAGTTTTGTAAAATTACAAAAAACAAAATGCATAATGTTTATTCCCAAAAGCATTTTTACTCAAAGCTACTGGCTGCAATGTAATATTATTTAATAAAAATTATTATAATGTGGTGTTTTGTTTAAATTTTTATGATTTCCTACAGTAAAATTATGATTTCCGTTTTTATTTCCAAACAAAAATACGCAAACAATTAGCTGATTTTAAAAATACAACACTTTATTAAAAGTTCGTTCACAATAACTTTTAAATATTGGATATTTAATATAAACTAATCATAAATACACCACATTGTGAATACCCCTATCGTTTGCAGATTTCTGATTTGAAATAATACAAGAAGCAATACTGTTTCCACCTTCTCGCTACATTTTGACTCTAAATACCCAAAATGACAGTTTATCCCCAGCTGATTTTCAGCGAATAATAATACCTGGTAATTATATCATGACCTGAACAACCAAAAAAACACGTTTTTTAATTTTTACCCTTACTGTATTTGCCTGTGCAGTTCAGGGTTGATAAATTACTTTTTCATTTTGGTACACAAATTTCGAAAAAATTGTACTAAATGATAAAAAAGGTATGGAATACATTTTCTTTACTCCACGCAGACTGCATTAACTTTGTCACTCCATTTGTAATGCTAATAAGGAGGCGTGGCAGGTATAGAAAAATATATAAAGTCTTGATCAGCATCACCTCCTGAGCCGCTTTCGCTAGGTGAATCTGTCGAGACTATTGCAGCTGCAATTTTAAAGCTATCGTATTTAAATTTGGTATATGTGTATATATTAAAAAACAAAGATCAAGTTCGAGAACGATAAAAATCGGTTGACCACGCCTTCTTTGTCAAACAATGAAATTTCTGAAAACGCCTCAAAAATTTATGCAGTTACTTGGTATTGTACACATAAGCTTTGAAGTAAAATATTCACCATATATTTCAAATTTGTAAAAATAGTATAAAAACTACGCCTACTTCCTAAGCAAAGTAATTATATGAAAACGGTTAAGTCTCTAAAAATACCGCTAAAATTAATTTAATAAATTAAAACTATGAACATATGCTAAGTATGTATATTAAATTCCACTTTGAGTACAGAATTTGGTAAAATAGATATAAACTCTACCAGTCTCCCAGACGTCGTCAAAGTAGCATAACTTTTATAAATTCCATAAAAATGTGAGTATTAACAGCATATTTAACACATTATCTTCCATATCTTAAACGTGTTCTACATTTGAGTTTTCGCAAAATTGGTTAAACTCCACAACCATAATCTATACGAAGTGACGTCATCAAACTTTAAAAACATGCGTAATTAAGAACATACTGTGGGGGTATCTTAGCTTCGACCCAGTCGAAGATAATTCCTTCCTAGCTTTTATTTATAAAAAATTTATAAAAATTACTTATAAAAATTACAAAGGTTTCTATTTATTTTTAATTAATCACAAGGTTTTTTTATAATCACTAAAAGGTCTTATACAAGTGGTCTTATAATATTCATAAAATGAAATCAATAAAATCTATAAAAAATCATATATACATAAAGTTCAGAGGTATTTTCATAATTAAAAAACAAAAATGTCTATAAACTTGCGAATTTCTTTCGTTATCTTAATATAAAAAGGCCTCTAATATTTTTAAAATCAGGTTCTTCACAGATGCCTTAAGGTCAAACACGCATCCACCCGAAATCTGACACAATCCAGACGAAATTTTTTTTTTAAATTTTAGGGCCTTCCTATGCTGAGATAACGAAAGAATTTCATGGGAAAATCTTTCAGTCAAGCAATTCTTCACTTTCAGTCAACTTTTAGAAATTTTTTTCATTTGATATATTACTACTGAAATCAATATTGTGGCATTTAGTTCACTAGATTTTAAAAAAATATTTTGCTTAAAGTAATTAAAATAAATTGCTACAATCTGCAGTCTGTTTCTGTAATTGGTTTTCATTAAACTTTAAAAATAAAATATTCTTTTAGCACTTGTTGTCAGTTGAAAGAATTCCTTAAGTAATTTTATATAATTTGGAGAAAACCGACTCTTTAAAATAATTTTTTATGTATTTTACAGAGCACCAAAGTTTAGAACTAGATAAATTTTTGAAGTCTCTTAAAGCTTAGAGTTCTAAATTCTCTGTTTATTATAGAGTGAAATAAAATGTACCAAAAAAGTACAATTGTACCGAAAATATCAACCCTGGTGCAGTTATAGTTACGAATCGGTCCCTGTGTATGTGCGCGCATACACATAAGCAGGTACCTGGAATTGCCGCTTATTTTTGTGTGCGGATTTATAGCACGCTCTTATTTTTTTCGTTTTATGAAATTCAGTTTGTTCTGGAACACACATAAGTGAAGTTTGTTTGCGCATTTATTTGAATTTTGCTTGTGTTTCGAAGTATTTAATAAAAAATGGATAGAGTTTTACGTGAAAGAAGGCAGCGAGATGAACTAGAAATGGATTTTGATATGGAAAGCGAAGCGGGCAAATCTCCGTGCAATAGTGACGATGATTTTGCATTATCAGACGAGGAGAATGATTAAAGTGAAGTTAGCGTGTTTAGGATAAAGACGACATTGAGCCACTTGAGCAAAATTTAGCAGAAGAAAATGCAGCAAATCCTGAAAATAAATATTTTTCAAAAAATATGAAAATTGAATATTCATCGCAACCATTTGAAATAAATCAAAGAAATTCATTTCGACGTGCAGAAAATTTCACTTCAGGCAAAAACCTACGGGTTATAAGGCTACTTTGTTATGGGTTCATGTTCATTATATATTTCATTTTTGTTATAATTCAGGTAAAAAGCATTAGCAGCTGCTACTATAGTTGATGTTTCGTCTGCATTTCACATGTTCCTTGAACCACCCGCCAGTATTGAGAGTAACCAATTGCTACTGTATCGCTAGCTACTTCACTAGTTCATTTACTCACTAGTTGCTTTATTGACCCAAGATAGTGCAGCAACGGGTCAATTCAATGAACTTAATGCTCACACTGCTCAAAGCGGATTCCCTGACATATTCAATTCAATGTTGACTTCTGGCGCAAATTAAAATAAATTGAATTAAGGAAAAAAATAACGGATATGACAAAGAAAAGCAGTAAACTTGATCGTTTTCGAGTAAATTTGCTTTGAATTTGACAATTTGCTTTAAAAATTTTAAATTTTTGTTGATTTCGTGTATAGAACAGCTGCAAATGTAATTGTGACAAAAAAAAAGGAATAATAAGGCCAAAAAGTGAAGTAAAAATAAAATTTAAGCAGTTACAAATAAAAATTTAGACGACATTAAATAAATAAACCATCAATAAATTGGAAAAAATAATAGCAGACATGAATAGTAAACGTCATTTAAAAAGATTAATTAAAAATGAGAAAGAAAAATATTTAAAAAAATTTGAGGCAGCTTCATCAGAATGTGATATAATAGAAGGGATAAGTGAAAAAATTGAACAAAACCGGGAAAATGCGGCTGTAGAATCTTACAGCGCTATTTTAGGTTGGCAGATTAATGACAGCTTTGAAGAATTAAATTTAAGTGAAAAATTGAGGCAATGGTTCCTAAAACATAGACCAACTAGGCAATGCACTCAGGACTTAATAAAAATTCTGAAAGATGAAAATTTAAATGTATGTAATTTTTATGAATTTAGCTCTCCTATTAGGCCAGAAATTGAACAAGTCGCGGGAGGGTCATACCTTCATATAGGACTGACCCAGCAATTACAAAAATTAGCAGATGTAGTTAATTTTCGCAATAATATTACCATTGACGTTAATATCGACGGACTACCTCTTTATAAAAGTTCAAGGACGCAATTATGGCCAATTTTAGTGAGGTTAAATGACTTGGAAGGCGTGCCTGTATTTCCGGTAGGTATCTTTTTGGGTAAAACTAAGCCAAGTAGTTGTGATGATTATTCAAGCGCATTTACTTCTGAGATGTTATATATACAAAAGAATTGGTTAGAACTATCAGGAAAAAAGGTAAAAATTAACATTAGAGCTATAGTTTGTGATGCTCCTGCAAGAGCGTTTATAAGTGGAACACCATCCCATGCATCGAGACATGGCTGCACAAAATGCACACAGGTTGGAAAAAAACTCGACGGAGTCTTAACCTACAGCACAAAATCGGGTGTTCTCATCACAGATAAAGATTTTTCTAGTAGAAAGTACCCAAACCAGCATCATCAAAACTATTTAACAAAAACAACAGCACTTGAAAATCTTAACGTTTCTATGGTTAGCCAGATTAGCTTAGACTGTATGCACCTAGTGGATTTAGGAGTGATGCGCAAATTTTTAATTCGACTAATCAACAACAAAGTTTGCGTTAAAATTCCAAATTCTAGTAAGGTAAACATATCTGCGAAATTGATTTCAATGCGTAGTCATGTTCCAAAAGAGTTTGCTCGCAAGCCGAGGGCGTTAGACGAACTTTTTAGCTGGAAAGCAACTGAATTCCGGCAATTTTTATTGTATTCAGGAATCATTGCACTAAGGGATGTATTACATGACGACCTATATTATGAGTTCTTGTTGCTTCATTGCTCTTATAGACTGCTCTGTGGTCCAAAGCAATGCAGTAAAAACTTGAAACTAGCACAAGAAATGCTAAATCTTTTTGTGCAGAATTTTCCTACTTTATTCAGCCAAAACAGTGTTTCTTATAATATCCATAGTTTACTGCATTTGAAAGATACTATTGAACTTGTTGGAAATCCAACTGCAGGCTCATCGTATGCGTTTGAAAACTATTTGCAGTCATTAAAAAAATTTAAAAAAAAACCAACAAAAATCCTGGAGCAAATAAATAGAAAAATTCAAGAAGAAACATTTTCGATTCCTCCGAATCACGATAGACCCAAAATATTGGATAAAAAAATGAAAACATGTATTTTTCGAGGATACACCTTAAGTACAAAAACTCCAGATTGCTTCTGCTATATAAAGGATGACATCCCTATCCGAATTCAATCACTGACTCATGAACACATTATTGGTCGGAGATTAAAAAATTTACGCAGCTTTTACAAAGAACCTACTGATTCAATGACCTTGCGGATATATTTATTAGATTTGGAACCTTCTAATGTAGATGAGGCATTTCCCTTTTCAGACATTGTCTGTAAGGCGATTGGCATTCCGTACAACGAAGATTTGTTGTTAATGCCAATGGTGCACTGTTGCTATAAATCATAAACTAAATTTTTTTCGTTGAGTCATCTGTCATAGAAACTGTGAACTTTATAATTTTATTTGTGGGTAATTTTTTTTCGATTTAAAACATTCAATATAAAATATATAATATAAAAAAAACCATATAAAATACAGCAAACTTATCAAATAAAATTGAATTTAAAATCTCTGGAAATGTCTCAATCTAAAAGTCCACCAAAAAAAATTTATCGTATGTCATCTTCGTTTAAATCAGAGTCTTCGCGTAAGTATCGAGTAATACTAATTAAAATATTTATGTAACATATATAAATTATTGATTTTCTTTTATAGCCCACCGAACTACTCACTGTAATTGCAAAATTTTAGAAAATAAAATTGATGACATGAAAGGTATACGTTTAAAAAATGTATTAGTTTTCGCTCATCATTTATGTATGAATCTTATTCTCAGCCAATACGCAACGACAATTTGGAGTGCTTTAAGGTATAGTAATTTAATTCATTTGTATATTACCAACAAACAAAATCAAACAAAAAGAAAAACAAATTAAATTTGGTTCTATTCTTTTTTAAGACCAGTTTAAAATTGCAGTGGAAGCACTGGCTGAGCAAAAAGTCTTAATGTCTCAACTTTTACGGCAGCATATTCAAGACCTTATTATTCCCATATTCAAGGCATATTCAAGCCAACTATATTTGTCTAATCTTCATAGATCAAGGCCATGAAAACATTGTTGCAACCTGAAGGAGTAGAAAGAAACCTGCGTAAATTACTTGCAACAGAAATCACAGTAGCTTACAACGTAGATGGAGTCCACGGAAAAAAACGCCTAAAAAGTTTGGAAAATTTCTACAGTGCCCTAATCGGTAAGAACACAGGAATGTTTGAGATTTGATTTGATTAGCTTTTAACCATTGCAAATACAAAACATAAATCAGTTTCAATCAAAAATTAAACCAATTTATTTTTGCAATGTGTTTGCTTATATGTTATTTTTAAATACACTGACTAAAATATACGCTCATCTATTTCAAATTAAAAGTTAAATTTATAAATCTTATTTCAGACTCAATTCCGTTTAAGGAAAACAATTCACCCGAAAATCAGCTACGCAAGGCAATGCAGTTGCAGAAAAAATGATTTTTCAAAACAAAATCCACAACAAAACAAGCGACTGATGATAGTTTAAATTCTATTTAATTCCTCTTGCTTTTGCAGTTTTACTCTTCAAAAACTATTATATACTTACTAAACTTTAACTGTATTTAATTTACTTTTTTAACACCTTTGTTTTTTTCCACTAAATTTGTTTTAATTTTGTCTAACTCAATTTTAAGGAATGTTTATATTTCCAAGTAAACAACTTTGTAAATTATAATATTTTTAGCGTTTCTTAATAAAAAATGAAAATATTTGGTTTCTAAAACAAAAATTAAAGTACGGAATTAGTTAGTTAATAAGTACTATTGAAGGAAGTGGTAACAAAGTACTGGCAATATAGCTATATCGTTGGACTAGTTAAGTAGTTGGTACCGACGCACTAGTAAAGTACTTAGTTCTAAAGCACTAGTGAAGTAGCTAGGGAACGGCAGTTGAAAAGCACTAGAGAAGTAGTTGGCCTCAACGTACTAGTGAAATAGTTTGCTCCAACTCACTAGTCAAGTTGTTAGTCCTAAAGCACTAGTGAAGTGGCTGGGGAATGGTAGTTGGAAAGGTGGCAATTAACCCCTCCCTATGACATCTGCACATAAAATTCGCCAGTTGAATGCATAGAAAGTAGATTGAAGTGGAACTAGTGGTGGTAGCCTAGGGACTAGTGAAATCACTAGTATAGCACTAGTGCCAAAAACTGCTGGGCAGTTGAGAATATTATTTTGAACATGACGAATTTATATGGTGTGGGAAAGTACAAAGACGATTGGGAAAACATTGATTTGGACACTGCTTTCTGGTGTGTAACGGTCATACGGTGAATTTGTCACTAAACTGTGGAATGACGAAACTGGTTGGCCAATATTTAGAGCAACAATGTCTTTGAAAATGTTCAAGCGTATCCATGGTTGCATTCGATTTCATCTGTTTTTGACAGGCTGTTTTCCTTTTGAAGAGAAAATAATCAGTTGTCAACACTACCTGGATAATTCTGCCATGGAATTAGCCCACAACGGCATGATCTGATAATTTTGAGAGGAAAACTGAGAAGAAAAGGCACAGAATAGAATCTGGAGTTATTTTTACACCCACGTGGTAGCAACCAGACGTGTTGGTCTAGAATCAGTGAAGTAAACTAAAATAGTAAAGAACGCAACGGAACCAGCAATACGCTGCCACCGAGAAGCGACAGAGTCTACTCTGCTCAGCAATTGAGCCGCTGCATAGAAAACACAGCGCTGCGACTGCGAAGCAGGAAATTCTACTGCGCTGCATCTAAGACTCTGCAGAGACAACACAGCGCTGCGACAGCTCTGCGACAGCAGAGTACCCACAGCACCGTAGCTACATCTGCAAAGCAGACAGAAGCTAAAAGTATAATTTTTCATTTTTTTTTATTTATTATATTACATTTTTCGAATTTCAAATATATTGCTATTTAATTAAGGAATTTATTTTAAGTTAAAAGTGGTTAAGGTGATTATAAATCCTTACAAAATTAACGAAATCGAAGCATGAAGTTTGCAGCATATAGTACAGAATTTTGAGTTAAGATCCGAAAATTTTTTTACCGGCCATATAAAGTGAAAATAAGAGTTTTTTTAGAAACTCGTCAGGAAGAGAAATTAAAGAATAAAAGAAAAATAGAAGAGATAAGTAAAGTGTTTAGAAACAATCTAGGTATTTAGTCTTTTTTTTACCCTTCCTGCTATTCAGTCTTTCTGGAAAATTTAGAAATAAATCGATGAACTCTAGGTTTATAGACCCCACCGAAACCCCCTGTGCGAAATAAGGCACAAAGTCGGGAATTAGAGATAAGTGTTCTGGACCCTTTCGATCGAGCAAAGGAAAGGTGGCTGACACACATCCTGTTCGGTCAACACCATCGAGTACTGGCGTACAATCGCAGACCATATAAATTTACTAGGGATAAGGGATACTAACCCTATACACTGGATTTCAACACAGTAAACCAGAAGTTAACCCCATTTCAATCATTGTACGAAACGGCAAAAGCCCCACCAAAGCAACGATCTCTAGGTTTACAGACCACACCAACTTCCGGTCGGAGTCTAGGAGTCGGAACTAGGGCTTAGCGTTCCTGACTCAATCGATCCGGAATAAGGGTTAGGCACAGTCGACACTGAACTTCAAAGCAGTGAGTCAGAAGTTAATTCACGTATAACACGTTGCACAAGATAACAGAGCCCCCCAAAACCATGATATCTAGGTTTTCAAACCCCTCCTGCTTTCGGCAGGAGTCGGGAATTAAGGATAAGCGTTCCGGACCCTTTCGATCGAACATAGGAAAGGCAGGTGACGCACATCCTGTTGGATCATCACCATCCAACCCTATTGTATGCTCACCGCATATTCATCCCTCGTGCGATAGGAAAGCTGCACGGTTTACATATGGGACAATACCAAAAAAGATTACTTTTTAATCCAAGGAAAAGTTTAGAATTTTTCAATCCAAAAAAGATTAGTTTTCAATCCTAAAAAAGTTTAAAAAAAAGCAATAAATCTGTGGTCACAAGGAATAATGACTAAAATCGTAAAAAAGCGTAAATCGTAAAAAAGCGATATGGAATTTACTTTATTGCCAATTTTTGGAAATATGCAGATATCCATTTTTTGCCTAGAACTGATCATCACTTATGTATGCACATATTTTGTTTGTAACGGTTCATATATTTCAAAAAAATGGGTTGTATTTCGTGCAATTAAAATATCGTTTTTTACGATACTTTGAGTTTAGTCGTTATTCCTTGTGACCACAGAAATATCAACTTAAAATAAAAAATTTTCTGACTAGTTCATGATTTGAACACACGTCCTCTGCTGTGCTGGTCCAACACCTTATCCACTCGTTCATCTGAATTGTTAAGAAAGTTACGCTTATTTTGCATCATAACGAATACAAGTAAGCAAGTGAGCAGAAACGTGGATTTGAGACCCAGCTAAATTTAACTAATGTTTGGATTAAAAAGTAGTACTTTTTGGATTAAAAATTTCCTTAAACCAAAGTTTGGATTAAAAAGTAGTCCAAAATTTTTAACCGTGTGGTTAGACACCCATGAGAGTGTAGGGTAACTGCTGCAACCTAAATTTAAGAACTAAAAGAACGAGAGAAAAATAAACTCACACATAAAACTGTCAAATTGTGTAATAAACATAGTCTAAGTTTAGACGTTAAGAGCATATGAACTGTCAATAAATTTGCAGAGTTCAGAAACCACTTCTGTTTGATTCGGTGTATGTGACAGACGAAAAAATATTGCAACGAGCCCTGGGTCCGGCGAGCGCAACCTCGGCCGAAATTTAGGTCGTTACAAACTGGAACGGCTTGGGAAGCAAATCTTTTTCAGAGATTAGCCTCTGGCGTAAATGGTAATTAAGTAAGTGCAAATAAAAAGTGAGCATTTTAATACTTCTTAAAAAATAAAAAAAAAAACAAAATATGTTTTATAATTTTGGTAGTAAGTGCATTCACTGTAAAAGAAAAATAAATATGTATAAACTTTTATGTATTAGAAAATAAGATTTTCTTAACTAATCTTATATTAAAAATATATGTAAATTAACGTTTGAATGTCTACAACTTAAAACAGAAACCTTGTTACGTAAGTCCATTGCCTCGTTGTCACCAAATAAAATATATAAAATATATATAGTAAAAATAATTGCTAAAATAATAAAATCGAAATAACTTTTACATCTATAAAATTGTCTAAATAGTTTTTACTCCATTATTGTCTAATGGCAATAGTAACTTTGACATCTTACGACACGTATTGGGATCGTTGCAATTAAGTGGCAGATGAAAGGAATATTTATTGCCGCGATCAAGAGAAAACCCAATTGTGACAGAGATTGAATACTTCTTAAAGGGAGTTCGAATTGATCGCAGTCTCGATCCTTACGTATGGTGGTCGATTAATTTAGAAAAATACCCTCATTTGACATCGTTTTCCAAAACGTACCTTTCAGCTCCTTGCAGTAGCGTTTTAAGCGATAGACTCTTTTCTGAAGCTGGCTTCTATTGTCTCGATCACCGAAAATTCAATTTATATTCCCCATAATCTACTTCTTCTTAATTTTGTTATTAATTTTAATCATTTTACTAATAGAACGTTTTTCAAAGTTTTTAGTATATCTATGAATTTATCATTGAAGTGAATACTAAGAATATAATCTAAGCTTTTTGGAAGGTACTTTGTAAATTGTTTGTTACTTTCTTACATTTAAATAAAAGACGCCACAATAAGTAACTATTAAATTGTTATTTACTAAACATACATTTATTTAAATAAAATAATTTTAAGAAACTATCCGGCCGTAATTACTCAATATCCGGTATCCGGCCGAATAGTAAATTAAGGCCGGATATCAGGCAAAGCGGATAACAGGCGGATATCTGTTGCATCTCTAATTATTACCTCGATTGCATCTTTTGGACTAATTTTAATTTTTTTTTTGTTTTTATTTATGTCCCTAATATTTCATAAACAGTTGTTAGTTCCCTGTTTGACAAGCATAACTACGCTTAAAGCCACCATTGAGCACAAATTAGATTAAATTCCGTATTTTTAAATTTTTATTTTTATCTCTACATTAGAGATTAGCTACCCTGAAAATACCTGGGTATCAGCTTTTAACTGAATTGGAGTGACATCACAGACGTAAGCACTTTAATGGTCGCCATATTGGATCCGTAGTTTGAAATTCGAAAATTTGTGATAAACGATCTTAAAAACTCACTGAGTACCAAATTTAAGATGAATTGGAGTGATAATACAAGAATTTGGCCCTTTCATTTTGAAAAGTGAACTTATTTGGTGAAAATATTAATTTTTCAACCTGAAATTCATAAAGACTTTTTGTTTTGGATTTTCTAGCGCGAGCAAAGGCCCATAGAGTAGTTTTAAGCTGGCATAAACTATATTTACGAAGTTTTGAATTGTGTATATTATTGTCATTTGTAAAATGTGCCGGGACATTGAACTCTTTGCAGCTAAGCTTTAAAAAAAACTAAATCACTTTTTGTTTAAGCCTTGTATCACTAGCTATTACTGTACGAGGCATCAATCGCTAGCTGCAAAGCATTTGATGGCTGATGATAGAATGTTGTGGGGCAAGCGTTGCCACTGTTTGCAATTTTGTTTTTGCATTTCTTATAACTAACATAACTTGTTTTAATGCACTTTTCTAGTTTTTCACAAAATTTGTATTTCTTTTCTTAAGCATTTCCTCTTATTCGATTTTCTTTTCCATTAAAATGGTGCGAAAGTGAAAATAGTAGTTGGACAGGGTTTCAGTTTTCATTTTTAAGAGCCGTATGGTTACTGCCGTATAGATGTTGCTGCTGCTCGTGTTGGTGTTGTATTTGTTTGCAACGATGCTAAGTTATGCTTATCGTTTGTTGGTGTGTCTTGAGCCAAGTTTTTCTTGTTGTTGATGTCGTTAGCCATGTTTTTGCTTTTTTTTTTTTGTGTTTGTGTTTTTCTGTTTTGTGCCGCTTCGCTGTGCTCACTCGTACTCGTAACCCACACCAAGTAAGTTTCTGGAGCTGATTTTCTAAAGTTGCTTTAATGTTATGTTGTCTGTTTTTTTTTTTAATATTTACCAGATGAAAAACAAAGCAGGCCTGCCGATGGAAGGAATGTGGAAGGTTGTAATTTTAATGCTAAGCTTAGAAGTCTTCTTTTTGAAATTTTAAAAACTTCCTCTTTACATCTAAAGCTCGAATTATAATAGACGTAATGTAAAGAAACGAAATGTTGCCAACTGTCATCGGGACGGGACGTAATGTAAGAAAACTTTGTAGCAATTATAATAGGCAGTAGTCAGGCAGTTGTTTGTCGTAAATAATTGCACGTTCCCGTACAAGTTCAATTAAAACTTCGTCATCCATAGCTGTGGATATATAGAACTATCACATTAATAACGAAAACTCAACAAAAAGCGTAGTTCAACAATATAAAAAAGCGCAATAGTCGAGTCTAACCTCAATGTTTAGTTGTTCTGTGAACAGACGAAATATAAAGTAACGTAGAAATCGAAATTAAACGGATCTTTACGTCCCGTTACATTACGTTACATTTATTATAATCACTTGTATTAGAACGTATTGTTTGAAATAATAAGTGAAAGAACACACTGCTCAATTAACATTAGACCACATTACGTTACTTTTATTATAATTGGACCTTAAGTGGGGTGCATGTTTGCTAATGCAAAATTCCAGTTAATTTTAAGGGATAACAACTACAATATTTACATGATTGTTGGTCCGGTTGCTGGTTGGTGATGCAGAATGCCGTAAGATGCATGCAGCATTGCTGCGAGGGCAGTTCATTTGGCAGATATGCCAGCCTATGACATGCCTACAGAAAAAATATATCAGCGGGTATGGAGATGAGCATGTCTCCTGACCATCCGAGGCATGTTGCCGGCAGACATACAGCAGGACTTCATTTCCAACTGGGTTGTTAACCTCTTTATATGTATGTGTTGCAAAAAACCTGTTTTCATCCCCACTTAAACAAGTCATAGTAAGATTATATGTGTTTTTTTTTAGTTTGTTTTTCAGAAGGTAACAAAAAAAACAACAAAATAAATGTGTATCAAAGAAGAAGAAGAGAAGAGGACGCATATATAACAGATTTGTTGCCAATTCTGTGAAATTCTGGTTTTAATTATGTGATGTTGTGGAAATGCAGTCGAAGGTTAACAAAAGGTAATTAAATGTTTTTGACTCCATAATTAGAAGCATTAATCCTGATTATTATACTAATTACTGTAGTGATGATACAACGAATCAGATATGACAAATGTTGTGAAAACAAATGCTTACGGAGACAAAGAAAATAATTATTTTTTAATAAATGCTTGAGAATGCTGTAGACTTATTCAAAAATCAAAAATCAGATTTAGTTTTATATTAGTATAAGCATATTATAGATTTTGACTAAATTATATTTTTTTAGAAGTATATTTGAGCTTAATGCCAAACAAGCTCATGAAGCAACAGGTTGCAACAACAACGAATTATTTGCAGAACAAACAACCAAGCAGTCTAGACAGACTGATTCGTTGATAGCTACATCAACTCTTCAGTAGTCTTCTGTGGTTTCTGCAGTAAGTTCCACCTCACCTCAAAGCAGAATTATTGTGCTGTTTGCCGCACAATAGTCTTGTACGTTGCCACAATTACTGAATAATTGTTTCAACTTTTGGTACACTACCATTATTTATTTCACGAGTTTTTTTGGAAATTTGAATAAATTGTCACGTTTCGTAGGCAATTTTGATATAACAATATTATTGATGCAGTCTAATACTTAGGTTAGGTTAGGTTAAGTTAAGGTGGCGGCAGATCTTTACGTCGGCCGACTTAGACTAAAATTGGTCCGTTGTGATGCCAAAGAATGAAGGAAGTGAGAAATCAAGTGAAACTTTTTGTGTAGGATGTTCTTAGTGTGGCAGAAGCTTTAGAAACATGTGATATTAAATCTGAAGTAAGTGTTATGCCTTGACTTCAGTCAGAGTAATTTACAAGGCTAGACGTTCCTCTCCACAAACTTTTCCTACCAACTTTTCATCGTAAATTGATGTGTTTTAAAGTTCCTTTGATTAGAAATAAGGAAAGAAAGGTTAAAGCGTAGGACCATGGCCTGGATGGGATTCGAACACGGGATCTCTGGGTGAAAGTCAAGCGCGTTACCACTAGACTATCGAGTTCGCCCTTCTTATACCTAAATATTTTAAGAAATATTTTTTAATTTAATTTCACTCTTTAATTTTAAAAACTATTTCAGTTAATTTTCCATTTTGTTTGAATTAAAAAAAAAGAAGAATTGTAAGTTCTGAACTCTAATAACTACTTTGTTTTCAAACTTATAATATAATTTTTTTTTCAAAAAGTAACAAAAAATTAACAGTTTTTTATTTTATGGGGGGGGGGGGAATTTAAGGGGGGTAAATCGGGGTAATGGGTCTTACTAGTCGAATATGACTTCGCAAGTAAAAACGCTTTGAAGTAGAAATGTTGTACAATATTTGTTAAGCCCTTTTTAACGACATACGATTTTTTAAGATCATGCATGTAATACTAAAGTTATGAAAAATACCATTTCGGCTTTTTTCAGTAGTCCAAAAAAAACATTATTTTTATTTTTAAAATCCTCTCGAGGTCAGCTTTGATATAGGGGGTTGTTTTTTAAAACTCTTTTTTTTTCGACTCACTCTAATAAACAGCTCCCTTAAGCAACCCAAAACTGACTGAAACTGTAGTCAATTTTTTCACTGAACGACATTACTCACAACAGATAAGGCCATAAAATAGGTTGCTGAATACTAAATAACCAAGATTTGATTTTTATATTCCTTTTGCTAGCTTTTATAAATGGAATTTGAAAGTCAAAGTTTTGCAAAAACAAATAAACCGAAAACAACTGCGGTTGATTGAGTTAAATAAATTAAAATTGTTCACCACACCTCATTAACATGGCAATAAAAATACAATTCACCACAACAGTAGTAATAAACACGTGTTTTAACAATAATAAAAAGTGTTAACCGCGCGCGACTTGCAGATAACATCGTAATTTTGGCCAAAATCAACCCAGCAAAGTAATGAGCGTCGCAACAGAACATTAACAGCTTTGTTGCGCTGAATTCTGAAACAATATAAATAAAGTGTATTATATAAAGAAAAATAATTTGATAGCAGTCCAACACATAAAATAAATAGCAGTAAAATCGTAAAAAAACACAGTAAAAGTTATTTGAAAAATGATGATTTCATTTTCATTGCATAATAAGAGGCATCATGAAAAAATAAATGAAGATCAATAAAGCATGTCTTCAAAGCATATTCTAGACAGCTGAGTTGAAAAAGATACAGTTAATGTTGCATGAGAGCAATCCAAAATTACTGTTTAGTGTAGAGCTAATAATATATAAGCAGAAAAAGTTGGATTTCAACCATGCATAAAACGAAAGTGGTAAAAGAAAGAGTGAGATAATTTGCAAATTAACAGAAAAAAAAAATCAGAAACAAAGCATAAACATTACAAAGGTGAGGGTGCAGAATAAGGTAAAGATCCGAAAATTCATATCAGTTTCTTGTCTCTTCCTCAGGAAAGCGACGCAGTTTAAGTTGAAAATGTTAACCTTTTCTGTATACTAGTCACAAAAATTCAAACAGATTTATTGGGTTTTTTCTCTCGAAAAGCAATTAAAATGTCCCCAAACAATCACATTTTTCAAAGCTTACAGATTTTTGTGATTATATTAAAAATTAAAAGAAAATTAATATTATGAGAAATAAAACAAGGAAGCAGTAAAACTGTGTACCTTTTTTCGCTAAAAAACTGTGAAAAGAATATTATAAGGAATGTTAAAAGATTGAGTTGCTTTCCATCAACCGAGATTTGGTTACAGCTAGCCAACGCCTAACTTTTTATGGCGAAATAAATACTTGGTTATGAAAACAAATTTTAGATATAAGTCTTTAAGTTGAGACAAATGTTTATTTAGATATAATTGTCAAACCACTAACTAAATGCTTCATTGAACTAAAAAAATAAAACTTTTTTTTATTAAATTTTATTTATTCCTTTGGTTTTCACACATTATCTTTGATATACCAGTCCTGAAGGTTGATTATATCTTACCTCTTAACGGAAAAGTTACCCTGACATATAAAATCTTAATTGACTAAATGCAGGTTATATTCGATTTTTTTTTATAAGTAGATTAAGATAGGATTTAGTAATTATTGCTATGATTTCACTTTGTTAACTCTAGATATACCGACAATTTTACAATATGAAATAAACTGAGACCAGTTAAAACAACTGCTCTTAGAAAAAATAGTTACTGGGGGCTTATAATATTACTCATTTAATTATCAATCAAATTTCATGACAATCGTTTCAAAAAAAAGTTTAGGTGGAGTAGAAATTTCAAAATAAAATTGTAAAACCAGTCATTTTGACTAGTGTTAATTATTGCTGAAGCTAAAGTAGTGGATTATAATTTACTATAAGTCTAAGCAACAATTCAAACAATTTAAATTAATAACTGCTCTAACGCATTAATCTGTATACAGAATATAACTAAAAATCTGCACTGAGTTTATTTACATCAGAAATTCAAAATATGCATAGTATAAACATATACTGAAACAATTCTTTCTAGCTAAATTATAATATTATAAGTAGATTTTAATTAATGAACTTTAATAAATGGGCCTTTGTCGGCCACCCGTCGCAGTTTTGTTCGTATTTTTTAGCAACCACGTTTTACGCCATTTATCAACTTCCTTAAGGCACTTCTGGATACGTCTAGTAAACTGCTTTACATTTGTGACCTTTCAACCATTATCCTAGACCAAACATTTAAGTTCTCCAAAAAAAATTTGCTATTGGTAGAATATTTTTGTTGATCAAGAACTTCAGTGTTGTCATTGCATAATGCGAGGAGGTTTTGTCCGGCCAAAATACATAATCATCATCCTAATAATGTTTATGAATCGAAATTTTGTCTTAGAAATCATTTTGATATATCACTTGACTTGAAGTAAGGCTTCGAAATTCCTTTGACAGGGACAGCAATGTAAGGCATAACTTTTTGCTCAAACTTTTTCTTTAATTTATATTTTACATCAGGAGAGCTTGAAGATACAGCTTTTGGGTTAAATACATCGTTTCCTGGCATTTGCAGTACACATAGTGTTATCATACAAAATAAACGATTTTTCATTGTTGTTATTGACCATCCACCGACATTGAGATTATACCTACTAATTGAACTTGCTCGTCAGTGTACTCGACAGACTGCTGCTTCTTTTTGACTTCAGTATTAAGGGCGGGGTAAGGTTTTAAACGCGAAAAAAGGCATATCTTCATGATTTTTTTTAGGAAATATAAATAACGTTGGCTTATTTATTTCATATACACGTTATAGTCTACAGGAACTTCGGGTATTATGGTATAGGAGGATAATGTGGTATAGGCTAATATCTCCGATTCCGCTAAACTTATTTTTCCGCAATCTTGCTTAAATTTTTGTAAACTAATAAAAAAGAGAATAGAGTTCAAGAAAATCAACGAAACCTAACACGTTTTCGATCAGTTAAAAAAAACATATGAAGGCGTTTGATCGACTTTTTTTTGTTCCAAAGTCAGTAAATCTTTTTAAGGAAAACAACGAGTTATTTATTATTGTGTAATTTCCGCATTTAAGGTTTAATTTGCGATACATTTTGTTAGTTCTCAACACTATTCAATTTAAAATTTTTTATACCTGATCGTATCAAATCGGCTTTTGTGGTATACATCTTGGCGGCTAATATTTAATTATGATTATGCATGTGAAAGCATAATTAAAATTTTTTTTTTTTTTAATACTTCTTAACTTGCGCATGAGCAATACCCTTTATTTTAAGTTTCAACGATACCTAATGTAATGAGTTTATTAAGCAACCCTGTTGTCATTCTTTTTTCATTACTTTTTCTTATTTATTCTTGTTTATAACTCAACGTTTTCTTTTGTTAAATTTGAAATATTTAATTCTAATAAATTTATAAATTAAAAACCTTGAGGTAAAAACAAGTCCATATATATAAAATAAATTTTTTTTTAAAGATTTTTCAAAACCAATTCGCTCAAAAGCAGTACACATTACACCTATGTTGTGTACCACAATACCCTCCAAATTTTTGGGAAGGAGGTTTTTGGGTTTTCTCAAACTTTTCCTAATAACTTTTTAATGGGTTATCATAAGATTCTTATTCTATGCTATTTTGTTACCAATACTTCAAGCATCCAAACAAATAACATTTGACAAAGAACACACTCATAGTTTTTTCACAAATCGCAGAATACAAATATCTATACCACAATACCCGAAGTTCCTCTAACATCTCAAGTATCTTTGGAAAAATATTTAATTATAAATATTGATAAATAAGTCCGTGACAGCAAATCTCCGGAGGCTCCTCGATGAAAGTTGCTATGCGGCGAACACCAAAAAACGTTACTGGATCATCTGATGTTTGTGACATTTTTCCCTAGGTAGTGACGGAGAGTTTTTCTTTTTCGATTTTTTTATTTTTGGCAGCATTTGGAAGTGAAAAACGCGATTGTCACTAAAATGAAAAAAACTCTTCGTCACTACCTGTTGTTTTATGTGTAGAAATTGTATTAAAAATTTCAAAAGGATCGGTCAAGTAGATTTCGAGTTATAATGTTTACGAACTTTAAAAAAGCATTTGAGAGAAAATCAATTTAAAGTTTTTTATACTCAAATATCCCAGCATGAAGGCCGGTCGCTTGAAACGCTGTATCTTCGTTAGTTTTGCTCCGATTTACTTGAAATTTTGACAGAATACTCTGGCCATGTTCAAACCTTATCCTACCCCTTAAGTGATTGTAATGTTTTACAAATATATAGCTGAGATTATTTGAGCTACGATCACTTATGCCATATTTGTTGTTAAAAGCGATTTTAAGCTTTTTAATGCTTTTATTAGTCATAATAATCGGTGTTCTTCCGGAATCAGGTTGTCTTTCTATTTTTAAGATAGACAAAGGGAAAAAATATTAGATTTATGCAAACACGTATGTAATTTGTCAAAAAACCTAGTCGTTTTTGAACCATGCAAAAATAACGCATGCAAAAGACATATACAAAAATATTTAAAATTTATTTAAATACGATTTTTATTTAAATTAGGCACGCGTTTCATTTTAACTTTTTAAAATTCTTATAAACTTAGTTTGAAATTGAAAGACGAGATCAGAAAAACAAACTCAACTTTAATTCATTTACGAAAAAATAAAGTGTTGTAGAGAAAATATTTTATTTAATTACGTAAATGTTTAAATTGAATTTGTGCAGGGGCGTGAATAGTTTAACTGTTCTATATTTCTCTCAGTGTACTCTGGAAAGAATATATTGTCCTTTTTGACACGCCCCGCGCCATAAAATGTGCGCATTTCAACTTTTTTCCCTTCTCTAAATGCTGCTGATAAAAACGTACAACACGCTTACGTATAAGTTGCTGCTAAGAATATTATTTAAAGACTAACGTAACAAGTGCGTTGCCATGAGTCATATGATTAAAAGATAATACAATAACTCATTTATAATAGCACAATGCAAAACAAAGCATGTTGAAACTGCAAGCAATTCAAATTAGTGCAGATTTTTACTTATAACCGGTTATATAAAAGTGTAACGAGCTACGACTATACTTGGTAATATTCACCAAAATCTGTTCCAATTCAATACATCTAGTTAATGAAATCAGACTCTTTTCTCAGTGTATAATATAGTACATTAAGTGGAGCACGGTTTTCTAATAAAATAATTCTTGTAAAACGCCATTCTATATGAAATAAAATTGCGTTGCCACACTGTTTTAGGTATTAGATGAGGGGACACAATCTAAAAATGGTTGGATTATGCTTATCGTCTTTTAATTTTAATTGTTTTTCTCATATCTCTACGTTTAAGAACTCAATTTAAATTTTAAAAATAGTGCATTTATATACAAATATAAACTTTATCAAAAAAAAAACTATCTCTAACAGAAAAACCAGATACTGAAAAAGGTAAAAAATTAGCTGCTGTGTCTAATCTATTTTATGTATGAAGCTCCGAAACAAATATCAATCCTAATCACAATTCCTATACCTTTTGTAAAATTTGGAGCCGATCGGATAACATTTGATTTTTTTGACTTAAAATTAAAAATGTGTTTATGTTTTGCACCTTTTCAGAGAGGTCAGGTTAAGGTATTTAAAAAAAATTCCAACATTTAAGAAATTGCAGTATAATAAAATATATTCCAACCGTTATTTTAACCACAGTCTTCAAATTCGGATACCAAAGTTAAACGAGTATTCAAACAATAATAAATTTTGAGATATTTTAAAAGCAATAAAAAAGATTAGATTCTTCGATCAATTCATTGCGATGATTGTCTTTCATAAACGACCGCTAGTGCTTTTGGAATAATAACAAAAGGCGACAAATGGTTATTGATTTCAATTCAACACCATTAAAAAAAATTATTTCACTCTTGGACCTCTAAAAGGGGAAATGCATGAGCTGCTACTTTTATTTTATTCCACCCAAAAATACTTCTATGCACATATTCCCAGAAAAATATCGCAAACAGTTCATATCTCTACCGAGTAATAAAACAGGTACAGTGTAATCGCGATAACGTGAACTATTCGAAACCAAGAAAGTTCACGTTTGCGAAATGTTCACGTTTGTGAATGCCAAAGTTTGGGGAAAAAATAATACTTTTTATCATAATTCTCGGCCAATGTCTAGATTAAGACTTACTTTTCTGAAGAAAATAATAACTTAATGGAAAATAAAAGCGTTCACGTTAAGCGGTATACACGGTAACGCAAGTATACTATACGTAAAAGTTAAAGGACAGGTAACTAAAACACCTTAAAAAATGTTCATGGCTAAGATACTTATAATGCACCAATAAATTATCGTTACAAAGACGCTTTAAATTTCTGTCTGGTGTCATGTATAACATAAACATTGTCCACAAGGATTTCAATTCTTTCTGAATTTATTTTAATTTTATCAATATTCACTACTCTTTACGATAAAAAAATATTAATGAGTGCCAAAAGTTAATCCTATTATGCACCAATGAATTATTTATTGTTGGAAATGTGCTTTATTTACCTGTCCAGTGAATGTTTGCATTGAAACTTAGTACCATAGACCTAAATTTCCCTAGTTTTTTTAAAAATGTTTATGTGCAACAAAAGTTAAATTCGTATTTTGCAATAGTGTGAATTCAAATTCGTGCCAAAAATTAAATTCGTACTTTGCAAAGTGTCTTTTTACGGTATTTTAAAAAGCCCTCGAGTTCCAGACAGAAAGAATTAGTGCAAGCACTTTTCGATCTATTTATATAACATTATTATAACAGATAATTATTTAGCTTGAAATATTTTGCTTAAAAGCAAATCAGCAAAACTTTGCTCAATCACGGTGTGATTTTAGAAAAAGATTGCTTAATTGAAATCACTCCTCATGTATTTAGGAAAAAGCAAAATTTTGATTAAATTCAAGCAATCTAAGTTATTATAAACTGCAAAAGCCAATTTCTACGTAATTCAACCAAATATTTGCTTCGTTATTATAAGCTCAAATAGCAAATTTTTACTAAGCTCATGCAAATATTTTCTATGATATTATAAACTCAAATAGCAAATTTTTACTAGATTTAAGCAAATTTCTTTTAAGCACACTAGCACACTAGCACACGTTTATTCTTAATGAAGAAAATTAGGCAACGATTGGTTAACAACTGCGATGGTCAAATGGATAAGCCCATGCACTGACACTCACACGGCCGATGTTCAAGTCTCCGGATACTGTCAATTTTTCAATTTAATTTAATAATTAATAATTATTTCCCTTCAAAAATATGCTAGATTTCAGCAAAAACTAATCAAAATTTGCTATTCCAATTTATAATAATTTAGCAAATATTTACTTGAATTTATCAAATTTTTGCTTATAAACAAGAATAGCAAATTTGCTATTCCAATTTATAATAATTTAACAAATATTTGCTTGAATTTATCAAATTTTTGCTTATAAACAAGAATAGCAAATTTTGATTATTTTTTGCTGAAATCTAGCATAATTTTGAAGTGGCTGAGATTCAAGCGCAAGTTTTGCTTAACCACAATACAAATTTAACAAACAGTTTTCTCCGTGTATGCACACCGCAAGAGTGGCCAAAAGCTGAATAAAAGCCCAAATTGTAGATTGTTTAACCTTACTCACCGGAACTAAACAACATGGAAAATATTTGTGAATGGTTGTTCCGTAAGGTTTATGCATCAGGCCAGCAATTTGATTATAGAGAGACACTCATTGCAGCGATTACATTGGCATGGAGTGAAATTTCTTCAGCTTATAAAAAAGTCTTTTCTATAGAATATCAAATGGAATTTTTTTATGTTATTTCTAATAAAGGGGGACCAACTTGATCCAAATGGCGATCTCCTCTTTCTTCAAATTTTTTTACAATTCAATAACCCAGTGGTAAATGGACACATGAAGTAACCAATTATTTCTTAAATACAATGTAGCTGCGAGGCCTTCTACCCCAGTATTCAAAAATGAATTACATTTGTTGGGGTATGGCCACTAAGACACTGATGACATCTACCTTACACAGTAAGAAACGATGGGAGTAAATATGCACAAGATAGGAGTGAACAAACAAATTACGCATAAAATTGAAGAGAACAAAAAAATTAACGAAAACGTTGTTGTTATTGATCTTTTTTCTTTGGAAAGATTTGTTAGAACAATAAACTGTTCTAACCTGGACCTAAAGCTCAATAAACGATTTTAAACTATTAAACAAACAGAATTTGTATTTAAAATCAAGTATGATTTAAACAATCAAACATATAGAATTTATATTTAAATTATATAAAATCAACATAATAAATAACAAGGTTATTTAGAAAACACTTTAATTAACGAAAAATAAAATATAAAAAAATTGTACTATTGATATGAGTTGATTTTTGTGATCTAGCAGTTTTTTGTATTGCCATTTTGATATATTTGTACTTGATAAAATTTTCAATATACATAGTTTTTTTAAAACTATGAGTTCGGAATAAATTTTCTACATATGGAGATTATTAAATTGTGTGCTATTTGTGTGACCATGGCTGAAAATGAAATTTCTACACATCTATTTTTGTACATATTTAACTGATTTTACATTTAGCCCAGTTCTGCTTTCTGAAATTATAAAAAATTAAAAATGTTTGCATGATTCAAAAATTGTCAAGTCCTGCTATAAAATAAATCATTATTAATAATGTAATATGTTTATAGCGAAAAACTGTACAACATTCCAAAATTTTGTCAAATTCTCAATAATGCTAACGGCTGGCAGTGGTGTGGGCAAAATCATTTTTTTTACTTCATCATTAAAGCTCAAATATATTTAATAATTTATATGCAAAACGCATGATTTTAGAATGGCAATAAATGCAAGCAAAAAAACTTATTTGATTACAGCAGTCATATATTATTGACAACAGCAACCCACACAAGGACAAGTAATATGTAAATGTTTGTATCTGCTAGTATTAGTAGCAGTATCTGCTGCTCTTGCTTTCATGTTGCTACACACTGTAATTAGCTGTGGTCCATTTCAAGAAGTGGGAAATTTTGCCAATCGATCGATTCCTGCATGCAAGCATTCAATCAAACATCCTAAGTATGTAGTAGATACATTCACATGGACACCGACAACATGAATGTCAGCTACATGTAATGTTTATTTAAATTTGTCATTTGCATTTGGCAGCTTATTGAAATGAAATTTTTAGTTACTGGCTGTCAGTCTGTCACACTACATGTCTGTCTCACTATTGTGCGCTCTGCTGTTCTGCTCTTCTGCAATAAATGCCGCATAACGTTCTGTAATGCTACTTTATTTACGTCAATTGTTTTTAATCTCTAAAGTAGCTCATGGGTCGATGCATTCTTTGCATATAATTTATATCGTTAAAATTGGCAGAATTTTGGTGTCGAAGAATTATCATAAATCTAAAAATTTTCCACTAAAAACATAAGATAAATGTTTTTTGTAAAAAACTGAATCATTCAATTTTCTGCAAAAAAAAACAATTTAAAATATACCTTAAGCCTTTTTTTTTTTTGCCCAGTAAAATTTGTCAGCGTAGCTGTTAAATATCTAGCCAGCTTATCGAAATTCAACTAACTGTAACAGTTCCGCGGATCGGTGATGAAAAACAAGCAACATGGGGCACATTAAATAAAAAATATGTGTGTGGCTGCCACGCACGGTAGAAGTAAAACTTTAACCAAAAAAAGTAAAGATTTGTAAGTGGTTAATTGATTTACTCTTAATATAGTCCTACTAAAAAAGTTTCGTTACATATAATGGCTAGAGTAGATTAAATTTGTTTTAATACAATTTTGAAAAGTTTAATATTATTGTACCATCAACTAATCATACTATATCCATCATACCATACCATTATATTATGGTAATCATACCATACCATTAACTCTTATTTCTTGTAAAAACCTTTATTCAAAAATTTTAAATAGAAAAACTTCCCTCAAACTGATCATACAATAACAAAAAACTATTTATGAGAGGACTTGTCAAAGTATTGAAAAGTTTTTATGGCAGTTTTGACTTTTTTTGCATATTCACAAAAGACAAATTCTTGCAACTCATTTGAAAAAATCTTTTCTAATTTAATCAAGGGCTATTGGGGTTTCTTAGAAACTGTGTTACTAACAGATTTCCAATTTTTTCTTATACACTAGTAAAAATTTTACTAGCAGAATTTAGTAACTACTTTTTTTATCTTACTTTTTTACGCTATCGTTGCAAGTTTTTCGATTACGCGAACGCTTTACTAGTTAGAACTTGTAACAATTCGTAACAGTTTTGATTAACCTATGATGTATTAATTTAAAAAAGAAGTCATGCCATATTAGATGTGTTAAAATTCTTCTCAAATTTTTATATAATTAAATATATAAATTGAATAAATTTCTTTTAAATAAACAAAAAAGTTATAACGATTTTTCCTGTGGGAATAACAAAATGTTGAAAATTAACCAACTGCAATATTATTTTAATTCAACAAGGAGACTCACCTATACATTTAAATTTAAACCACTAAAGTTAGTGAATACATGTAGTTATTTCTTTATTTTAGTTCATAAATAAAAGGATCAGTTGCAAACTTCAATACTGAAGAAATCACTTTCGCCCTCCCACATAAGGGGTATTCTCTGTGTCTAGCATAATTGTATATACAAAAGATGACTATCGTGAGCGTAGCATAGTAAAATCAACAGCTATAAGAACTCTATAATTAGCTGCACTTCACGTTCATTTCACCCATGGCATAATTATTTTACAAGGTAGCTGTGACAGTTTTTTGGCGATTGGTAGTTGTCAAAAACAACTAAAGGAGTTGTAGCTTGCTGCTGTTGACTAGGTATGTGCTTATTTTTAACTTTTCTTTGATTCATAAAATTTGCTCGAGAAGTTTATTGGAATGTTTTTAGTTTGCTGCGATTGACTAGCTATGTTTAAGTCGTTGCTTTTTTTTCACATTTCTTTGATTAATTGCATGACAACTACCCATCGCCGTTCGTGAGAAAAAAGCAAGTATACGCTACTACCTTGTCAGTAATTGTGCCATGATTTCACCTACTGCTTGGCTGCTCTCTTATCCTCTTCTCTCTCATTACAAACACAGGGTTGCATTGCACAAAACTATGCTTCATAGCCAGTGATGTGAACATTGACGATTTATCGTCCTTGTGACGATTTTCGGCACTAATTATGCCGTGACGATTTTCTTAAATTTTCAGCCTAAAAAGGACGATTTTTAGTTGACTTTTTTTTTTACTATTAAAAATTTGATTTAAGCAAGAGATTCAAGCTCAGACTAAAATTTAATTTCAACTAAACTTGGGTCGTGTAAGCGTACTGGGTTGTTGCAATTGCTGTCAAACTGTAACAATAATTTAGTATGTGTGGAATTTTATGATTTTTTTTCTCTTACTTTCTTTGTTTCTTGCTGTTTGCCGCAAAGTGGAGTTCAATTGAATTATATTGCAGTTAAATATTTAACTGAAAAAGCATTATTTCCAATCTTGATATAAAACTACCTTGAGGTAAAATAGTACCTTGACATCAAATTCTAGTTAGAGTTTTATAAGAATTTCAAACTCTAATTGCATCTAATCATTTTTTTATCTATATTAATACATCTATTCAATTTTAAATTATTATATATTAATACTGAATTAATTTTTAAAGAATATATTTAATTTTATATTTAAACCTATGTATGTCATACTTAAATATAACAATATGCTTTTGAAGAAAAATTTATTGTATTGCAGTACTGATTTGTAGTGAATGACAATTTTGAAGATTTTCATGGAGTGAAAATGACGACTTTTTATTTTTTTCATCCCATCCCTGTTCATAGCATCGCCGTATACATAGGTATCAGTTAGGGAAGTCAATCCCGGGATTTCTGACGATTTAAACCCCTTTAAATCCCGGGAATGTCTTTCCTGGATCCCGGGATTTTTAAATAAAAATTTCTATTACAAATATTCATGTAAATGCAAACATTTAATTTTAAGTTGATATGAATATAGAATTCGAAAAACCATTTATTCACGCTGAAAAAGACTGTTAAGACAATGAGTGTGAATCACTGGAGCAAAGACTTTAGAATGTTTTAGAAGAATTTGCAACATCGGGAAGTCAGCTATTTATTTCAAAATTGTCAGATATTCTGACTTAGGAAATAATTTTTGATCGAAACTTACAAATTGCTTACGACTATTGTACAACTATTTCTCCAACTAGCATAGAATCGGAACTGTGCTTCTCATCAGCGGTTGATTGGTAATAATATTCGAACAAAACTCTCCAATAAAAAATTAAATGCGTTGAAGAGCTTAATGTATTACATTTAAAATAATTAAAACAAAAAATTTTTTTTGAAAAGTCTTTTCCAACCTTAATTTGCCTTAAACTTAAAAAAACATAAAAATGACCTCTTTAAAAAACTTTTAACATTTTTATAGTAATACCTCAAACTGTTTCGTCTTTTATTTTTTATATTTTTTGTTCTTTACCCATTTCAATGGCTAGGCTAAACAAAGAACAAAATACATTTTATAGGGTAATATTCCTATCATTTAGGTCCTTAAAAGATGAAAAAACATACCTTTAATTTTAACCTGCGCTACTTACGTTTTACAAGCTTGTACAAAGAAAAAATTGTTTTGCTCCTGTTCTGCGCAAAGTCTTTTTTTTTTAATCCCTTAAAGGTTTTTCAACCCTTTAGATCTTTGTTTTTTAAACCCTCTTAATGTTCTTCGGCACAAAATCAAAAATCCAAATGACTTTTATGTCAAATATCTCTCTAAATTTATTTCAATTATGTTGGTTCATCTTTTTTTCATAGAACCAAACGATTTGATATAAAAAAAAACTTTGCAAAATAAATACATATGCAAATAACTTTCTGACGTGTCAAATATATTGGGCAAGTCATCAGAAAGGGTTAAATTAATACAATGTGCTAGTCATTAATATTATTTAAGTTTTTTCTGTTTATTAACAATAAGGGTAATCAAAATTGTAGGTGTTGCGGTTTTTTGCCTTAGTTGAAAACCACAATTATGAGCACCCTTTAAAATACAATTTGTGGCTGGGAACCTCCCACTATAGCTTTTTCTTACGATGCAAATAAATTAACTATCCAATTTGATATATTTTATTAATATATGGCATAAAACTGTTTAACTTGCATTTTGAGCTTCTTCCATTTTTGCAATAAGAAAATAACTGGCAATAACGACGTTCGTTAAACATATCCATTGGCTACTTAAAATTATCACACTTTTGGTTTTTAGGGATTTCATGTAAAATAAGAAAAATATAAAACCGCTCCGTAAAGTGTGGTTTCAATACCACGGGGTTTTTGAACTACACTGAAAACAACGCTTAATGTGTTTTTTTTTTGTTACTTTATAAATGAGTTAATCTACATTTTTTATTTTCAAGTAAAAAATAACAAAAAATTATATTAAAAACGTTTTGAATGATTTACTTCCTAAAATTTTCAATCCCGAACTAATCCCGGGACTGAGATTTTCAATTTTGATAAAAAAGAAAAGCTTCCGGGATTGGACTCCCTAGTATCAGTGTAGCATACATAGGAAATATTCTTCGGTTTTTTTTACTTGTATTTTGTTGTTGCGGCAAAAGGTATTGTATATTTCCTATCCTTGCACCCTGCAACGGTCATATCCTAGACATAGACATAGACATGACAGGGCGAGCGGATACCGCCCTTAACTAGGTATCCAACCACAAGGGTACCTTCGAGAGAGGTGTAACTAGGAGAGTGACATCTCTGTGGTTTCCCTAGTCAATACCCGCCGAAAGGCATTAGGATCAAGCCCAGTACGGTTCTAATTCTGGCATTGCTGGATACTGTTTTGGATTTGAAGCACCCTGGGCTGACAACTGTGGCAGTCTGTGACCTCAGTAAGTGGAAGTGAAATTCCAACGAAATGGCTTATAGGTTAATGTCACAGCTGCCCTCCGTCTCGTTAAAACGTAGCGAGTCTCGGAGTATGTTCAATGTTTGTCACCATTGAGTTGGTGGTGTAGGTTCAGATGGATAATTCCTGATTAGTACGGATTCGGCACTGGCATAATACCCCATAAGGATCTTATGTCAACCCTCGCATGGCCTCCCTGCTTGCATAGATAACCATGGGATTAAAACGTAACTACACTTCAAACGGCGATAGCGGCTTCGAGTTGAGACCCAATTGAAATGGAGAACAACAACAAAAAGCAACAAGAAAAAACGAAACCAATCCAAAACAAGGAAAACGGAGATGACGACTTGTACACAAAGAACTGTGTTGAGAAAGTCGTACAAAATCCCTTTGTGAAAAGCTCGGTGATAGTAAGATCACCACAAGCAAATGGGTCAGAAAAACTACCAGATAAAAATGTGTGTATCATAAGAGATTACACGAGCACACCAGTAAATACTCGTAAAGCAGATAGCTTAGAAGACGAAAAAAGACAGCAAAGTCAGCAAAGTCAGCAAAGTCAGCTCAGAATTTCAGAAGAAAAAGCGTTTATTGAGTTAGGCAATAAACTAAGCGCAGCAAATGGCATTGTCTCCGGCACAAAGAATATACACAAGACGTTACACGACAATCTTAACTGTGCTTTCGCACTGTACCAGCAACTAAAAGAGTACAGGAGAGCGATAGGTAGTAGCCCAGTTTTGTCGAGCGACGAGCGTAAGCAAGTGCTATCTAAAGCCACTCAAGTAGACCCAATTTCTCCTGCCCAAGAGAGGAAACGAAAAGTACCGAAAACACCTGCAACAGTCAAAGCACTGCAGACCCAGGCTGAAATAAATATTCCAGAGACTCCGGCTGTGGCAAATGATTGGGAGCTAGTGAGCCACCGAAAAGCAAGGAAGAAAAAAGATAATCAAAATAACAAACGCCGTGAAATGCGAATCCAAGGAGAGGCAATAACAATTAAATCCAACACGTCTGAGTCATACGCAGGTGTTATAAAAAAGATGAAGCAACAAATAAATCCCACTGATATCAGTGTGGAGATAAGGGGTATCAGAAGGATAAAAGCTGGAGACTTACTCGTTCAACTAAAAAAAGGCGAAGGCCAAGCCGAAAAGCTCAGAAACGCTATAGGTAACACGCTTGGTGAAGATGTCATGATTAGAGCGGTTACCAAAAATCACATTCTTGATATAAGAGACATGGATGAGTCAACAGATGAAGATGAACTTGTTAATGCTCTTATGAAGGCAACAAAAGTAGAAAAACCCACAACGTTCAAAATATTAAATTTTAGAACATCGTTTGGAGGAACCAAACAAGCGCTCTTTCAACTACCTGATCACTTAGCAGCTCCACTACTCCGTACGAGGCAAGTCAGAGTAGGATGGGTTATGTATAGGCTGAGGAGTAAGATTAGAGTTCAGAAATGTTTCAGGTGCCTAGAACAGGGTCATATTTCGAGCCAGTGTAAAGGTACAGATAGAAGCAATCTATGCAGAAAATTCTGTAATCCGGGACACAAAGCTAAAGAATGCAAAGCGGAAACGAGATGCATACTATGCCATGAAAATGGCTCTATAAATTCTCAGCATTATATTGGTAGTACTGCGTGTGCAATCAACATAAGAAATAAAGCAAGAAAATGATCACGAAATTTCTACAGATCAATCTAGGACGGGGTAGAGAAGCGCAAGACCTAATGATACAGAAGGCGACAGAGATTAATGCAGACATACTTTTAATAAGCGAACCGTACAGAAACCCGTCTCAAGTTTGGTACGAAGACAAAAACCATTGCGCAGCCATCATGGTAAGGAACAGAAGATTAATAATAAGCGAAGTTGATGAAAGCAACGCTGGCTCCGTATATGTCACAGTGGGCAAAATCAGGGTATATAGTTGCTACTTTTCACCAAATATAGACTTTAATTTGTTTGCAGAAGCCCTTAACGTACTTGATGTTTCTATCAGGTCCTCAAAATATAAAGTGATCATTGGAGGAGACTTCAATAGTAAATCTACAGAATGGAACTCCAATAAACTGGATAAAAAGGGTACTACAGTGTGTGAAATGATTGCTAGTCTTGGTCTTACGATATTTAATATCGGAGACAAACTTACCTTTCGGAGAGGTACAGGTGGTAGTATTATCGACATCACCTTTGGAACGACAAACCTGTACAATGAAAACATGAATTGGATAGTGCTTTAAGATCTCACCTTAAGTAACCACCAGTATATCTCATTTAATATAGATGAACGTCCAAATATGAGTGTAGAAGATGTAAATTTCCCAAGATGGATCGTCAGAAAACTTGATGACAAAAAATTGTCCGATTATATTACTCGGGCTAAAGATAGAAATATGGATAACCAATCCGAAAATATAAATGTAGAAAATGCCGCAGAGTCGCTGACGAAGATACTCACAAAAGCGTGTAATGCCGCAATGCGAAGAGCTCAAAAATACAATAACAAGCGCCCAGTATACTGGTGAAATGCTAAAATACATGAGTTGAGGGCGAAATGCCTTGCAGCACGTCGAGCGTCAACACGAACAGCCCGTAACAGCACGTAAAACCTTAAGAACAGCCATAAAAGAGAGTAAGAAAAGATGTTGGACAGAGCTATGTAACGAAATAGATTCCGACCCATAGGGCAAACCGTACAAAATTGTGCTGAAGAAGCTTGGTGGAATTAAACCTATACCCGGCATTAAAGAACCAGTGTGGGCAACAACAAAAGTAGAAACACTTTTTCCATTCGATGAAGATGGGCTAAAAAGAGAACCAAATTATCAAGTCGAAGGTTTCATCCCTCTGAACGTAGATGACATTACACATGCATGTAGTATACAAAAAATAGGTAAGAGCCCAGGACCAGATGGTATACCAAATGAGGTCATAAAAGTAGTATGTGAGATATGGCCAGACCTTTTACTTGAAGTCTTCAATTCATGTCTAATAAACGGAATCTTTCCAGCTAAATGGAAAATAAAAAAGTTAGTTTTGTTACGAAAGGGAAATAAACCATTAAATGAGCCTAGTTTCTATAGACCACTCTGTATGTTGGACTCACTAGGAAAACTATTAGAGTACGTAATGCTAAAACGTTTGGAAGAGCACATAGATGACCTTGGCGGACTATCCCCTATGCAACATGGCTTCCGCAAAGGGAAGAGTACAGTTGATGCCATTAGCGCAGTATGCAATAAAGCTATACAGGCCAAAACAACAGGAAAATACTGCTCAATTATAACACTAGATGTTAAAAATGCTTTTAATACAGTAAAATGGAAGGTAGTACTACAAGCTTTCAGAAACCGACGTTTAGACAACTATCTCTTTAACATAGTATCGGACTATCTGGATAACAGAATTTTAATCTATGAGACGGAAAATGGTATAAAAGAGTACCGAATAACAGCAGGTGTACCTCAGGGCACCTTTAGGACCTATTAGGACCATTCTTGTGGAATGTAATGTACGATGGTCTACTGAATTTGGAATTACAAGAAGGTGCAAAACTAATATGTTACGCTGATGATATTGCTCTGGTAGTAAACCAGCGAACTGCCGAATTAATCGAGATAGTCGTAAACGATAGCTTATGTCGTTGTAACAGATGGCTGCGAAGAAACGGTTTGAAACTTGCAGTTCCAAAAACGGAAGCAATTCTAGTGACAGATCGTAGAGTCTTCAAAATACCGAAAATACGTCTACAAGATAGAGAGATACCCTTTAAACAAAGCTTATACTATTTGGGTGTGCAATTGGATGACAAACTTAGCTTTGGACAGCACGTAGTAAATATTCGTGACAAGGCTTTGCGAACGGCAGCATTATTGGCCAGAATAATGCCAAACTGTGGTGGCCCAAGGCCGCAAATAAGAAAATTAATAAACAGCGTAGTACACTCCCAGCTTCTTTATGCTGCTCCAACCTTTGTCAGGGCACTGAATCTGAAGAATAATATGAGGGAACTACAGAAAGCACAGAGAGTTAGTGCTCTCCGTATTATATCAGCGTACCGTACAGGCTATGACAAACCATGATAGTTTTAACAAATACCTGCATAGATTTAAACTAAAAGAAATAAGCAGCTGTGATTCATGCGCAGCGCTAGAAGAAGATGCAAAGCACATACTTTTCGAATGTGAAAAGTGGTTGGAGGAGAGACAAGCTTTAAATGATATGCTAGGTGTTACATTAACTCAAGAGAATCTGTTGAACGAAATGCTAAAATCTGAACATGCATGGACTTTGTGTGAAAGACACATAAATAAAATATTAAAGGAGAGAAACTTCATTATTTCCGAACCTCCTTGCTTAAGGAGGACGTAGGAATCTTACGAAAACAAACCCCCGTCCTGATGAAATGCTGACGCGGTTGAGCTGGTGGAGTATCGTGGGGCCACTAGATGATAGCGTGCTATCACTACGTCCAACAAAAAAAAAGACATAGACATAGACATAGACTCTTTCTGTGTGACTCAAATGTTGCCATATTTTTGCTAAAGATGGGGTACGTTCAGTATTATTTTCTTAGCTTTTTCTATGATCTGACATTCTGTTTTTGTGCCTGTGTTGCATTCATGTGAATTCAAAGCAAAATAGAAAATAATTTTTACATTCCCAAAATTAAATGCAACCGTGATCCGACAACCGCCACCGCTCCAATTCTGGACGTGTTCTCAGCGGATTTCGCCGAGAGAGGCCCGCCACCCGATATCTAACTAGAAACTCGCTCTTTACGACAAACACAACAATAACAAATGCATAGCTATAATGTCAAAATATATTTTATCAATTATAAGCATACGAACATAGCAACACAAACAAATTGGTCACTGAACAATGTAACTAGTAGTCAGAAGAAAATTTTCTTAAAAGTTCACTTTTATTTGCTTTGTTCAGAGCCAAAATACAAACAATTTTGTATTGTAACCTAAAACACAGCTAATTTTATTAAATTTGTAAGGATTTTGGTAATTTTTCTTATATTTTCATACACAAAATCTAGCTTCTCTCTTGATTTATATGGTTATGCCATGGTTATGCTAGCCAAACATGATTGCCGAACATTTTTTGTTGTTATTGTTTCACGCATAAAATGAAGAAATGAAATTTTTCTCAAATTCATTTTCTCGCTCTCGGACCGAACATTTTGATTGCTGGTTGAAACGCCAAACATGCTGAACTTTCCAGTGTTGGCTGTAGTCATTTTGTATAATAGCATCAAAAAAGTAGGTAAAAGTATCAAAAAGTGAAGTTGATTGTGTCTTCAAGTAACCCCTAACATAAACAGCTAGCTAGCATGTCAGATATATGCAAACCATTTTGTTTAAGATATTATAATAAAAATTCAGAGTAAGTAATATCAGTTCGTTTATTTTAATTCGTTAATTTTAAGTACAAAAATGCAAATTAGGGTTGTGCTTTTTTGTGTTTTGACATACTGTTAGATATAATGCAACTGTGCCACCAATCATAGCATAACCACCAAACAAACATTCAGCGAAGAGAAGAAATTAACAAAACTGAACACCGAACATGTTTGGCTAGCATAACCACGGCATTACAAGCATGGCACAATTACTGACAAGGTAGTGGCGTAGACTGGCTTTTTTTCTCACGAGCGGCGATGGGTAGTTGTCAAAATTAGCTGCTCATGCAATTAATCAGAGAAATGTGAAAAAATAAGCAACGACTTAAACATAGCTAGTCAATCGCAGCAAACTAAAAACATTCCAATAAAGTTCGCATACAAATTTTATGAATAAAAAAAAAGTTAAAAATAAGCACATAGCTAGTCAACAGCAGCAAACTACAACTCCTTTAGTTGTTTTTGACAACTACCAAACGCCAAAAAACTGTCACGGCTACCTTGTCAAATAATTATACCATGGTTACAAGTAAATTAAACATTCCTATGGCTGAACGAGTGAACGTCAAATGTAAAAATTGACATTATAGCTACGCCTTTATTTTGCTCTGTCGTTTTTTGCTCTCCGAATTGCATCTACCTGATTATTTTGCCATGCTACACGCAAGCATTTACATTTTTTTTCTTAGAAGTGAATCAATATTTTTAAAAATTTTTTAATAAAAAATTGAATTTAAGATAAACATAAGAAATTAGTTATTTTCAACAAATAACATTGTTCAGCAAAAATAAAGAGAATTTAATTTGAACAAAGCAGTTCTAAGGTTACCATATATATACTTTTATTAAAGCCAATTCTTTTATGATTTAACTAACGTTAAATAAATAAGAAAAATGATTACATGAATAACTATTTGCATTTATATTTTCTTCGCTTGTCGATCACTGCCACTAAATCAAAGTTATATTTTATCGCAAATGTCGCCTGTCGAAAGTGTTACAACATACCGACTTTCGATAATTTCGTCAACATCGAAAATTTTAAAGTGGCAACATTTTGCCATAGAATTTGCTAGCTAGAATTTGCTAAGTGCGACTGCAGCACTGATCAGCAGAGTGACTAGCTTTATTTAATTTATATAAACTTAGTCGTTACTCAAACCACAATCTTTTGATACGAATGTCAAAAGGTTTTTGAACTCGCTTAACAATTAGGAAGCTCACAGAATATTCGTGATAACATATGTATGACTTTACAGAAATCAAGCATCTAGGCATATTCACCACGTTACATCGTTTTTACTACCCGTTTTATTTGCCCTTTTTGCTGCATACGCGACTAAAGTAGTTTCACTTCAAAAATGATGCACTTTCGATTTTAATTAAAGCAAATATCAACACCAAAAGCAACAACATAATAGTTAATTAAACGACAAAACAAACAAAGTCTCACACAGCTAGTTGGAAAGATAAGTGGCCCCTATACCCAACAGACAAGCAGTTCAGAATTCATAAGTTTAATTTAGTAAGTGTTTATTGTTTTGTACGTGTTGAATTTAACTTTTTAAATTTTTCTCTAAACCCAATCGATAAGTTGCCAATTTTCACGTCATAGCGTCTGTTCAATAATGTTCAATACGATCAAGAGTGAGCTTCGAAATTGAAAAAAACTGACATAATAAAAATTAAATAAATGTGAAAACTGCCCATATCAGAAATCCGTGTAAGACCGCATTTATAGTGAGCACTTAAGCTGGGGCTGATAACAAAAGCTGAAAGACGCAGTGTAAGCTGATTTTCAGAGCTCATAGTGTTAAATTCTTGCTTGTTTATTGTTTGCTTCATTTGCTAAATAAACAACTTAACTGACAGCAAAAAGCACACACTATAAACACAATGAGCCTAATGAATGAAAAAATTTTATTTATTCTTGAAATTTTCAAGACATTGTTTAGATATAATATGAATAAGAACTCAAGCGATTCCTTTTTCTTCAATCAGTGGCTTATTTTCCAAAGAATAGAAACATTTTGTGATATTCTTAAGGAATTGCTTAGATATGATATGAATAAAAACTCAAGCAATTCACTTTGCTTCAAATCAATTTTTTTTTTCCAAAGAAAGAAGAAATTTTATGATATTCTTAAGAAATTTTCTTACGGAATTGCGTACGATTTTTCAAGCATTTTTTTACGACATTCTTAAATATGTTGATGTTTATTGATATACATATTAGTTTATATCATGCATATTTGTCAGTCGCTGTAGAAGTGATCATTAGAAAGAAAACGTTATATATATAATGTGCGAATATATCTGAAGATAAAAATTTCTGAGGCATTATCATTTAAATAGCAAAAAAAAAAAAATATTGTAAAGTGTCCGCTATCCAAAATAGAATTGAGGAGTGACTGTTCAAAACTGGCTGTTTACATTATAAAGAAATGTTCAGAATACAGCAAAAACTGATATACTGATTCATTAAATCAAATTGAAATATGTAAATATGTGGTCGAATTTATATAAGATAGCTTAGTTGATATGAAAAAAAAAATTTCAAAAATTCTACCACCATCAAGTGAGACCAGCGTTAAATTTGTAAATAGACAGTTTTGATCAAACCTTTCAGTAAATAGACACTTTAGTTCAGTCCAAATTTGTAAATAGCTACTTTTGATCAAACTAAAAGTGAAAAAGGAGTAATTAATAAAACTTAATGCACTTATATTTTTGAAAATAGTCCTTTATTTATATTAAAAGTAGTTTACTATATTTATAGTGGGTACATTTTACAATTACGTGTGAAATATAAACTTCGATTGCATCAACATCTGCCTCAGAACAAATGCATATTTCGTCACCTTGAACGATTTCATGGTCATGTGAATTTTTCAATGTTTTGAAATCGAATAAAATGGTTCGATACCATTGCAAGGGTTCGAGATTTAGCCATTCCTCTCCAAATTGCTTGCATAAAAGAATCGTGACGCTTTTATTTGCAATTGTAAGTCCCAATTGGCGTTGCTTCATTCTTAAAATTTCAGTAGGCAAACGCTCTCCTCTTTTGAGTAAGGAAGCGAACGTATTTATAATATTGCGACCCTTCGCAAACCAAAGCATCTTTGCAACATATTTTTTAAGTGATTGTATATTTTGCATTCTTTTTAAATGATACTCCAAACTCTTCACGTCCAAAAGTTCCCAATCATTTCCAAATCTTGTTACGTTTCCATGTTTTTCAAAAACTTCAACATAATCTTCAATAGTTGTCATAACGGGTTTCTTATTGAGGTCTTTTTCTACTCTCCCAAATTCTCTATCCACCGATAAAAATGAATGGCCTCTTACTGGAAAATGTAGCTGTATTTTTGGAGCTTTTTTGCAAAACCAAAGTACTAAAAGTTGAACGATGTAGCTATTTTTATTCTGTCCACCACAGCCGTCACAGAATAAGCGGACCAATTTGCAAGTACTATTTTGAAAATTTTCTGGGAATCAAAAACATGTAAAATTGTATAACGCCGAACCAGTCTCAGAAACTCCTTTACCAGCTTCAGTTTCATTCCAAATGTACAAAGTGGGTTTTGTGTTAGTTTTCCCTACCGGCGTAAGAAATTATACAGTGAAATTTGACGACTGTAAAAGGCGTCTTGAATGGGAGTTTTCGGAAGGGGCTGTTGTTGTTGATGGTCAAAGCAGAATGTCTCCGAATTGAGGATTTCTTTATTCATTAAATCATAGAATGAGTTAGCACGTAACTTATGGATTCGTTTTTCAGAAATGACTTGTTGTTTTTTAGATCGTCTTTTTCATTCTTATTTTATTGCCCCACAATGTGCAAACACTACATGCATCTGCTGCTGGCGTTGAGAACCCAATAGTGTATTCATGATTAAATATTTTACTGAACATTCGTGATACATTTAACTCGTGTGGTAACGATAAATTGTAGCTGTTAAAGAGTTCTCTTAAATTTAAGTCAAAAAAAAGTTGTAGTAGGACTCTTTGGGTGGAAACTTGTCTCAAAACTTTCGAACACTATTTTTTTCAATTGACTTTTAAAAATGATATTCTCCACCTCTTCTTTTCCTTGAAATATTTCCTTGAAATATTGTTTATCTATTAGATTTACGCGAGTTTTACTTATTGCAAATGTAGCTAAGAAAAAAATTTTTTAAATCATTTACCATTCGTTTGTTCCTAAAGTTCTAAAGAAAAAATCTAACGCTTATGGAACGGTTCATGCTTGCATGTTTTGCCACGTAGTTTCCTCATCTCAGCGGTTCATATGGAGAGCGTTAAAAACTGGTCCTGGTCAATCTTATTCTTCATTTTAAAGAGGCGTTTTTTATTCTTGATGACCTGATTAATATCCAACGAGGAGCAAGAGAACATACTCGCTTGTTTGTGATTGCAAGGCTTCTTAAATTTTGCACAAAATGGATCTTCGTTTTTGTATCTTTAAAAATTGGAAATAAGAACAGAGCATGAACTTATTATGGGCAACTTACACTTTACGCTTTGGCACTCTCGCTTGACGCTTTCTTGATACATAGTTAATTTTATTTACTGTTTGTTCTTCCATTTTTTTCTTTGTTTAAACAAGTCTTCACTAGATTTTATATTGCAATAAATATAGCTGAAATTTTTTACGTTAAAAATTTTGTAAAGCTATCCGCCATGATTACCCGTACCTAGAGAAACTTAATTTTATTATATGTTGTAACGAACAAGAGTTTTGCTTTCACACATTTCAGTAAATCCACTGTTTTGATAGAACATAAACTTTTTGTATCAAATTCGTATTGTAAATAGCCAGTTTTGATTAAGAATTTTCAATGTTTTCAATGAAAATAAATACATTTTTAAATGTAAATAGTCAGTTTTTATCGATCACGGTTATTTTAAGTCCTTTTTTGAAGACTCAATTTCGAAATTTGGAAAAAATTTAAATATCTATCAGTTAGAGTTTAACCCTACGAGTACGAATCGAATGCTAACTCAAAAATTTCCAAAACTGTAAATGGCTAGTTTTGAACAGTCACTCCTCAATTATATTTAACAACACGCATTGAATTTACAGTAAAAAAACTAAAAATTAACGAAAAATGCTGCATTCAATGTAATGTTCAGATCCTAAGAATTTAATTATACATTTCTTTTGTTTTCACTCAATACACGAGTTTCGTCTCTTAATTTCTTCATAATTTATGGAAGAAACGGAACCCAGGATCAGCAAATAAAATTCTGAGCCACGAAAAGTAACGAAATTATTTCCAACTGTATCAAATGTTTTGTAATTGGAAATAAAGCTTCATATAACGTGTGCGGAATAAAATATAGACGCATTTCCAACAGCTATTACAAGTGCAAAACGAATAACAAAAGCAAAATTAAATAAGAGATTAGTAACGGCTTTTTCAGCTTTTATTTAGTTAAATATAATTTTTTATTTTATATTTAGTCGTAAATATTTCATTGAAAGAGCTACAGCGCCAAAAAATGATTTACACATTTTGTCAAAGTAATCCACTTATACCAAAAAATGAGACGTTTTGTAATTTTTCTCATATGGGATTCAAAAAAGCTTTTATTTTAAAAAAGAATTAAGGCTTTCAAGAGTGGAAAATCATATAAAAAAACGCAGTTCGGGGAAAAAATGTACTCTGCAAAGCAGCAAGGTTAGAGCTAAATTGAAGAAGGTAATTGTGGGTCGATCATCAAAATCAGCTAAGAAGTACAATGTCGACGATAAAAGTATTAAGAAGTATAAAACAGATATGGAACTCATTAAGTGTGCAAAAATACTGTGCCAGCAGTCTCTAAAAAGCAGTTAGCAGTAATCATGGGCATCCACATGGGTGAGAAAGGGGCGCTTGCCCCCCTAGGCAATTAATTTTTTAAATATCTTCATATTAAATAAAAAACTATCTAAATTGTAATTGTAATTGTATGTTGCGCTCAAACTTAGGGATTTTAGATATTTTTTACTAAAAATGTCATTTTTATTTGTAGGAGTGTATAATTTAGCGGGAACATGCATTCTGATAAAGTGCATCAATAATCAATCAAAAAGTCGACTTTGAATTTATTGTTACTTGCGGCTTTTTTAATCTTATATGAAGATATTTTTAAATGTTAATATATTTTGAAGAGAACTCAAAAATACTTTTTTTAAAGTATATTTATAAATAATGCTGAGCTAAGCCATGCACGAGTTTTTAAATAGTGTGTTGTACCCGTCGCAGTGATAAGTTACGATACCATTTCATTTACCCTTGTTTCACAGGCACTTTTCAATACGTATTCTTACAATCAAAAAATTTTGTGTTCGTAGTTTTCTGTCACGAACAGGATTCGTAGATTGGGCGTAGTGTGGTACATAGTACAAATATTTTTTGTTTTATTAACATTAACTTATAGTAATTAATATTAACTTATAACGAAAAACAAAACACTCTATCTGAGCTGGGGTTTGAACCACGGTTTTTTAGCTTACGGGCCACGTACTCTTTCAGTAGACTACGGCCACCTTGCAATCATACGTTTCCTTATATTCTTACGAGAAATTGAGGAATGATAAGGAATAATATCCCAATTAGTCGAAGATCATTCTTCGGAGCAAAAGATGGTAAGAGGCATTTAAGCCAATATCGCATATGAACTTGGACGATATGCAAATATATGTTTTAAAATAATTAAACACAAGAAGAAAACAAAGTAAAATGAATTTAAAAAACTAAATACTTTCCCAAAAGTCGGCTTAAAAAATCGTTTTTCTGTAATAAAGACGATCCAATTTGGATAATTTTTTAATTTGTCGTTAACTTAATAAAATTGCTAACAATCTTGCAGCATTTAAATCTGAGAAAATTGATTGCATCGATCTAGGCGAGGGAAAAGCTTCTGATTCAAAAGCCAAAAAAATGAGGAGATTCTGAATAAAGTAGGCTAATTTTAAATCATGCACTAATTTTTAAAAAAATTTTATGGCAAATTCTTTTTAAGAAAACGCTTTTACATTAGAATATCTTATGGCCAAAAGTTTTTTATGACTAAAATTTAAATAGGAAATTCAATTTGAAACATTTATCTTATACTTCTTCAAATTCACGTTTTTTACCAGGCGTTACCCATTTTGAGAATTTTTCGGATTTTTTCGCGTCACGTGCTTATATTACATACTGGATTCAGAATCAAGCCTTGCAGTGAGGTTCTGGAATATGTTTAGAAAATTAAAGGAGCCCAAAACCCATCTTTACATGTACATCTTGATATATTTATTCATACGTTTTGAATTAATAAAAAAAAAAACTCCGGTTTTGAAGGGTCGATCTCCGGGCTCCAGCCCTCACAGATTTTCTCCGGCTTTTGCACTTTAAGATTTTATTTTTTAATAAAAAAATTACAATTATATAAAAATGTAATATAAAATTATTTACTTTGAAAATTTTTTTGAAACTAAAGTCCGTATGCACTTTAGCGCTTTAAAAGCATGACAACAAAAAATTATTCTTAATGATGTGGTTGGAGTTTTAAAAAAATTTAGTGTATTTTAAAAAAATTTAACAATTTTGAGGAAAGCTCTCAAAAAGGGAATTTCTATGGAAATTCTAGATTATTTTTATATTGTGAAGCTCGAAATCACACTCGAACGTGTATAAGAAGCCTCGAAAATTACACAGTGCGACAGCCAAAACGTGAGTAAGAAACCGACAAATGTGTTCAATTATTTCCGAACTCCTTATTACGAATATGGCACCCAAATTTTTCCATCACATCAGGATTTTGGGAAAACCGTGATTCAAGGTCAAACAATTCTACTAAGAGAAATCAACTTGAATCGTCAAAAATAAAAGTAGTACGCGATTCTTGTTTATGGCAAAGATATTTGTTAAAAGTTGATAAAAAATTGACTTCATCTGTGCCAAGTAATTTTGTAATTTTGTTGTTGGAAGATCCAATAAGTTTTTTAATAGGGATGATTTTTTGCCAACACATAATATTACATTTCTCAATGGTTTGCAGAATACAGCTATGCTAAAATAAATTATTTTTGAAAAACGTAAAAATAAGGGTAAAAAAGGGCGTGGAGGGATAGAAGTATGAAAGACATTTTTTTATCAACTTATAACAAACATCCTTGCCATATTCAAAAATCGCGTACCACTTTTAGTTTTGACGATTCAAGTTGATTTCCCTTAGGAGAATTTTTGACCTTGAATCATGGTTTTCTCAAAATCCTGATGTGATGGAAAAATTTGGGTGCCAGATTCGTGATTAGGAGACCGGAAATAATTTAAAACATTTGTCGGTTTCTTAATCGCAAAAATAAAGGCTCTTTTTGGTGCACAGTGTTATTAATGTTGAATAAAATGTTGACGAACTTTTTGATAAAGTTAACTTATCAATAAACCCTTGCCAACATTAAAGAAAACCATTTCATCGGTAGCTGATATTTGGATAGCAATTTTAAAAACCAATTAAAAACTAGAAATTAAACAACTTGGTATGAAAGTGTTTGTAATACCAATAAGCAACGCATTCGTTGATCGTTTATTATAATTGAGTCTGTATGAAGAGCCGATAGAAACAAAATGTATGAAACTTCGGTTGTATCTTCAACACCCGGATCAGCAAGAACTTGTTAACAGCTCAAAATCGCAACTCAAATATAATTTTTAAAATGTGTTATATTGACTCAGATTTAGTCTTTTTTTTTAAATATACAAATTGTTATGTACTTTAATATTTACTATTTTATTTGTTTAACGACCTTTTTGAAGTAAATTTTATCCTTAATTTTGCGGGCTCAAGGTCCAAATTATTAAAAATGAAAAACTTAAATAGTTTTAATTTTTAATTTTAATTAACCAATATTTCGACTACCGTCGGCAATCATCATCAGGGTAAACAAAAATTTTAAATAATTAAAACATTATAGCAATTGAGAAACATTTAACATCAAAGACATTAAACATTAATATCACAGTTTTTTTAATTTTTGACAATAACTTAGATAAATAAACAAATTGACAAAATTAACAAAAAAGCATCCACTTGTTGTGCCGTCAGGTTCTTAACATTCTTGCGGTTCTTGCTATAATGTTTTAATTATTTAAAATTTTTGTTTACCCTGATGATGATTGCCGACGGTAGTCGAAATATTGTTTAATTAAAATTAAAAATTAAAACTATTTAACTTTAATATTTACATTATATTTACGTATAAAAAATTAAATTTTTATTCTAAAATAAATATAAAAAATAATTAATTTGAGAAAATGAAAAAAAAATTATGTTAGAAAAGCTCCGGGCGGGGAGTTTCCAAGAGTTGGCAACCCTGGTTGATGTCCATGCGGGGAACATTTAAAAAATAGCGATTTTTACCTCCTAAATCCAAATCTGATAAATTCCAGGCCGTTCGCAATGTTTCATGAGTTATAGGCCTCCAAAACTGGAAAAAATTGTCCAAAAAACTTGCTGGTTGTATTCTTTTAAAATAAAATTTGGAAATTTTTGTATTCTTATTTGAATTGAGCAAAACTTGGGGGCTAAATAGAAATTAATGCGATTTTCTTAAGGAATAAAGGAGACCTCACATTATTTAATTTATTAAATTGCCAAGAATATTTGTTGAAAAAAAATGTTTTAAATTAAATGAAAAAAAAAAATTAATTTTGAAAATGTTTCGGGAATGATACGGAAAAGATTTTTACCCCATCTTTGGAACATATATAATTTTCTTATGTGTACAAGCGTGTGTCAACCGGCGTATCATAATAACAAAATTAGTAACAAAATATCAGAAAATAGAATTATATAAGTTGTATTTTCTTTATGTGCATTCTAGACTCCTGTATGACTTTGTCTCCCCCTAGAGCGAATCCTGCGGACGCTCTTGGCAGTAATTAAACATAAGCTATGAGCACTTTCCTAAGGTTTGTTTGCTGCAAGTTCTCGGTACATTTGCACAATGAATAATGAGAGCTATATAATGGTTTAAGGCAATGAATGCACTCCAAAATATTACTTCAAGCTGAAATAACCAGCTCTTCCAAAACAAAGTGTCCCAAGAAGCATCTAGTGTGGCTTTTCATAAAATCGAGCTTAGCGTGAATGTTGATGTGTATATTGATGACTGTCTTCCTGTTCTTAAGAATTTCAGCAATAAGTATCATAGGAATGACAAAACAATACTTTGGCCAGATTTGGTTCCTGCTTAATATGCCAACGCAATACGGTCTGCTTTTACTAATTTAAATATTGAATTTGCACCTAAAGAAAAAACACTCCCAAACGTGATTTTGCTAAGACCCTTTGAACCTTTTTGGGCCAATTTGAAAAGAAAAGTTTATGAAAAGAGCTACAAACCGAAAAATGAGAATTGCCTGATTATACAAATCAAAAGAAAGCTGACCAATATGGTTACAAAGGGGCTTCAAGAAAAAAATGCAAAATAAAAATTATATAAGTCATGTACTTCATCTGTTATCAATTGTAAATTTGTAAGAAATGAATAAAAGTTTTTGTACTCTTTATATGTCAGTTTATATTTTATTCCGCACACGTTATAATGTAAGTAATTAGACAATGCAAGGGCATGTTTAATGTAGCACTCAATATAAAAATAAGGACTGAAAATAAAACAATCTAAGCTTATAAAAAAATTCAAAATTTGTTTGAGTTTAGTTTTCAACCAAAGAAATTTTAACAAATAAGCAAAACCAAAATAAACTTTTAACAAAAAAGACCTCATTTTTTTATACTCGTCAATAAAATAGAAAAGTTGGTAAATTTTAACCACTTTTTTCTTTAATTGTTACAATTTTTCCAACATCCATACTGCTGCTTCTCATAACTAATTTATAATATGATGTATACCAACGGTCAATTCTATAAAACGTATGTAGTCTTTTATTTAGAAAAATGCGGCTCTCGTTAATCTTAGTTTTTCTTTTCTAGATGTAAAATTTATTTGAAAATTGTGCATTTCATCAGTGCGAAAATGTTGAATATTAAAATGCTTTTACCTTTCAGTGAATGTATTGTATGATATTTGTCGACTTTCAACGTTTTGTGGAACTGTTCTTTTTAATTTTTTTTTTATTTTCAGATATATTATAATACTTTTTGATAATCTGCTATGAATATTTTTTTCGATCTCAAAAATTACGTTTCCTAGATCTTCAAAAAACAAAGTCAATACTTTCGCAATTAAGGAAGGATCTCACTTACCCTTACATATAAAGGAAATGTTTGTATATTGTACATTAAATACTTGGTGCTTTTACAGTACAAAGTTCAAAGACATAATTCGAATACAACTTATTATAAAGCAATTAACTTTAATATAAGATAGTTAAAACTTATTACATGAATTTAATTGCGAGCTTTAGATCAAGTAAGTTTTTCAAGAAGACAACAACAACAACATCAACTCTGTATAGAGTCAATTACTTAGCTGACTAAGTAAAGTATATATAATAATTTAATAGATCACAAATTAATTAACAATTTAAATTTATTATATAATTAAAAGAATTATTGAAAAACTGTTGATGAGACAGACAAAACTTAAATTAAGATCTAGAAAGAGAGAGAGAGATAGAGGAAAGAGAAAGTGATCTTGAGTTAAGTATTATGTTTTGAAAAATGCATCAAAATAGCATGTTTAAAGGGTGTTTTCGACGCTTTGGATTTTAAGCTACTAGGCAATGAATTACATAATCATACGGCATTAATAAAGAATAGTCTTCTGGAGCTTAGAAAGTTAAAACTAGGTATAATTAGCTCTTGCCTTCTATTTCACCGACTTAATTGTGATTGTGATGTGACGAGTCGAATACTTTTTGAATTCGAGTTACTCGAGTATGAATACTTTTGACTCGAGTAGAAACTCGAGGGCAGATTTTTTTTATATTGCAATTAGCTCCTTCAACTATTAGTACATTGAAAACTAATGTAGGATAAGATAGATCTATGTAAACGCATGGTTAGTTGTTATGTCTTGTGTTGTCCCTAAGCCCTCACTTAGGGATTAGATTTCTCACTTTTGATTGTTTTGGACCACTTTTATCGATATCTTTGAGATATTTCAATGATATTGGGGTTGGTTCTTAACCTACTTAGCGCAACCGTCCTTTTAAAAGGCCACCAAAAACGTCAACATGAATGAGAAAAAATAGTTTCCAGCACTATGTGGGTTAAAATGATCTAACGCGGTGAAAGTGTGAAAAAGCTGTAGTAGCTACACTCTATTGTTATTGCAATTTTAAGCAAAATCGGAGGTGGTCAAAATTTTTGGTGTCTTAAAATAAGGAAAATATGATAAAAGTGGGTCTAAAAGTGACTAACTGACTAAAGGGAAAAACTGAGTATGCTACTAAATTCTACGACCAAAAAATAAGTTTACGTGTCTCGGCATTTTTGTGTGTCTTTTTGACGTCCCTACAGTATAATAAGCAACTGATATTTTAAACCTTAAGATTTTGAATTTTTGCTTCCAAAAAAATCAGTTTATATATTTAAAATTTGTTTTGTTGCTTAAGACTATTTTTTTCTGTATATGAAAATAATTAGTGCAAACGTTGAACATAGTTTATTATTAATGCTGAAAATGTTAGTAATTCCTTAACTTACTTTTGATTTAAAATATATTTAATTGAATTAACTTTGCGTCGGGATTTTGCTGAAGCAAAGTCCCAAATTATGTCATCGAAATCAATTGCGTTGACTAAACGTCCTTCAATGCACAATACTCCAAAGCAGTTTAATTTTTTTGAAAACAATCTTTCATATGGGCAGTCTATTTTTGGTCTAAAAAAACAATCGAAATGCAATATCTAAATATGGGAAAATAATTTCAACTTGGTTATTTCGAATTATATTTGCCATCTGAATTATTATATTTTCTAGATTAAGATTGCTGTTTTCACATAAGCATTGCGACAATGCTTTTATGAATGGTGATTAAGGTTCAGTGCAGTTTTCTTTGTTACGCGGAAGTGAATGTAAATTTTCTTTTATATATTCTTGAAAACGAATGTATTCTGATAGACAGGAGTTTTCTAAATAATAAGGTTACTTTGAAAACCTAGTCTGCGAGACGTATGCTTTCTAAATTTTCTAGTCTCTCTCTCTATCGTAAAATGCTTTCATTGTAAATCTTATTCTTCATTTTAAATAAAAGGAATTATAATAAAATGAGTATGAATAACAACAAACTTTATAATTTTCGTAAATTTTTTTATATCTGGAAACTCGTTTAGTCAATTCTGTGCTTATTTTATCTAAAATTGTAAAAAGTCTCCACTCTACATTTTTGTTGGCCCATTCATATCTCGGAGTAAATTTTTTTTGTTGTCCCATTAGCTTTTTTAAATTACGTTTTTAAAATCTTGGCAAAAAAAAACAACAAAATGTTCTATTGTTTTTCCAAATTTTGCCGCCCCTACAAATGTGCCACTGTGGGCTCCAGCCCACTCGCTCCCTAGGGTTAATCCACCACTGCCTGGGTGCACAGCCAGAAGGGCTGCAAAATGGACAAACAAATTTTTTCAACATAAATCTGTATTATAATATGCTATTTTTTGAAATATTATAAATTTTCTTTTCATAGGAGCGCATAATTTAATATGTTTTTTCAATGCCTATGATTGAACTTATTATACTAACTGCACTCTTTCATTGAAGATGCCAAAGGGTGCAAAAATACCTGATGCGTTCTTATCAGTTGAAACAAATTTAAAATATATAAATGATGTTTAATGAGGGGTGCAACTATCATTAGATAATTACAAATTTTCATACATTTTCTATGGAGTAATAATTGGATTGATGCCCAAGTGTAAAGTTATGCTAATGATTGCTTCTATGTAATTAAATAGGAACTAAAAGTATGTTTTTTGGATGTGGTCCGTAAAATATTTAATATAAATCGTAAATCAGAGTGTCTGGATAGGTTTCATTCGAAACTTCAGCACAGAACAAAATCAATACAAGAAATTCAAAATTTATTTGAAGCAATCCTGCCATCGAGCTTGCTTACGGTTTCTGAAAATGAACCGCAGATCATAATACAAAGATTGATCACATTCCATGATGAGGTCAATTCAAAAGAGTTAACAATTGAAATACCTAGGCTAAGGAGGCATCACAGCTGCATTTATTTGGGCCTCTTAAGCCTAAACATGAAAAATATTGCCGTTCTCAATTGAATTCGGAAATAAAATTCTCGAAAACTTGAAATATCAGTTCCATTTTATGAAAATCAAGTGGTTTTTTATTGTTAATGAAATGAATCCGTAAAATCAGACGATTCTACTTTAGTTTTTTATGCCAACTCTTACTCTTACTAGAAACTTAGAAAGTTGTCCACCTTTCTTTCTTTCTCCTACCATTATATATTATTTCAATTAATAAAAATCAAAAATATTCCCCTTTTTTAGGTTTCTTCTAAGGAGTTGTATAATTTACAATTATTGTTTTCTGTATTCCTTTCTCTCAATAGTCCCAATGAAGTAAACATGGGACTTTAATATGTACACTGGAATAAGTTAATACAGAATTTACAGATGGGCACGTAAAGTTACTTATTTTACTCACGAGTAATTATTATTTTATTTTTGACACTTATTTTATTGTGAGTAAAAAATTAAAACGTTAGAATTATATGAAAACGACACCTAAAAGCTGTAGCATAAAATGTACAGCTAAAAGAAATTCCAATTTAATAATCCCTTTAAGTAGAGCAATAATGGTGCTTTTGATTATCAACTATCACCTTAGCCGATTCCACCCCGGTATATGTAGTATATAAAACTTTTTATTTTTTGTATACACTAAGAAAAAAAGCATACTTTAAAATTAAACAAAAAATTTTAAAATAGGAATTTAACTCATTTGCGTTTCTTCAAAACAAAATTTAAAACAACTATAAACTCATTTCGGTTTTTTATAATTTTCTCTTATTATTTCCTTCCAATAACAAAATATACGGCGCTATCAGAGATTAAATTAAAAAATTATGTGCAGTAGTATCATTGAAAATTATTGCCAGACAACTGAGACTCCGATTTTACATTTGATTGTTTGAAAATATTTTTGAATTAATTAATTATTTTGATATTTAAAATATTTCAAGCCGCAATAAAACACAAACTTCATCAAATTAAGTCAAAAAATTTGTTATTCGGGGATTCCCAGGGGTCACTGATCACGAATCTGACTTCGGAAGCTCGAAAAAGTTAAAAAATGGTTAAAAAGTTAACTGTTTTTAATTTAATAACATTATTTTTAAATTATGTTTTAAAACCTTTGTTTTAAATACTTAAGTTTTTGCATTAAATTTTCCGATTAAATAAATGTGTTTAAACTTAAAATTTTTACATTGAAAGTATATTTAAAAACATTGTTTTGAAAAGAAAAACTGTTTTTTAAAATTATTCTTTAAAAAAATTGTGTTTAACTTAAATGAAATTGTTTCAATCTCTATTTCAAAAACAAATTCATTTGATATGAACACAATTTCATTTAATTTTAACACATATTTCCCTCAGTGTAGAGATTTTAGATATGCATAAGGATAACCATCTTTTGGGGGTGAAAAATCTATTCTTCGCCCCGGGTACCAGCAACCTTAACTACGCCACTGAATAGGTGTACTCTTAGACGACATCCTAAGGTTACGCAAGATGTAATAAATTTTACGGACTACACTGTTGATATGATCTGTTCACGTAAATATTAACCGTTTTTATGATTTTATCACCCTTATAGGCTTATTTTATTTTTAAAGACAGGCAATACATATGACTTAAGTACATTAAGGTTAAGATTATTTAAAGTTTTTTTCCTAAATGACCTTGTTATTTATTATGTTGACTTTATATGATTTATATGATCAGCAAGTGATTTTTTCCTTTTCATATTAAAAAAACTTTGTTGTTGTTGTTGTTTCTTTGGAAAGATTTGTTAGAACAATTAATTGCTCTTACTTTGACCTTAAGCTCAATAAATGATTTTAAACTATCAAACATTTAGAATTTGTATTTAAATCATATAAAGTCAACATAGTTAAGATTATTTTTCATATCTTTCGTATTTTTTACACTGTGAAGATCTTCATTAACCTTGAATACTAAATCTTCCAGGAGGTGTGTTCTACCAAAAAAGTAAATCTAAGCATCATCAGCGTAAGCTTGCATTGACGAATATGTGCAGCAGCGAAAAAGTTTATTTACGAACATAGAGAAGAGTAGCGAGACAAGAACCGATTCCTGAGGCACACCACAGCAAACAGCTTTATGATGAGAAAAATTAGTGCCCACCTTTACTCTTTGTACTCTATTTGACAAATAACTTCTTAATAGATGAGTGGCAATGTCACAGAAACAAAAGAAATATTTTAATTTTTAGCAAAGGCGTCCAGAATGGAAAGGAGACAAAAGATTATTTTCACCTAAGAATTATGATATTTGATTAGTCATGATTGTTTCACATACTTTATAATAATGAAAAAAGGAATCCTTTATGCCTGAAATCCTTCGGTTCACAAGCTGTATTTTTTATTGCCACAGGCATTACTATAAAAGATTTCCACAAATGTGAAAAAGACGATGTAGTAAAACAATAATTGATAATGTGAATTAGAGAGCTAAGAATGTGCGGTAAAACAATCTTTAAAAATTTTATACTTATACCATCCTCACGGACTGCATTTGGTTTAATATTCAATACAGCTTTTGCCACATTATCTTCTGTCACCGTGGTTAACTGAAATGCCTGTTCAACAGGAGGATCTAAAACAGTATGGGAACTTGACGTGTAATTTTGATACTCATAATTTAAGTTTAGAAAATTAGGTACAATCTAAATGCCAAACTATGCTGCCAATAGTTAAAATAATTAGCAAAGAAGTTTAAGGCAGGCCATTGTTACACGTAGGAGTTGCATTTGGTATATTTCTGTTGGGGAATTTGGAATTTTTGCATTCAATATTACTTTACTCGATATCGAATTCAACTATAAGATTTCATTTTTACAGAATAGTTTATATCTTATTCAACAGCATCCATTTTTAGAAATAAGGGTTAATTTTAAATGTATTCTTGCTACCTATCATTGAGTTTTAGCTTTTAGTATCTAATTTCGGTTTTCTTTAGAAAAACGCATTTTTTTAGCTTCAAAAGCGAAATGGTTGCAACGATATCTTTCACAATTTCCCTTTTTTAAATAGCGTTAAGATAAACATTTTTTAAGGAATAATTAAAAACCAAAAAGCAGTTATAAAACCCCCAACTTTTAAAACAACTCTTCTTTATAGGATTACACCAAACAAAATTGCATAGCGTGTGAATATTAAACGTATAACTTGAGTTATTACTCTAAAGGCACAAACATAATAGGACCGAGTTGGCTGCAGCTACCCAGTAGTTCCGTTCTTAAAGAATCATGAGTGATTTTTCCGATTCATTCACGAAACATGCAGATTCGGCCATACATTTCACTAACGAAAATCTCATATAAATGTTCCAAATTTGTGAAAGAATGCAATGCAGTACGTTGTCTAAATTTCGTAAGCGAAAGATAGAGAAAGTTAATGAAAATTCGTTTATGAAGTGAAGACCGAAATGTTTAGGAAACTTCGTTCATGAAAATATTGAGAAAATTGATGAAATTTCGTTTATGAAGTGAAAACCGAGAGTTTTTTAATAAAATTATTCATTGCTTGTGAATTTTTTGTTTCAATAATTCTTATATGTAGTAAAGAAAACTTAAAAACCATGCCCCCGTAGCAGGACTCGAACTGGGGATCTCTGACTTGATAGTCTAGCGCACTCTTCACTAGACCACAAAGGCCTACAAGAAAGTTTTGCTGCATTTTGGTTTTGTTCAACCGCGTGCAGGCACACGTGTTTCTGACTTTTTACTATGTTTTTTTTTTTGTTTGTTGACAAACACAATGCAGATGAGTTAAAGAATATACTTCAAGTATATTATTGACGAATACAAGACAGACATGCTTAAGAATATTCTGCAAGTTTGGCTTATGCAGCAAGTTTTTTTAAGAAATCACCAAAGAACAATTCTTCGATGATGCCCGAGACTGCTGGGTAATGTTAAATTTTATACGAATACATAGAAATGATGCGTACAAACCATAAAAGCTCAAGCCAGCTTTTTTGTAAAGTTTCGATAAATGCATCTGGCTGCAGCCAAAGTTACTCAAATCGAATGCTCCACAAGAAAACAGCTGTTTTTTCTTTCAAACGATTTTAATGATATTACAAAAAATCGAGTGTGAATTTTTAAATGGATAATAATGCAGAGTATGATTTTATTGTTTGCTTCATTGAAAATGTGAGGACAAATAAATGTCTTTAAGACAAGAGGGACTTTTTTATTTTATACAATTAAAAAATAAAAAGCGCGGATCGAGATTGCCATGCTGTGCAACAAGAATAGTAAAAAGTTATTCGTAGTAGTTATAGAACATAAATAAAAAACTTATATAAATTATTTTAGCAGAAGAAGTGCAGCAAAGATAGAAATAAAATTAAAACTTTTTAAAAAATAAAAACTTTTTAAGCTAAGGCCAAACAGCGGCCGTACAAGACCTAATTTTAAATATTTTTCTCGGCCGTACAATGGTCATACAAGCGTCGTTTGCAAGACTTTTTGGCCAAACAGCTGCCGTACAGAGGCCGTTTTTAAATAAGCCCGACTGTACAAAGGCCGTACATCGGCAGAGCAGTGATTATTCTACTATGAAAAGCAGCTTTTCAATTGGAACTTCATGCGAAAAAAAATTAATGTAAAACAAATTAAAAAATCTTTTAGAATAAATTTTTTGTATTTCCATGTTTGACCGTTGTATGGCGTTGTTTAATCCATCTTTCGGCCGCTGAGCTTTTTGGATTATTTTTAAGCCATCTTTGACCCCTAAACGACTGTGCGACCCATGATTAACCGCTGATCGGCCGCTGTTCGCCCGCTCATATTTTTACTCGGGAAAATTTCAAAATTTCTAAAAAACATTAACTTATTTTCGTGATCCATTCTTATTATTACAAATTCAACTGAACAAACCAAACAAACCGAATTGATGTACAAATTTTGAAAGCATATGTCAAAAAATGATATGACATAAATACTAGCTAGCTCAAGTCATTTCGGTCAAATGAAGTATTTGATAGAACTTAAGCTAGGTTTTCGTTGATTTTTGACGTTAGCTGCAGTCAGCTCGTGTCTGTTATGTTTGAGCCTTAAAGCAGCCGAAAAAATGTAAGTTTATTTTCAATAAATTAATTATAAATTGAGCTATTTCTGTTAAAAACAAAGCACCACTATTGTCTGTGGTTTGAATTTGGCACTTTCGTCTACGTTTTCATGTTATTTTCGTGTTCATATCACAATTTTCATTGTTCAACAGACCAGTTTTATTTTTTGTACACCTACTTTTTTTATTGCGGTGCCGACCTTTTGTTCCATATCGCTGGACTAGCTGACTGTGGTTGTGTGTATGTCTCAACTTCCTGTCTGTCTAGATGTCGATTTATGTACTATCCAGTAGATATCAGTTAGCTGTCTTTCGCCTACAAACTTTTCTACCAACTCGTTAGACATTGTCCAGCCGGCCTTATTGTTCGGGCTTTGATCGCAATATTTCTATATGCTCATGCAAACACACACACACACACTTGCAATACAACTTACCTTCCTCAGTCACACTCTGCCTCAACCCATCGACCCACAGTACGGTATCGGCAATTTCTAGCTACAAAGCTTGTCAGTCGGCAGCTCAAAAAGAATTGTAGTAACGTAGAAACTGGAATTTTCGCTATTGCAGCTGCAAATGCTGTGCAACGTGAGCTGAGCGACATTTATATTTACTGTATTTGTAAATCACTTTTAATAGCGGGCAGTACAAGTTGGAAAACATGTATCTCTATGATTATTACTTGAATTTGTTACAGATAAACCATATTGGGTTAGCTTTCTTTTTTTTTTATTTTGCTATTTTCAGATTGAGATAATAATTATCATATGAAAAAACAAGAAAGTTTTAAAACTTGGTTTTCTTTATGGAAAATTCTTTAGTAAAACACTACTACGTGATAACAATTGGGTTTAGTCATTTATCAAGAATTTACACTAGATAAAAACAAGCTTATATGAAAACAAAATGCAGTTCTGTTAAAGATTTTCCAGTGATTTCCCAAAAAAAAACCAGTCTTGGATGTGTGTGATGCTAGCACACAACATGAAACCTTACCCCTCAAACACGATGGTCAACAAGACACGTTGTTTGCAAGCGCAAGCAGATATAGTCCTTTTATTTTTTAGCTTTCAATATTTCATTAGAACGCACTTAACTCTTTCAACGGCTAAACTAAGAACAAAATAATTTTTTGAGGTAATTGTGAGGACGTAAGTCGTTACATCTTGTTTACGTCCACACAATAGCCAAAAGGCGGAGTATTGCTGTGAATATCATTTCTTTTATTTTTTGCTTGTTTACCTGTAAATTTATTATATACATATATATAAGATTATTATAAATAGAATCACAGCATTAAATCAGCAACCATACGCAGGTTCACAGAAACACCACCCGTATCTTATTGAGGATAGTTTAGGCTAGGGAAATCCCAAATTAGTAAACAGGCTTAGTAAACAGGCAGCGTGTAAACGATCACTAGGCGAAAGGATTTTTATCGGCTACCAACACTGCACTAAGTTGAGTACCACCGCCATCATGAATAGCAAAATCTACCTACACCAAACCCACCACACTGACACGATGACTAAAACTTAGCTGGCTACATGTTCGACCAGCGCAAGAAAATTCATTCTTGCTGCGGCCGCCACTTAGGTAAGTCATCAATTTTGTTTAACTCTAAGTCTTTCGCTAAGGCAGTTGCCTAGTACGCCGGGAACATTTTTTTTTACCACGAATTTTTTTTTCTAAGTCTTTTCGACTCGAAAACTTTCTAAGTCTTTTTTTAAGTAAAATTTTTCTAAGTCTTTTGGACACGAAAAATTTCTAAGTCTTTCGCTAAGGCAGTTGCCTAGTATGCCAGGGATATTTTTTTTAAGAAAATTTTTCTAAGTCTTTTCGACATGAAAATTTTCTAAGTCTTTTTTTTTTTCTTTAAGAAAAATTTTTCTAAGTCTTTTGGACACGAAAAATTTCTAAGTCTTTCGCTAAGGCAGTTGCCTAGTATGCCAGGGATATTTTTTAAGAAAATTTTTCTAAGTCTTTTCGACATGAAAATTTTCTAAGTCTTTTTTGTAAGTAAAATTTTTCTAAGTCTTTTGGACACGAAAAATTTCTAAGTCTTTCGCTAAGGCAGTTGCCTAGTAGGCCAGGGATATTTTTTTTTTAAGAAAATTTTTCTAAGTCTTTTCGACATGAAAATTTTCTAAGTCTTTTTTTTTAAGTAAAATTTTTCTAAGTCTTTTGGACACGAAAAATTCCTAAGTCTTTCGCTAAGGCAGTTGCCTAGTATGCCAGGGATATTTTTTTTTAAGAAAATTTTTCTAAGTCTTTTCGACATGAAAATTTTCTAAGTCTTTTTTTTAAGTAAAATTTTTCTAAGTCTTTTGGACACGAAAAATTTCTAAGTCTTTCGCTAAGGCAGTTGCCTAGTATGCCAGGGATATTTTTTTTTAAGAAAATTTTTCTAAGTCTTTTCGACATGAAAATTTTCTAAGTCTTTTTTTTAAGTAAAATTTTTCTAAGTCTTTTGGACACGAAAAATTTCTAAGTCTTTCGCTAAGGCAGTTGCCTAGTATGCCAGGGATAGGTTTTTAAGAAAATTTTTCTAAGTCTTTTCGACATGAAAATTTTCTAAGTCTTTTTTTTAAGTAAAATTTTTCTAAGTCTTTTAGCCCAGAAAAATTTCTAAGTCTTTCGCTAAGGCAGTTGCCTAGTACGCCAGGGATCTTTTTTTTAAGAAAATTTTTCTAAGTCTTTTCGACATGAAAATTTTCTAAGTCTTTTTTTAAGAAAAATTTTTCTAAGTCTTTTAGCCCAGAAAAATTTCTAAGTCTTTCGCTAAGGCAGTTGCCTAGTACGCCAGGGATATTTTTTTTTTAGAAAATTTTTTCTAAGTCTTTTCGACATGAAAATTTTCTAAGTCTTTTTTTTTTAGTAAAATTTTTCTAAGTCTTTTAGCCCAGAAAAAAAATTCTAAGTCTTTCGCTAAGGCAGTTGCCTAGTACGCCAGGGATTTTTTTTTTAAGAAAAATTTTCTAAGTCTTTTCGACATGAAAATTTTCTAAGTTTTTTTTTTAAGTAAAATTTTTCTAAGTCTTTTAGCTCAGAAAAATTTCTAAGTCTTTAGTCATGGCCGTCGCCTAGTACATCGAGAATTCTCTTTTTTCCCTTCGAGACTTTCGGGTACCGTTATGCCGCGTGGTCGGCACGCTAGAACATAGGTTGCGCTCATCAAATCACGCCACTCGACCAACCGAACGGGACTTGAGTAAATAAACGTTACACCGCCTGGCACGTGCCGAGTTGTTTTCTTTGGTTGGAGGATGAGAAACAAGACAAACAAGCCCGTCGACGCGTTCCCACAACGTAGCTGCCCACCCACTGATGAATGCGTTTCCGAGATGTCTTTAGGTTATTTTTTTTATATCTCGGCTACGCCGCGCGCGGTAATTTGCTACTTTTAATTTAGGTTATTTCAACTCCCGATAGTTTTAGTTAGCCCGTGCTGTGAGATGTCTTTAGGTGAATTTTTTTTTACTCTCGCAGCCATAATTTTAAGATTAATTTGGTTTTGTTAAACATCAATGATTTCTTTTCAAGTTTCTTTTGATTATTCTAAAAATCTACCATAAACCATAAAGTAATTTTAAGACACCGTAATTTTAAGATAGAACAAAATTTCGCTAAGGACAATAAACAATACATTGTATGTTTGACTAAAACTTAAGCGTGAGTTTTTTTTTTCCTTTTGTTGGATTTCTACAGCGGGGCTTTGTTTGTGAGACACGAACCCTGGACACCGGCGAGTGATACCTCGGCCGGAAAGGTTCGTCACAATGGCGCCCGAGCAGGGACTACATGTCTACTAAGAAAGCCATCCGCTGCGCATGAGAAAAATTATTAGTTTTTTATTTTTTCTGGAAAATATATATCATACTTGAAAGTCATTCGACGCACACGTTGCTAGAAAGTCACCCGCTGCGCAGGCGAGAATTCTTATTTGAATTAAAATACATTGTGTTTTAAGGGAAAAACCCTAGGACATTTATAATAATTTTACACACATAATAAATAGAATTTAATCATTACAGATAAGTATCTCAAGGTCTTTGCTAAGCCATGTTAACCGTCACCTGGATTTACTACCTGAAAAAGGAGGACCTCCTGCAGTATGCCAACGAGTTTGGATTCGACCCCGCTGGCACCGTCGACGAATTGCGGAAGCGTTTCATTGGGTTCATCAACGATCAGGAATACAAGGATGAACAGTTTGAACGCCTGACTGATCTTCAGGCTAAACACCGGCGAGCCGCATCGCCAATACCACCCGCTGATGACACTACGGCAAAACCAGCACCGCCGACCGCCACTACACTGCATGTCCCAACCGGTCCGATGCCTGGCCAATGGCCGGCCCTTCCCTCCTCCGGGAATGCTGTCCTGCGCACCATAGACCCGTACTTGGCAGTCATAGAACAAGTAAGGAAGTGGTCACTCAAATTTGACGGAAGAAGAGACCCCCTAGCATTCATCGAACGAGTCGAGGAATTGGCCGAGGTCTACAGCATCAACATGAGTTATCTACCACGAACGATGCCCGAACTCCTCACTGATCGCGCACTCATCTGGTATCGGAACAACAACGAGCACTGGGCCACATGGCAGCCGTTCAAAGGCAAATTCTTGAAGTTCTTCCTACCGCCCAGGTACCTAGAACGCATCGATGATGACATCAGACGCAGGCTCCAGAAACCACGAGAACCATTTAAGCATTTTGTGGTAGACCTCCAGAACTTAATGCGACACGCCGGCTACAGCGAAGAACAGAAGCTGGAGCGAATTTTCCGAAACGCCCATCCGGATTATCAATGGTATATCCGTAGAAAGGATTTTTCGACTTTGGAGGAATTGGTCAACATGGCAGAGGACCTGGAGACTATCCACACCAACGAGCCCGACCGACCCCAGCGTAGTAATGCACGGCCAGAACAACATCGCATGATGCAACAGCACGACCGGCGGGCCGAGGCACGAACGCGGCAGCCGCCTCAAGGCGATGTAAATCGAACGGAAGGTGAGATCAACCCCCGAACGGCATGTTATAACTGCGGTGAAGACGGGCATGTGAGGCAATCATGCAGGAAACCCCGGAAACTCTTTTGTTGGGTCTGCGGGCGCCGTAATAGTTTGACGATACAGTGTTGCAGGAAGCCATCGGAAAACACCGTGGAGGGTCGCCTAGATCGAGGTGGGGCAGATCCTCCGGCAGAAGAGTCACGGACTCACTAACTCACCTCTACCAAAATTCCAACCATATCTCCGCCGTCATAAACATCAACGCAGTGTCAGCCCTTGCGACCATCGACACGGGTGCCACACGAAGTTTCCTAAGCCAAGCTTTCGTCGACGGGATGCAAACGGAGTGCAGGTTTATACCGACCGAGACGGTGGTCACGCTCGCCGATGGGTCTGCAAAACAATTACGACACGCAGTAGAAGTTCGAGTGCAGATGGGTAACATAGACCGCCAATTCCAGTTCCTGGTAATGCCTGATGCTACCGACGAGGTCATTCTCGGAATGGACTTTCTAACGGAGACTGGCGCCATCTTTAGTTGCGGCGGAGCGACCATAACCCTGAGTAAGTCAACCCCCAAAAAAAATATTTCACACCGTTGTAGACAGATCGCCGGATGCAATGCTGGGGAGAGCGAACGCACCTCGAAGTTCCTGGAAGAGGAGCTTAGAAAGTTTGAAGTCCTCCAGGGTGTGACGAACATCACCGAACACCGGATTATCATGGCAGACGAACGACCACTGAAACAACGCTACTTTCCGCGAAACCCGGCCATGCAAGCGATCATCAGTGAGGAGGTCGATAAATTGCTGGACAAAGGGTGCATCGAGCCATCACATAGCCCGCATAGCGCACCCATCGTCCTAGTGAAGAAGAAGACCGGAACGTGGCGATTATGTGTTGACTATCGGATGCTGAATAGCCACTCGATTCCTGACGCTTACCCTCTGCCACGGATAACCCACATTTTGGACAGATTGCGCGACGCCAAGTACATAAGTAGCCTTGACCTCAAAGATGGCTACTGGCAAATCCCCATGGAGGCCGAGAGCCGGAAGTATACCGCATTTACTGTGCCCGGACGAGGTTTGTTTCAATGGCGAGTCATGCCCTTTGGGTTACATTCGGCCCCCGCTACATTCCAACGTGCCCTCGATCAAGTGATAGGACCCGAGCTCGAGCCCTTCGCTTTTGCGTACTTGGATGACATCGTGGTGACCGGCAGGACATTTGACGAACACTTGAAGAATCTCAAAGAAGTCTTCCGCCGTCTACAAGCGGCTAATCTCCGGATAAACGCAGAGAAATGCGAGTTTTTTAAAAGAAAGATCAAGTATTTGGGACATGTGGTCAGCTCCGAAGGAATTCACACTGATCCCGACAAGATCGCCGCTATACGAGATCTCGAACCTCCTCAAAATGTCCGAGGAGTGCGACGCTTTCTCGGCATAGCGTCGTGGTATCGTCGGTTCATTGAGGATTTCGCTGCTGTCGTCCGACCACTGACGTCACTTCTCAAAAAAGGGAAACATTGGAAGTGGGACGAACCCCAGCAACAGGCTTTTGAAGAACTTAAGAGGAAATTAACCGAAGCACCCGTACTAACCTGCCCAGACTTCGAACAAACGTTTTATCTACAGACGGATGCCAGCGACACGGGCCTGGGTGCGGTACTAACCCAAAATATTGACGGGTCCGAGCACGTGATAGCGTATGCCAGTCGCCATTTGACTGAGCCGGAACAGAACTACTCCGCCACGGAGAAAGAATGCCTGGCAATTATTTGGGGCATTCGGAAAATGCGCCCTTACCTCGAGGGCTATAAGTTCGTGGTCATCACTGATCATTTATCACTAAAGTGGCTCAATTCCATTGAGAGTCCATCGGGACGCGTCGCTAGGTGGGCACTAGAGCTGCAACAATTTAATTTCACTGTACAATACCGTAAGGGCAGACAGAACGTGGTGGCAGACGCATTGTCCCGGCAACCCAATGAGGCCCTACAACGGCTTACGGTGGAACCAAGTAGCGCACAAGAGTGTGTCTGGTTGAAGAAGAAAATGGAGGAGGTCACCCAGGAACCCAGCAAGTATTCGGACTTCATCATCATCGATGGACAGCTGTTTCGACACCTCCCGCGAAATGCGAGTGATGAAGACTGTGAGCCTTGGAAATTATGCGTGGCAAAACCTCAGAGAGCCCGGGTCCTGAATGAGAACCACGATAGTCCCAGTGCCGGCCACCTCGGAATACGAAGGACGATTGCCCGTATAGCAAATCGATACTACTGGCCAGGAATGTTTCGGGAAATAAGCCAATATGTCCGGAAGTGCGAGTCCTGCCAAAAATTTAAGGTTAGTCAGCAAGCGCCCGCCGGAGAGATGCTAACCAGGATACCCGAGGAACCGTGGTCGGTGGTGTGTGCCGATTTTGTTGGTCCCTTGCCTCGCTCAAAGCACGGGAATAGTATGCTGCTAGTGTTCTTCGACAAATTTTCCAAGTGGACGGAGTTGGTACCACTGCGAAAAGCCACGTCAGAGAGCTTGCTGAAAGGATTTCGAGAAAGGATTTTAGCGAGGTATGGAGTGCCGAAAATCCTCATCACAGACAACGGGACCCAGTTTACCAGTCGGGCATTCCAGCGATACTTAGAGGAAATTGGGGTGCGGCAACAGCTAACTGCACCATACACGCCCCAAGAGAATCCCACGGAACGGGCTAACCGCACCATCAAAACAATGATCGCCCAATTTGCAAATAACAACCACAAGTTATGGGACGAACACCTACCGGAGATCTCTCTTGCCATAAACACTAGCGTCTCGGAGACAACTGGATATAGCCCGGCATTCTTGACGCAAGGACGCGAGCCACGCCTTCCTCGGGCTCTCTACGACGAAGTCACCAGCGGTACAGGAATACGGCAGATAACACCGAACGAGCGCGCTACGCTACTGCAGGAAATCTTTACAATAGTACGACACAACCTGACACGAGCATCAAAAGATCAGGCCCGCCACTATAATTTACGCCGGAGGAACTGGAAGCCTACAGTTGGACAACAAGTCATGGTCCGACAACACCCACTGTCGAAAGCTATCGACGATTTTAACGCGAAGCTCGCACCTAAGTATGACGGGCCCTTCATTGTAAAGGGGTTCCCATCGGGGGTAATTGTGCGATTGCAGAAACCAGGGGAGACAAACGAGCGAACCGCCCATCTGAGCGAACTAAAACCTTTTTATTCACATTAAATCCTTATTAACTCTAAGCGTAGACAACACACTAATTTTTTTTTTTTTCTCTTATCTTCCAACTTAGCTCCACCAACAATGAAGATGACTGAACGAGACCACAAAGACGCCATAAGCACGGAAGCACCGCAGCGAAAATGTGACCCCCACCCGGGTCGGTTAACCCTTATCCTCGGGTCGAACTGGTTGGAAACGCCGTCAAACACCAGACCTCTACGGTTGGCACCATACCGGTGTAGTCCAGGCCACAGGCGCCCACACCCGTGCGATGTACCACAACAGGCTGCCACCATATGGCACAGACGCATGCGAACGACGGTACCAACACGGCCATCGGGTACACCATCCCAACCACGCATACGTACCCCGGAGCAGCAGAAGGCGGGACAGGAAAAGAGACCCCCCCTGCTCCCCGTCGCCCAGAATGTGCTACAGCCTAAGCAGGCCGGGATCGGTCGCAGCGAGCTACTACGACAACTTGCTAGTGGGTGCGAATCCGGCGGGACGCCGACGAAATGCCGACCAGCGTCCGATTCCACGCCAGAGGTCAACTCGCCGATCACATCTGCGCAACGCTTGATCCCACGCAGCAAAGGGGCTCTAAAAGAGTTTGACCACCGCGACCGAATACAGGCGTATCCGAGTCCAGCCAGCCTAGGTCCAATCGAGCCAGATTTGCGGGTGTGCATCCCGATACATCACACCCCTAGCGGAATCCGGGTCTGTGGGCATGCCAAAGAACATTGCCACGTTAGGGTCAATGTGACACCACCCCGTCCGCCGGTAGCCCGCCGCCGTCATGCCAGCACCAGCAGCGAAGACAGTTCGTCAGGCAGTGACACAAGCACGTCCAGCAGCAGTGACTCCAGCTCAACCAGTGGCGACAGTAGTTCCACTGACAGCGATACCATAGGAACAAACGCCACTGAAGAGCCTGTGACGCAAAGGAATGTCGTCACCCTACCTGACCCCGCTCCGGTCATTTCTCGGCGATTCACAGCCAACGCGACACCACAGCCGTCACAAAATGACCCAAAGCCATTGCCGGTACCTCCGAACATTGAGCGGGAAGTCGAGGAGACACTCCGGAAATGCCGGGAACAGTGCACAGGGCGACGCAGTCGAGGCGCATTCATCCGGCTGTTTGAAGGACAATGTGTCCGATTTAATTGGAGGAGCGATGGTAGGGCATGGGCAGTATACCTACCCCCCAAGCCGCCCGCTGTCGTCACCCGAAGCGGAGAGGAAGTGTGAGGACGTAAGTCGTTACATCTTGTTTACGTCCACACAATAGCCAAAAGGCGGAGTATTGCTGTGAATATCATTTCTTTTATTTTTTGCTTGTTTACCTGTAAATTTATTATATACATATATATAAGATTATTATAAATAGAATCACAGCATTAAATCAGCAACCATACGCAGGTTCACAGAAACACCACCCGTATCTTATTGAGGATAGTTTAGGCTAGGGAAATCCCAAATTAGTAAACAGGCTTAGTAAACAGGCAGCGTGTAAACGATCACTAGGCGAAAGGATTTTTATCGGCTACCAACACTGCACTAAGTTGAGTACCACCGCCATCATGAATAGCAAAATCTACCTACACCAAACCCACCACACTGACACGATGACTAAAACTTAGCTGGCTACATGTTCGACCAGCGCAAGAAAATTCATTCTTGCTGCGGCCGCCACTTAGGTAAGTCATCAATTTTGTTTAACTCTAAGTCTTTCGCTAAGGCAGTTGCCTAGTACGCCGGGAACATTTTTTTTTACCACGAATTTTTTTTTCTAAGTCTTTTCGACTCGAAAACTTTCTAAGTCTTTTTTTAAGTAAAATTTTTCTAAGTCTTTTGGACACGAAAAATTTCTAAGTCTTTCGCTAAGGCAGTTGCCTAGTATGCCAGGGATATTTTTTTTAAGAAAATTTTTCTAAGTCTTTTCGACATGAAAATTTTCTAAGTCTTTTTTTTTTTCTTTAAGAAAAATTTTTCTAAGTCTTTTGGACACGAAAAATTTCTAAGTCTTTCGCTAAGGCAGTTGCCTAGTATGCCAGGGATATTTTTTAAGAAAATTTTTCTAAGTCTTTTCGACATGAAAATTTTCTAAGTCTTTTTTGTAAGTAAAATTTTTCTAAGTCTTTTGGACACGAAAAATTTCTAAGTCTTTCGCTAAGGCAGTTGCCTAGTAGGCCAGGGATATTTTTTTTTTAAGAAAATTTTTCTAAGTCTTTTCGACATGAAAATTTTCTAAGTCTTTTTTTTTAAGTAAAATTTTTCTAAGTCTTTTGGACACGAAAAATTCCTAAGTCTTTCGCTAAGGCAGTTGCCTAGTATGCCAGGGATATTTTTTTTTAAGAAAATTTTTCTAAGTCTTTTCGACATGAAAATTTTCTAAGTCTTTTTTTTAAGTAAAATTTTTCTAAGTCTTTTGGACACGAAAAATTTCTAAGTCTTTCGCTAAGGCAGTTGCCTAGTATGCCAGGGATATTTTTTTTTAAGAAAATTTTTCTAAGTCTTTTCGACATGAAAATTTTCTAAGTCTTTTTTTTAAGTAAAATTTTTCTAAGTCTTTTGGACACGAAAAATTTCTAAGTCTTTCGCTAAGGCAGTTGCCTAGTATGCCAGGGATAGGTTTTTAAGAAAATTTTTCTAAGTCTTTTCGACATGAAAATTTTCTAAGTCTTTTTTTTAAGTAAAATTTTTCTAAGTCTTTTAGCCCAGAAAAATTTCTAAGTCTTTCGCTAAGGCAGTTGCCTAGTACGCCAGGGATCTTTTTTTTAAGAAAATTTTTCTAAGTCTTTTCGACATGAAAATTTTCTAAGTCTTTTTTTAAGAAAAATTTTTCTAAGTCTTTTAGCCCAGAAAAATTTCTAAGTCTTTCGCTAAGGCAGTTGCCTAGTACGCCAGGGATATTTTTTTTTTAGAAAATTTTTTCTAAGTCTTTTCGACATGAAAATTTTCTAAGTCTTTTTTTTTTAGTAAAATTTTTCTAAGTCTTTTAGCCCAGAAAAAAAATTCTAAGTCTTTCGCTAAGGCAGTTGCCTAGTACGCCAGGGATTTTTTTTTTAAGAAAAATTTTCTAAGTCTTTTCGACATGAAAATTTTCTAAGTTTTTTTTTTAAGTAAAATTTTTCTAAGTCTTTTAGCTCAGAAAAATTTCTAAGTCTTTAGTCATGGCCGTCGCCTAGTACATCGAGAATTCTCTTTTTTCCCTTCGAGACTTTCGGGTACCGTTATGCCGCGTGGTCGGCACGCTAGAACATAGGTTGCGCTCATCAAATCACGCCACTCGACCAACCGAACGGGACTTGAGTAAATAAACGTTACACCGCCTGGCACGTGCCGAGTTGTTTTCTTTGGTTGGAGGATGAGAAACAAGACAAACAAGCCCGTCGACGCGTTCCCACAACGTAGCTGCCCACCCACTGATGAATGCGTTTCCGAGATGTCTTTAGGTTATTTTTTTTATATCTCGGCTACGCCGCGCGCGGTAATTTGCTACTTTTAATTTAGGTTATTTCAACTCCCGATAGTTTTAGTTAGCCCGTGCTGTGAGATGTCTTTAGGTGAATTTTTTTTTACTCTCGCAGCCATAATTTTAAGATTAATTTGGTTTTGTTAAACATCAATGATTTCTTTTCAAGTTTCTTTTGATTATTCTAAAAATCTACCATAAACCATAAAGTAATTTTAAGACACCGTAATTTTAAGATAGAACAAAATTTCGCTAAGGACAATAAACAATACATTGTATGTTTGACTAAAACTTAAGCGTGAGTTTTTTTTTTCCTTTTGTTGGATTTCTACAGCGGGGCTTTGTTTGTGAGACACGAACCCTGGACACCGGCGAGTGATACCTCGGCCGGAAAGGTTCGTCACATAATATTAACATTGTTTAGGTTCTAAAAAGATAAACAAACTTACTTTTGATTTGTACCTGCACTATTTACGTTTTGCAAGCTTGTACAAAGAAAAAATTGTTTTGCTCCTGTTCGGCACAAAATTTTTAATTTTAAATCCTTTGAAGGTTTTTCAACCCTTTAGATCTTTGTTTTTTAAACCCATAAAAAGATAAAAAAACATAAATAAAATTTTTGTCCGGTTTATATTTTTTTATAAAATATCCCAAAAAAAGAATTTGTTTGCTTTCCTTCGGAACAAAATCATCAAATATCTCTCTAAATTTATTTTATCAAGTTGGTTCATCTATATTTTATTTTCGAGTACGAATGTCAAAAACGTTTTGCACGCGCCATTTTTACAACGCCGCAAAGTTCGCATTTCAATATTAAAAAAAAATAACAAAGAAAATCATTTACATTAAAGCTTCACTTTAAGCCCATTTAAAAGAGTTTTACTAAATTTTTTTTTTATAAATGGACATCATTTATGGTGGTAAGTTTTCTTCATTTTGTAAGTTAAGATTTTTTTACCATATAAATTTTAGTGTAGTAGAAAAAAGATTATTATAAATTTACTGAAATTTAAAAAATATATAGAGTATCGGATTTTGATAGTGATTTTAAAAAAATTTAAAATCGTACATTTTCCAATCCAACTGTTTTAAAGTACTTAGACAATGCTTTTTTAGTAATGATAAGAATTATGTGCCTTTTTATGGCGTTGACCTATATTTTCCGCTTTTAAGGAAGCAACGTCCCAGTAGAATCGCGTCACCGAATAACAAACGAAGATGTATTATACTTTGTTCCCGAAAAACACGATCTGAAATCGACAGTTATCAATTGTGCGAATGAAGTATTAAAATATGCACTGTCAAAGCTAAAAATTCATAATCTAACGGTTCCTGAACGTAGAATATACCAGAAGCAAGTAAAATTGGTATCCATTAAAAAATGGATAGGACAAAATCGTATAATTAAATCTTTATTGAAAAATTAAGACATGTGATTAAGCAAAAAATTTATAATAAACTAACTGGCCCAGTAGACGTTTTTGTCCCCTTTCTGGTAGTTGGCTTATCAATGCAAGTCTCATTTTATTACTCAGTTTCGGCGGGCTTACATTTCAAAGAAATATTAATTATGAACCAACTTTCATGGTCAATATGTAATATCGCATTAAAAACTGTTTCATGAGTTTCAAGATATAGCAAAATAGATAAAGCCAAAGCAATCCCCGAACCTGTAAACACTTTCCGTATCCAAAAACACCTCTTTGGTGATTGTAGCTATTAATGAGCGGTTATGACGGTATGCACGTGAAGTATCTCGCCACACATTCGACTTACTTTGACGACTTATGTCGCGCTCGTTCTCTCTTTGGCATTGTAATCTATATATATAAAAATCAAATGCGTGTGCGTTAGTCTTTAAAACTCGAAAACGGCTTGGCCGATTTTAATAATTTTTTGCGTTTTGTGCGCCACATATCAGGAATGGTTTATTTTTATTTATTTTATTTATTTATTTATATATGTTTGAGATATAGATCTCTGTTGGCTTAGAGAAAAAGAAAATTTTACCACACCTCATTTACCGCCTACAAATCAATTAGCTTTTTGCATAAAAATTTTGTATTTTTTATGGGAAGTATTCGAATAACTTTGGAGTTATAAGCCGCACAGCCTCGCAATTCGGTATTCGACCACAATTTGCACGTACCGCTTCACTGATAACATTTTATGACTGTTGGAAAAGAGGGCGTGGCACTTCCCATACAACCCAAATTTGCGATATCGAATTGCTTTGGAGTTATAAGCCACACAGCCCCGCAATTCGGTATTCGACCACAATTTACACATGCAGTTCCATTGATAACATTTTATGGGCTTTGCACAAAGAGGAGTGGCACCTCCCATACAACCCAAATTTCCAATATCGAATAGCTTTTGAGTTATAAGCCGCACAGCCTCGGAATTCAGTATTCGAACTCAATTTACACATGCAGTTTTACTGATACTGCGGCATTTGGCAACGGGGCTGCAACACGATTAAGACTCGGCTAAGACTCGAGGACTCAGTTTTAAGGTTTCAATATTGTGAAACTATCAAGGTAAGTTCGCTAGATTTGAGTTACTATGAAAACAATTCCGTGTCGTTTTTATGTGTTTATTACAATGCCAAAGAAAGGACGAGCTAACAATCGCTTATTAAGAGCTACAATCATCAAAGAGGTGTTTACAGATTCGAGGATTGATTTGGCTTTATCTATTTTGCTATATCTTGAACCTTAGAACAAGATGTAAGAACTCAAGAAACAGTTTTTAATGCGATATTACATATTGACCATGAAAGTTGGTTCATAATTAATACTTCTTTGAAATAAAGACCCGCCGAAAGTGAGTAATAAAATGAGACTTGCATTGATAAGTCAACTACCATAAAGGGGAGAACAACGTCTACAGGGCCAGCTAGTCTGTTTTAAACTTAATAACATTCTCATCAATAAACAATTCAAGCAGGTGTGGTGGTTCCAATGTGCCGTACTTTTCATTTATGCTGGTCATTTTATCTACGAAAATATTAACTGACTGTTCATCGAATAATTGATGTCTGCGGCGCCACTTTGGATGCATAAATCCCTTATTTTCCCATAATTGAAAGCCCTGAGAGGTCGATGATTGTAACTCTTTATGCAAGCGAATAAAAGTCGTTGAAGGTGTCTTTGATTTGCTCGGTGTAGGACGTGAAGCTCTCCTCTTCAAGAAAGATGACTTGTCTGAAAATTTTGAAACTAAGGGAATTCTTACAATAACTTTTCTGCATATTGACAAACTTTGATCATCCTGATATTTTCAAGGTTGGTTCAATGCGACAGTATTTTCATCATTGTAGGTATACTCCACTTCCATTATTCCAGCAACTTCGTTTGGCAAATTTTGATAAGTGTCATTAATCACCAGTTTGTCGTCTTCTATGTCTTCAACGTCGGTCAAAATATCCACACGGTTGGGCGGTAATATAATAACATAATGATTCAGTTCCTGAGTCCTCATATAGCACATCGTTAGATTCTTATGCAATTGGCGGTCTAGACAAGCGCTCCTGATCCGCCGTTCGCCTTTCACTTGTTCTTAAAATTTTTTTTTGTTGCTATGAAATCTATGTCACCTATGCGCATTTGCCTTAATCTCCTTTGGTCCAAAAAAATGGTCTTTCTAATATTTCGAAAATGTCTGCATTTGCAGGAGCAAATGTCAAAGAGCTTATATTGATATTCTTTCCAAAATGTTTCGACTTTGGTACTGAAATTTAGCTTAGAAGAGTTTTTTTTTGGTACTTTAAAGCATTTTTTACTTTAGCATTTTAAAGTGAAATTCTTTATATTTTCCCATAATTGTGCGAACAGTAATTATTTTCCAGATATTAATAATTTTATTTACAAGGATTTGACTTATGGCGTTTTCTTCTCTCGAAAAAATTCTGCATTTTTTCTGCCTTCTTTGAGAATTCTGCACTTTTTGTGTTCTTTTCTCAAAAAATGTTGACCTCTAAAAATAAATCGTGTTCTTTTCTCTTAAATTTTGACCTGAAAAGTATAAAAAATGCAGAATTTTTGCACTCTCAAGATCAACGGTTTCAGAGTTCTGCCCCAAAATGCTACCAACTGAAAAAACAAAAAAAGTGACAAGTTAAGAAAATATTGAGCATTGTATTGACATTTTATTAAAGAGTGAGCTTCTTCTTTACAAAAATTTATTATAAGTAAACATGATTTGGCTGATATAACGAAATAACCTCATCGGTGGTCTGTTTTATTAACAAATAATTGCTGGATTGCATTTCACGCAAGATTTCTGCAATTTATTTGATGTATCTCGATAAAGCAGGGTAGCCCACACAACATTGAAAAAGAAGTTGCTTTTTTATTTTCTTTTCTCGACAAAGAACAGGTCAACATTTTTTGAGTTCAGGTCAAAATTTAAAAATTTCTGCGCTCTCAGAGGGCAGAATTTTTTGGCGAGAAAACAAAACGCCATTAGTTTGTGAACACTTTCATATTTTCCAGACACCATGTTATTTTCTCTAATAAATGCATAACATTTGGCGACGTCCTGGTTGGAAGGCAATAGATTGTCGACAAAATCAGATGGATGCCCGAAAATATGGCAATTTATAGAATTACGTGTGTGCGGCTTTTTTCTAAACAATGAAATAAAATAACGAAAAATCAAATCAGTAAGGGGAAAAATTTAAAATAATAAAAATGTTCCAGCCTTCTATAATGCTTTGCAGCTTTCTGCAATGAAAATTCAATTCGAATGATTGAAATGAATGCAATAATTTAATTCAATTTCATTTTAAAAAATGTTTATTTTAAAATTCCATGGCATACCACGATAATTTCATAATATAAAAAAAACAAGCGGAAATAAATTTTCACAGTTTCTTGGGAAAATAATTTGAAGTTCCCTACATGCCAAAACTTTGTAAATTATCTCTTTATGTATATTCACAACTTTTCCACATCCCCCGTTATTAAAATTTAGATACTTATTTATTTTGTTCAAGTCGCGATCCACCCTAATGTGCAGGCAGGCAGCAATGGGTTAAATTAACTAAGAAATATCCTTTGGTGTAAATGGTGTTTGTGTCCATGGCAAAAAGCAGCTTAACGAAATTTTCATGCATCAGCGTTTTAATTTAACTTGGTTAATATTTAATGTTCAATTGGCGAAGTTGTTCTGACCGAAATAATTGTGCCATTAAACGATGTCATTGGCGTTGTTGTTGTTGGTAGTTTTTCTGTTGTTATTTATTATAAGTACCCCGTAATAATTGGGTTGTAATCAAAACAACTAAATTGTTGAAGTATGCAAAATATTAGCGTGGAAACAAATTAACATGGGTCATCAGAAGAATATTCTACGCAAATAAACAAAACTTCACTACATAGGATTTATGCTTCACCATGTTGAAGAACAGTTAAAATTAAAATAAAACTAACATGTTTAGCGCTTCTGGAAATAAATATGTCCTTAAGTTAACCTACAATATAATTTGTAAGAAATTAACTAAATATTATATACAAAACGATGTTTTGAAAAATTCATATTCTTCTATCTGAAATTAATCCAACAATTTATGAAACATTTTTAAATGCAAATAAGTATGAAAATATATGCGCCTACATAGGAAAAAACATTTACACACATGATAATTTAAATCCAATTGTATCTTGAAAATCTTATTATATTCATGAAGAAATAATAAACAATTGATTTTGCTTCATTTACAAAACATTCAATACAACATGTGCACTTATTTTAAAGCCACAAACTTACTTTAACACCCACAAAAATGTAATATGTAGCGTCATAATTTCATTTTATATATTCGTCAAGTATTAGAATTTCAACGTGAAAACAAATTGAATACCGAACACATGCAAAAGTAAACCGCAAACGACTTTTTTTCAAGTTGCGAAGCCGTAAATGTTACGGTGACAAAAAATAAACGATAGGGGAAAACAAATAGAAGAATAGCGTCATGAATAACAAAAACACAATAAAAAATCCTTGTTTGTCTACAAAAGTCATCGCAGTCTAGTCACATGACAACTCACCAAAGCATTGCCAATGCAAAAAATGCTCTAACATCCCAGATGAAAAACAAAGCAGGTCTGCCGATGGCAGGAATGTGGCAGGTTATAGTTTTAACGCTAAGGGGCATGTCACACGTAGCGGACACGGACAAATTTGTTGTTGTTTTTACGGTAAAAAGAAGCTCTCTCAATTTCCAGTTTCTTATTTTACCCGCGAAAACAACAACAAATTTGTCCGTGTCCGCGCTAGTGTGACATGCCCCTAAGAAGTCTATTTTTTTAATTGTAATCCTCATCGGTCCCCTGTTTTGATCTTTAACCTTGAATAAAATAAAAACGGTCAGCGGAATGACCTTGTACTTTGCAAAGTAGAATTATTTTGCCTAAACAACCAAAAAAACCCGTTTTTGAATTTGTACCCTTACTGTATTTGCCTGTGCAGTTATAGTTACGAATCGGTCCCTGTGTATGAGCGCGCATACACATAAGCAGGTACCTGGAATTGCCGCTTATTTTTGTGTGTGGATTTATAGCACGCTCTTATTTTTTTGTTTTATGAAGTTCAGTTTGTTCTGGAACACACATAAGTGAATTTTGTTTGCGCATTTATTTGAATTTTGGTTGTGTTTCGAAGTATTTGATAAAAAATGGATAGAGTTTTACGTGAAAGATGGCAACGAGATGAACTAGAAATGGATTTTGATTTGGAAAGCGAAGCGGGCGAATTTCCGAGCCATAGTGACGATGATTTTGCATTATCAGACGAGGAGAATGATGAAAGTGAAGTTAGCGTGTTTAGGATAAAGACGACATTGAGCCACTTGAGCAAAATTTAGCAGAAGAAAATGCAGCAAATCCTGAAAATAAATGTTTTCTAAAAAATATGAAAATTGAATATTCATCGCAACCATTTGAAATAAATCGAAGAAATTCATTTCGACGTGCAGAAAATTTCGCTTCAGGTAAAAACCTACCCTCTTTGTTATGGGTTCATGTTCATTATATGTTTCATTTTTGTTATAATTCAGGTCCAAAAGCATTAGCAGCTGCTACTATAGTTGATGTTTCGTCTGCATTGCACATGTTCCTTGAACCGGTTGAGAATATTATTTTGAACATGACGAATTTATATGGTGTGCGAAAGTACAAAGACGATTGGGAAAACATTGATTTGGACACTCTGCACGCATACTTTGGATTTTTGGTGTGTATCGGTCATACGGTGAATGTGTCACTAAACTAAACTGTGTGAATGACGAAAGTGGTCGGCCAATATTTAGAGCAACAATGTCTTTGAAAATGTTCAAGTGTATCCATGGTTGCATTCGATTTGATGACCGCGAACAACGTATGGCCAACACTGCATCTACAAGTACTTCTGTACGTGACAAATTGGCACCGATTTGAAATGTATACGATAAATGGAATAATAATTTGAAAGTTGTATACACACCAGGAAAAAACATTACCGTAGATGAACAGTTAGTTCGGTATCGTGGGCGATGTCCGTTTCGTCAGTATATTCCATCCAAGCCAGCGAAATATGGCATCAAAATTTGGGTGCTATGTGACTCAAAAAGCTGGTATGCATACAACACACAAATTTATGTTGGTCGGAATCGTAATGCCACTCCTGAACGTGATCTCGGACGGCGTGTTGTTTTGGATTTGGTGGAAGGACTTTCTGACAGAAATGTAACGTGTGACAACTTTTCCACTTCGTATGAATTGGCAGAAGATTTACATAAGAATCGCATGACTATTTTGGAAACAATAAGGAAAAATAGGACTGAAATTCCTTCAATTCTACTCGACATTCGTCAAAAGCCAATTTATCATACAGAAGTTGTATATGAACATAAATTGCAAGCAGTTATGTTGTCATATATTCCTCGCCGGTACCAATTTGTGACATTGCTCAGTACATACCACAATGTTGTCAGCATAAATGAGAATAGTGAAAAGAAGAAACCTAACATCATTGAAGACTACAACAAAACCAAGAATGGAGTTGATACTATGGATCAAATGGTAGCTACGTAAACATGCAAACGAAAAGTCAATCGGTGGCCAATGGCAGTATTTTATAACATGCTTGATGTTAGTGCGTTGAATGCATTTGTGACGTTCATTGCATTGTTCCCGAATTGGAAAAATTCTAAAACGAACCATAATATTCGTCGTCGCCTTTTTATCGAGGAGCTTGGATTGAATCTCGTTGAAAAACAGATCACTAAACGTAAAAAACAACCTCAAAGTAATGATGCTTCCAGTGTTATTCAAAGAATTCGGGAGATTAGCCATTTACCAAGTACATCAAAACGAGGCCGATGCTACATCTGCTCATATAAAAATAACAAAAATCTTTTTGCTACACGCTGTGAAAAGTGTAGAAATTTCATTTGTGCTGAACATAATTTCAATTTATGCGAAAAATGTACAAATAATTGACAAAAGTTAAAAATTGATTTTTTTTTCTAATATATGTTATATTCTAATTAATTTCATTCTAAATCTACTATTATGAAGTTCAAATGTATTAATATGATAGTAAACAATATAATAAACATAAAAAATCACAAAACATAAACGGTTGTTAATTTTTTTTTTTAGCTTTTTTACAATTAAAAATATATGTGTATGCGCGCGCATACAAAGGTACCGATTAGATGTATTTCTCGAGGGACCGATGACGGTTAAAAACTTTCTCTTTAATTCTAAGTGAGGTGCATTAGTAAAAGTGTCATGTTTGCTAATGCGAAATTTCGGTTAATTTTAAGGGGTAACAACTTCAATATTTTCATGATTGTTGTAATTCGCCGACACTTTGTGTTTTCGTCGAAGCACTTTTGATAGCAATAATGTTTTTATGTATATAATTTCAATAAAATCACAACAGTACAAATAGCTCAGTTGACTAGGGCTTTAGTTTTTATTCATGTAATTTGGAATCTTGAGTAGTGAGTTCAAATCCCATTAGGGACATAATATTTTTTTTTAATGACTTTTATTTTTGTTTTGGTTTATTTTTTAGTTTCTTTCTTTCTTTTAGTGATTTCGTTCTGTTGTTTTTTTTTCTTTAATTGCTTATAATAACAAAGCAAACGCGTTAATTTTCTTACTCTGTGCTCGTACGTTTATTCTTAATGCAGCAAACTAAGCGACGATTATTTAACAGCTGCGATGGTCGAATGGATAAGCAGATGCACTTACACTCACGCGGCCGAGGTTTCAGTCTCCGGACAATAGTCATTTTTCAATTGCCGGCAACATTAGTTGAAAACTCAGCAGACATGCTCGCCTCCGTACCCGCTTATATCTATTTTCTATAGGCATGTTCGAAAACGTCATGTCTGTAAAATTAACTGCCGTAGCAAATATATACATTTATGTAGATATTATAATGTTATAATGACAACAAAATTATAAGAAATTTTTCTATACTAAGCAAAATAAATTTTTTATGTTTATCGATAAACATGAAATCGATATGTGGCATCTTTTGTGGCGTTGTATTGTGGCATTTCCCAGTTGGAAAAGGAGCCCTGCTGTATGTCTGCCGGCAACATGCCTCGGAAGGTCAGGAGACATGCTCGCCTCCATACCCGCTTATATCTTTTTGCGAAATCAACTGCCATAGCAGCATAGCAGCATGCATCTCATACCATGATGCCATACCATCTCATACCATACTCCTGACTTTCCGAGGCATGTTGCCAGCAGACATACAGCAGGGCTCCTTTTCCAACTGGGATCTCGCATTGCCACAATACAACGCCACAATAGATGCCACATATCGATTTCATGTTTATCGATAAACATAAAAAATTTATTTTGCTTAGTATAGAAAAATTGCTTAAAATTTTGTTGTCATTATAACATTATAATATCTAAATAAATATATATATTTGTTAATGTACACCCAAAAAAAAATCGTAAATTCAACAAATTTAGAACTAATTTTCAGTATTTTTAGCATTTGGTTTGTGCTCAACAAAAGACGTTATTTAATTTTACAGCAATCGAGTTGTTAATAATACCAACAATTTATTATGTAGTTACAAGAGCAGAAGTTGTTGATGTAACAATGAAAGTATTTAAAATAACTAAAACAAAAATCGTAAATTTAACAATTGTTGGAACTTAGAGTAACGATTTACCGATTCCCTCTTTTCCTTGCGCCTGTCGCTCTAGCTTTTAATTCTTCGTACCATCGATTGCAGAAGCTATTTAGAATATCATGATACCGTAGTCGGTTTTGCCACGCAGTGGTCGACCCACACATTGCGCTGCATGTCGCATGGCATCGAATGCTAGGAAATCATTTTCACGTATTTGAAACTGGTCACGCAAGTTGTCGAGGCGCGCTTTCAGTATGCGCGACTGCGTGTAAACGTAGGAAATGCCAAACATGAGCATGGCGCGGCCGTAATGATAATCGAAATCTACACCCTCTGCAATAAGTAAACGAGTCTTTATGTATTCCACAAAGCGGCGTAAGAAACTCAGGAAATGATCGGCGTTGCGTATGTTTCCTGAAACAACCTTTTTTAGCGTCTTTGAGATCCTGCACCATGCGTAGATAGTCCTCGTTTAAGCGCTGTAGAGGCCAACGAGTAGCGTAGATTCCTTGCCCTATTACATTTTGTATCAAATCACTATAATACATAATCTTATCTTAATACTTACAATTTATTAAACAGGAATTTATAGCTTCTTTAATATATTTACGAATTTTATCCTCGCTTTCGATGCATTTTTTTCACCGAAAACAAATGCATAAACACTTTAAACGAACAATTTTGCAGTTGTCATAACAAGTTCATAATTTAAATGGATCAACAAATATTAAACTGTTAAAGCAACAAATTTTTTGTTACTCTTACAAAGTTAAAATTTTAACATTTAAAATATTTTTGTTAGCCTGACAAGTTTATTGTTATTACAACAAAACTTTTAATAAATTTATCTAAGTGCGAAATACTGTTGTATTTACTAATTTTTTTCTCGGTGTCAGTACTTGAGTTGCAGCAACATATGCGCCAGAATTAAACGCTGTGTTGTTTTTGTTTGTGTTTTTTTTCCGCGTCCATTAATATAAATAAATTTTAAACAAATATTTATAACGATATAATACATGAAACTCGCATAAATGCAAATCTTTTCGTAAAGCATTAAATAAAACAGAAACACAATGAAATAAAACCAGTCTTTTTTTTAAATATTAAATCATTAGGAACATGTACTTAGTTTAATATGAGGCGATCTTCTACTGAGAAGATTTGGCCCTAAATCTTCTACTGAGTACACACTTCCCAGGTTGCTTTGTGGATCCCACTCACATAAGGTGTGAAAGGGCTCCGGCGATGGGTAAACCTTCAAAAATCATATCAGAGAACAGAATTCGCACATTTGGGCAGTGGCTTCCAGATCTTATTTGGAGCTTCTGGATCGAATTCAACGTCGTGCTATATATTTGATAGGGGATGAAAGTATTTCATCCTCTTTCAACTCTCTTGGGCATCGAGGCAATGTTGGTTGCCTAAGCCTTCTGTATAGGTATTACCATTGGAAGTGTTCAAGGAGATACATGCAGCTCCACTCGGGAGCTCTCTGCAAATTTAAAACAAATATTCACCGACACTACTCCATCTATCCACCCTCCAACTAACTATCACCCATCTTCCGAATCAACACAATGCTTACGCATTTATAGGGGGCATTTCCTTGGTTCAGTCTAAAAAAATAAATAAAAATTAAATGGGCTCTGTTTAGGTTCAAACCATAAAAGTCTGCTGTGCCTGATGGTATAGTTCCAGCCGCTCTACAGCAGACGTCGTCCATTATCCTTTCATGGCTTCCTGTCATTTCCAAAGGTTGCCTTAAAATGACATACATACCATTAAAATGGAGGGAGGTAAAGGTAGTATTTACCCCTAAGGCGGGTAGGATATCGCAAAAGAGTCCGAAGGACCTTAGACCCATTAGTCTTTCATCTTTCCTGCTAAAAACACTCGCAAGGCTGATTGACGTTCATATTCGTTGTAGCATAGACACAAATTAGCTTTCAGCTTCACAGAACGCTTACGGGAAAGGTAGGTCTGTAGAAACGGCCCTGCATTCCCTGGTAGGCTTTATAGAAAATTCTGTTTTCCATAATAAGTACACAATGGTAGCTTTTCTGGATATCGAAGGTGCCTTTAGCAATGTTCTTCCGGGAGCAGTCAATGGCGCGCTCATAAAGCTTCAGGTGGATGAGTCACTCTGTGTACTGATAAAAAGCCTGCTGACCAGCAGAGTCGTCAGTGCATTTCTAGGTGACTCAAAGACCAGGAGTATTGTGAGTAGAGGCACTCCTCAGGGGGTATTCTATCACCTTTATTATGGAACTTGGTTGTCAATGAACTTCTGAGGAAAATAGAAAGGGTTGGTTGCAAGGTGATTGCCTATGCGGATGACGTAGCTGTTACTGCACAGGGAAAGTTTCCTAACACTCCCTCGGAGCTGCTTGGGTCAGCGCTCTCCGATCTCAATACTTGGGCCAAAATCTGTGGGCTGGGAGTAAATCCCCAAAAAACTGAAATGATCCTTTTTACAAGTAAATATAAAATTCCGCGCATAGTTCCTCCACGTCTGGATGGCACTCTGCTAAACTTCGTGGAAGAGGCAATATACTTAGGGGTTATTTTGGATAGAAAGTTAAGCTGGAAATCGAATATTGTTGAGCCAACTAGGAAGGCCAATGTTGCTTTATATGCCTGTAAGAAAGCTATAAGCAAAATGTGGGGGCTTACCCCGAATATTGCACGTTGGATTTACACAGCTATAGTGAGGCCAATCTTACTATATGGTGTATGTGTGTAGTAGACAACACTAAAACACAGTCTGTTAGGGAAAGTACAAAAAATGCGGCTGTATGTATCAGCGGAGCTCTTAGGTCCACTTCATCGGAAGCGTTTAATGCGGTTTTTTTACTTAATACCCCTTGATATTGTGGGGAAAAAGGATAGCGCAGGAAACATTCATCCGCCTGAGAGCAACCTCGAAGTGGACAAACACTCATACAGGTAATTCCTTCATTATCGATCTTGCAGGAGCAGTTCCAAGCAACATCGATTACACTATTGCCACTCCCTCATTCGAGAACGGCTTTCACACAGTTATCCCAACCAGAGTAGAATGGGACAGGTTACTACCGCTAAACCGTGATGGCGCGCATATTTTTACTGACGGCTCAAAACTTGACAGTAAAGTTGATGGAGGCGTTTATTCAACGGATCTGGACATCAGAACCTCATTTAAACTGTCAGATCATTGCAGTGTCTTCCAGGCTGAAATAGTGTCAATTTATAGAGCTATGGAATGGCTGAGGTATCGTGAGTTATCAACTAAAGATATCTACATTTTTACAGACAGCCAAGCAGCGATTAAATCCCTTGCAGGTGTGTTTCTAGCATCACTAACAGCCCTTAAATGTCGCTCGTCTCTTAATGAGATGGCTAATAAGTTCCTCATCCATCTGATGTGGATACCAGGGCATAGGGACATTCCGGAAAATTGTAGAGCGGATGAGCTCGCTAGGGAAGGTACAGCGGCAACGCTGCTGCCGGACATTGAAACATTAGGCATGCCACTTGCGTCTTGCAAGCTAACTCTAAGGCAACATGCCATAGCATTGGCTAATTTCAGGCATAGCACCACTTCTAACACAGCTAGAGAGATGTGGCCTAGTTTTACTGAAAAACGAACTATGAAGCTCACTCAAATAGCGAGGAAAGATCTCTCCATTCTGATAGGCAGTATAACAGGAAACTGTATTATAGGTAGGCATGCCCTTAGAATGGAGGTTCATGCGAATGACTTCTGCAGGAGTTGCAGGGATGAGGAAGAGGAGGAGTCGGTATCGCATCTTCTCTGTTCATGCCCCGCAGAAGACAGAAGCATCTAGGAAGCCTCTTTTTTTATGATCTCAGGGATCTTCAGGAGGTAGACGTTAAACGTCAACTGCTTTTTATTATTAGTTCAGGGTGATTTCACGACAGTACTTAGGAGAGAAGGAGTAGATCCCCTGTTGTACCACAATGAACCAAATATCTGGTCTATGTCGACCTGTCCTTGACCGGCCTCCACTTTAACCTAACCTACCTAACCTAATATTTGGCGAAATTTATTATTTCTAAAATGTTGTTTTTCTATTTCTTACAAAAAAGTCAATTAACAAAAATAATTTATGTAAACAAATCCTCCAATATCTCTTTCCAATCAAAAGTTATGGCAAAAAATCGATTTCTTCATACCATTTAAAAATTCATTTCGACAGACCCGTCTTACGATTATTGTTTAAAGTTTTCCAATGATGCAGTGTTGTGTCTAGAGTAATAAAAAATATTTTGGTGCATTTAACCGTCCTTGTATTCAATTTTGATAGTAAAGTCTTTACAAGACTTTAGAAAAATATACAGACTTTACTCTTAAAATTGAATTTAAGAACGATTTAATAAACTAAAATGTTTGTAATTAGTCTATACACAACACTGCATCCTTGGAAATCTCTTAAAAATAATCATGAAACGGGTACGCCTCTGTCGAAGTTTTTTTTTTAGATTTTTAGGTAAAAAATTAAAATTCACGTTATTGCACCCCTCCTCCGGTAGAAGAGTTAGCCCAATTATCCTAGTTCAGGACCTGCCTGACGTGATTACCTACAAAACGCCGCCCGCCGCGTCTTCATCTGACTTCTGGTACTCGAGAAAAACGACACCCCAGTTTGAAAAAAGTGATTTCGAGAAAAATGCATTTAAAGTTTTATTACTGCACTTCGGCGTGCGTGTATATATGCATATATAAAAACTCTTTAACGAATTTTAAAAAAATCATTTTAAGGCATTATTTGTGAAAGATTTTTAAATACATTCATGAAAAAAAATAGAAAAAAAATTTTTTAACCGCAGGTCATACCTTAAAAAGTTTGCACGTGGTATTAAATGTTTGAAAACAAATGTCCGAGAACTGAACCTACGAGTTTTATGCCAACTTCAAGAAGCTTTCCATGGTAGTTTGTACTCTCTGAGGTTTGCCATTGTCAGCAGAGAGATGGCGGCCGGACAGAATTCAATTGATATAAACATTCTGTCTGAGCTGGGAATTAAAGTCGGGATACCGCGGTTCTTAAGCTTACGGGTCACGCACTCTACCCAGTAGGCTACGACTGCCACAATCTCAAGCAAACAATGCAAATACATTAAAAAACTCATTCTATTGAGTATTTATCAATCGTTAGTTGTCAGTTAAACACAAAGATATATCCGAGAAACCGATGAAGCAAAGACGTTTTAAACCCAAAAAGGGTTTAAATGATTTTAAATTTTTACTAAATGTTAATAATATTCAGAAACTAGGGAAATCCGGATACCTTCTGACAGAGGCTCACATCGACTAATTCTGGTCCTTAGTGGTGCCGGTTACGAGCAAAGAAGCTTTTGAATTTACAAGCAAAAATCTATGCAACACAATTATTAAGGTGAAGGATGTTTTCATTAACAAATATCTATATATTATTACGCAAACAAAAAAAAGTTGTGGTACCATTTAACTGTTAACGTCAGCATATTTACACAAATCTTACACCGTTGGAAAGGTATTTTTGATTACATTTGCAGAATTTAATTTTTATTCGAATAAGTTGTCATTAAGATAGGTAAAACTAAGCAATTGCAAAAACCTTTTTTCCCAATGGGACAGTACAAACCATTAGCAACACAGCTCTGTTGAACATCGTAGCTGTAACACACACAAGAGAGAAGAGACTGACTCAGAACACTTGAACAGAGCTGTTTGGCATTGTTGTTGTTGCTGTTTCTTAATTACTCTCTCGAACTGATAACCTGAACAGAATGAAGTAATTTCATTCAATAAACCCAGTGGTAAACAGACGCATGACGTAGCCAATTAATTTCTTTTATGCCTGCAGAGTTTATAATTGAGTTTTTGAAGTGAAAACTTCTTCAGGCGCGTTTAGTAATTTTGTGTAGAAGAAAATCTTACCTTTACTAAACCCTTACTCATGACACGACATCTAAAAATTAAGAGTAATGCCATATTTCAGACAGTTTTAGTCGTATTAGCCAAAAATGTATAAATGTTATAAATTTGGTATGTTAGTGCTATTTAAAAAAAGTTGCCATGACTACTTTCAACGGCTATTAAACGACAACACTGTTTGTTTGTTTGTTTGTTAGTTTGTTTGTTCGTCCTTTATTCCTTTCAGACCTGACGCTAAGCCACTGAGAATTTTTTTATGATTTTTGGAGTAAATGAACTTTAAATGCTCTGAAAATATATTCAAAGCCGAAACCTTGATATTTTCATGTCCTTCAAGGATTTTCAAGAACCAAAAATTTGTACTGAAATAATTTTTTCTGCACCAAATGACCTCAAATCAATTAAGATTTTAAAATATATTATTTTATTCGTTAAAATGTGTCCTCTTCACTAAAATTGCGCTATTGGTATTTTAGTAAATGAAAAAAACAACTAACGTCCGCTGCTCATTTTTTAAAAAAAAATAAGTGTAACTCGAGAATTCCGTGAAGATTTAGGAAACGGCAAAATGAACATCGAAACAATATGAGAAACAAACATAAACAATAATCAGCGCAATCGATGAAAATTTGTTTTGCATTTTGATTCTTATAACAGTGAGTACAGAGTACGTAAAATGAGTTGTGAATATGTAGTAGCCAAAAGTATTTATCAATGTAATGTTTTTTAACTTTGATTACCGTTTTACAATAAACATAAAAAAAAACAAAAGACAAATCGATATTGATATGGTCGAACTCCGACCACAGGCGATACTAGTTTATATTAATATTCAAACTGGTATTTTCTTCACATTGTCTGAACAGTTACTTTTAATAATACAATTCACTCTTTAGATTAAAAAATAACAATTGGCAAAAATAGAGGATTTCTAAAAACAAAGTTTATATGACTTTTTTAGCACCTTAAAAAACAAAGGCAAATTCCATAAAATCTGACGAAGTTGCAATGAATTTATCATTAAATAAAAGTATAAATATTGTGATGAAATGCGAAAAAAAACTTCGTGAAAATATTGACTGTCAATGGATTGATAAAATCACACCGACGGCGTAGAAGCGCGAATATGTAAGTGATTTAACCATGTGGTACGCACAATGAGACTTATTGGAAGCACTTACATCTTACACCCAAATCTCATAGTTTTCAACTTTGAGAGAAATGGAGAGTGTTGAAAAAAAAACCGCTAATTTTTGCTTAGCCCTAATCAAGCTAAGTGGCCACAAGCCAGCTATTTAATGAAATGATCAAAAGATGAAAGACATACAAACCGATATAACGAAATACAAAATTTCCAAATCGAAGCACAGTGACATTCGATTAAGCAACACAGGTTATAACTAATTAAACTATAATATTGCCAATAAAAAACAACACTAAACTTTACTGTTAATATATTCAATATACATATGTATATGTAAGATGTAAGAAAAATACCAGTTTTTGCTACAGAACTGAAGTAACCATTTCGTATAATAGTGCGTTTATTTTAATTTTAGGTCTTTAAAACTAAGAGGAATTTAAGTAGGCAACAATTTTATAAATAATTCATAGATCAAAACAATTATAAATTAGTTTTGCATCACGATTTCCAGCTTTTAATCAAGATTGTTTTTTCAGCTATTGACTATTACTTTTGAGATGAAAGTTTTGTTAAAGTCTGATTTTAGCTTATCTTTAAAAAAACTACGACTGATTTTATTGGTTATTTCTAAAAAAGAAAAGGTTCAGAGTCAATTTTGCAAAACAACTCTTACTTATTTTCAAATAAATGGAAGAATTTCATTAAGGAAAGTAAAAAAATCGGAAAAGTAGTAATTTTTAGGACTAGAATAGTGTATAAAATTACAATTTTCACTTTTTTCGACCTCAAGATTGTAACTTCATAAACACATAGATATTTTTAACTTCAATTCTTGGAGGTCTATGTTTTGATAAGAGAATGGCGAATATGTTTTCTGGCCGGATCTGGCAAGCTCCCACTATGCGAAGAAAGTTATCGAATATTTAAAGGAGGAACGCATAAATTTCGTACAAAAAGTTGACAACCCCGCAAATACCCCCGAGGCGCAGTCAATTGAAGATTTTTGGAGTTATTTGGAAAAGAGAGTGTATGAAAAGAACTGGTGTGCCCAAAATGTGGACCAACTTATCAACCGCATTATGTATTGCTTGCAGAAAATCAACAATAATGTTGTACAACGCCTTGCAGGAAGTACCATCAGGCGAATCGATCGTATTCGTCGCAACGGAGTTATTGAATGTAACTTTGAACTTTTACTTATTCTATACAATAGTACATTCAAATTGGGCATAAATTTGTTTAAATAACATTTTTTTTAAAGACCCTATTTGTATTATTACTTAGCGCAGATTTTCAGTGACTACACGTTATGTAATAATGTAAAAGGGGTATTAGCTTCCACACACTTTTTTGTACTAGACTTTTAAGCTTTGATTTTAAAAGGCAAGTGACGCCATTGAAGTACGAAGCATTTCCTTCTGTTGTCATTATTAAAGGTTTTTGAAATTGATAATTCATTTTACATTATGAAATAGAAATTTTGTCCACTTGATTCCATCGATTATCAATAACATTTATTATTTTTTCAGTATAACAAATCTATTTAGGGCTAATTTCTTCACCTCCTGCTAAGAGTTGGAAGTCGTTCTAGGAGGAAATTTCTAAATTTCAAAAACAATTTTGTTTCTTCACGGACTTTAGAATACGATCGTTTGCTAAGTTCGAAGTCAGCTAGCGTTAGCAGGCGATTTATCTGGAAGGTCAATGTTGGCCTTCTATTTACACTTGGAAGGATAATTTATGAATTGGAAAGCGCTTTTCGACGTTTTATCTTTCATCAGCTTTAATTTTATCAGGGAGGATGAAGATGAAGAAATGCTAGTGTCGGTTCGTCAGAGGTACAAAATGTTCCCGCGAATTAATAAGGATAAATGGGACGACACCAATTTTTTATTCCGCTTTCTCATAACAAAACCCACTGCAGCGAAAATTCTAGCACTCATTGATAGTGATTTGAAATTTACCGAATTTCAAATATAGTATTGAATTGAAATAGTGCATCCTAATAACAAAATGATGATTGGTATTATTGGTCAATTAAAGGTCACGGTACACTCGGCCAATAACGCTACTTTTGATTTTGCTGCGGTTCTGCGCATTAGGTTCGATGAAGATTGCGATTGCTGATTTTATTGGAGTGTCTGCTTCGTCTATTTGCCGTATTTTGCCGCGGGTAGCCAAAGCAGGAAAGCCAGGAACCGAACAAGAAATGACTGAAGATACATATAAACTGTCTGTGTTTTTATTATAAAAGTATCTGATATATTATTATTTATTTTGTTTAGCATCCACGGCATTTTACAAAATCGCAAAATTTCCACGCACTATCGATGCAATTGCTTGTACTCACATTCGGATACAATCCCCGGGTGGCGAACATGCTGAGGTTTATCGAAACAGAAAAGGTTGGTTTTCATTCAACGTGCAAACGGTAGCGTCTGCTAATTTAAAAGTGCTTGACATAGTTGCTCGTTGGCCTGGGTCAACACATGACCAGACTATTTTTAACAATTCGGTGTTGAAGCGTAATTTATAATTTGTCTGTAAATTTGTGCTACAGACAAACCGTTTTTATCTTGATTTTATTATTATTTTCTTTTTGTGTCAAAATCTAGTTCTAACTTTCCGTCAAAATGTGTCAAATTCTTAGAAAAATAAAATGTCCCATTGGGAAAAAACTACTTCTATGTTAACTCTAGAATTCGTCTTCCAAATCAGAAGCTGAAGAAACATAAATATTTAGCAGGAGTTCTAAAACTCAGAATCCCTTCTATATTTAGCAGTCTTACACGATATAGCATTAGGTTTAGCAGGAGGTGAAGAAACTGACCCTTATAAAGCCAAAAAAAGTCATTTGTTCATTTTATTTATTAAAATTACACAACACACAATTACACAAAAAAACATTTGTTTAAAATTCAAACTTAAGATTCGAAATCAGCACGTGAGAGAGAAGGAGAGACTTGCTCACTCACCAATTCGTTTGTTAGTCTGCTCGAATCTCAATACTAGCACGCACACCATAGCACATTCGCCTGCGAATTTGTACGCACGCATACACACACAGCAATCTCACTGTTACGTGATGATTTCTACTAAATTGCACCACCAGCAAGCCTCATAAAGGAGCTTCTTTCCAAAAAATTAAAAAATTCAGAATTGAAAACTCCATAAAAATTTAAATAAACTGAATTGTTACAAATAAATGCGAATTTTTATTGACATTTTAAATACGAAAAATACTAAATAATAACTTAAATTTAATTCTCAAAACTAGTCTGCTAAAAAATTTGTGGCGAAAGTTTTTCCAATTTATACCAACTACAGCTTGTGAATGATCTAGTTTCATTACAATTCAATTATAAATTGTTCAAGAAGAAAGTGCAAAACCACTTTTTACAAACACAATTAAATGTGGGCTAAATTAAAAAGAAGTGGGCGAAAACATTGTAAATATTATTAATATTGCAAGCAATTGAAACGCAACTGTTTATTTTTAAAAATGTTTCAATTTAATTAATAATCAGGCGGCTGCAGTAATCGGTGGATGAATTTGAAGCAGGGCAAGTTTCCAATTTCTCTTTTTTTTTATTTCACACGAATGTACAAAAATAACTTATGCATGCACTTATTTAAAACTTACCAAAATATTACAAAATTTTGTTTTCTCTTATATTTGTTAATATGTTGTATCTGTCGTACCTGTAAAAAAAGAAAAAAAAATCGTTTTATTTTTTGCATATTTTTCAAACTAAAATATTAAAACGGAGAAGCAGTGAGAAGCCCAAAATTATCTTAACCCTTTCAAGACTATCGTACACATATGAGTACATTGTTTTCAAAATTCTCCTGACTTCGGTTAATATGGCAACGCCATAATTTTGATATAGTTGTGGAAATTAAATATTTCCACGAGAAATATAATAATAATAATTTGTTCGTACGTTTGAATAATAATTTATTAGATACTGAAAAATTTTGAAATATTTTTATACATTTAAAATATGAAAACTTAATTCTAAAAAATACAAAAAGAACTTAAAAACTAAGTGGTTTTAAAACAAAGTGTTTTACATACAATTGAAACAATATTAAAATGTAATAATAAGATAACACTACATTATTCCCCCTCCAAAGAACTCGGTATTAGTCTTACAGTGTTTGCTAATAAATTAAAATGAACTGTCTTAGCTGATTTATTTGCATTAAAAAGTGTTTTTGAAACATTAATGTTAACAAAAGCTGGCTTAATTCGATCAATATTAACCGTTATAATATTTTTGTTTTTAAGAATTTTAAAAAATTTTGGAGACTTTTCTAATACTTTGAATGGTCCGTCGTATGGCTCTTGAAGTGGTTTTTTAATAGTGTCATTGCGAACAAATACAAACTCACAAGTTTTGAGTGATTCTGGCACAAATTGTTTAAAATTCTGATTATGATGTGAAATATGTGATTGATTATTAGCAACAATATCTTTAAGTTTGAACAAAGTTTCTGATGGACTGAATTTTTGCTCACTAGGAATGACTAACTGACTTGGCAATCTGAGTGTTTGACCATAAACCATTTCAGCAGGGGATGCTTTAACATCTTCTTTAAACGTGGATCTTAGCCCTAATAGAACTAGTGGTAATTCTGAGTACCAATTGTTTTGGTTATTGCTCGCTATAAGAGAAGCTTTGAGTTGACGATGGAAACGTTCTATCATCCCATTAGCTTGTGGGTGATAAGCTGAAGTTTTGATGTGTTTGCAACCAAATTTGGTAATAAAATTTTTGAATGTAGTTGATGTAAACTGAGGTCCTCGATCAGAAGTAATTTCCAGAGGAACCCCAAAGCGTGATATAAACTCTCTTTGGAACGTGTCAACAATAATATTAGCCCTTGTATCTTTAAGAGGATAAACCTCAGGCCAACGTGTGTTCCTGTCAATTATGGTAAACAAATATCGGTAACCATTTGAAATCGGTAATGGGCCAACCAAGTCAATATGAATATGTTCAAAACGACCGCTCGGAATGTTTATCTTGTGAGGTAGTGTTTTAGTGTGTCTATGTACCTTAGATTTTTGACATCTAATACATTCTTGAGTCCATTTGTTTATTTGTGTGTTCATGTTAGGCCAAAAATATCGTTGTGTGATTAGTCGTCTAGTACCTCTAGTTCCTGGATGTGAAATGTTATGTATTTGATCAAAAACTCTTTTCCGTAGTGTTTGGGGAATGTATGGTCTTGTATTATTTGTAGAATTTTCACACCAAATTTTTATGTTTAAAAACGGAATATCAACTTGTTCAAACTTGTAAGTTGTTTTGTCTGTTATGCTCTTGAGTTCTGTGTCAATGATTTGTTCCTGATGTAATTGTTTGAGATCAAGGTCGGGTGTTCTAACTTCTGTTACCTCGCATCTTGAAAGTGCATCTGCTACTGAGTTGTCTGTACCCTTAATGTGTAATATTGTGTTAGTGAATTGTGCTATGTATTCAAGGTGTCGTGTTTGTCTAGGACTACGTTCGGTTTTAGAAGATAATGCATTAACTAAAGGTTTGTGATCTGTGAAAACTGTAAAAATGTTACCTTCCAGGAAGTGTCGAAAATGTTTAATAGTTAAGTAAATCGCAAGTAATTCTCTGTCAAATGTACTATATTTCGTTTCAGCAGGTGAAAGTTTCTTAGAGAAGAAAGCTATAGGCTCAAGTTTATTGTTATGTTCTTGTTGTAAAACGCCACCTATTGTGGTAATGGATGCATCTACAGCAATCGACAGTTGTGCCTTACTATTAACATGGTTAATAAGTGTTTGCGTGGCAAAACTGTCTTTGATTGTTGTAAATGCATGTAAAGTAGTGTCTGTCCACTGTAAATGTTTGCTTTTAGTTTTCGAAGCTGTTGTTACCATGTCATAAATGGATTCAAGCATATGTGCGAGTTTAGGAATGCACCTGTGGTAGTAATTTGTCATACCTATAAATTTTTGCATGTGTTTGACTGTTACCGGTTGTGGATAATCTTGAATGCATTTAACACGTTCTTGTGACGGACGTATTCCGTGTTTAGATATGTTGTAGCTAAGAAAGTCAATGTTATCAACTCCGAATACACATTTGTTAGGTTTTATGTTTAAACCGTAATCATTGAGTCTTCTAAAAACTTGCGTTAAATGTTCGAAATGTTGTGTTTCTGTCTCACTAGCAATCAAGATGTCATCTAAGTATACGAAAATAAAATCTAGTCCATGTAGCACTTCATTAATGAACCTCTGGAATGTCTGGGCTGAGTTCCTCAAGCCAAATGGCATACGGAGGAACTCGAACATCCCAAAAGGTGTAGTGATTGCTGTCTTGTGTATGTCGTTAGGTGCCATTGGTATTTGATGATATGCTCTGACTAAATCGAGTTTTGAGTAAATGCATGTATTGTGTAAATTTAAAGAAAAATCATGTATGTGTGGTAATGGATATCGGTCAGGTACTGTAATTGTGTTAAGTCTTCTGTAGTCGCCACATGGTCTCCAATCATTGGGCTCGCGTTTAGGTACTAGGTGTAATGGAGAGGATGTTTGAGAATTTGACGGTCTACAAATACCAGAAGTAACTAAGAACTGAAATTCTTGTTTAGCTACTTTTAACTTTGGCAAGTCTAGACGTCGTGGTCTTGTGTAAGGTAATTGTCCTTCAGTGACAATGTGATGTACAGTGTGATGTTTAATTGGTGCTGTGTAATCGGGTTCTGTTATTAAAGAAGGAAATTTTTTGAGTAATTGTGTATACTTGTTATCTATAGTAAATAATTTAGGTAAAGATGTTTCAGAAAATGCTGAAATTGTATTGACAGATAAATTAGTTAAAGGGTCAATGAGACGTTTGTGTTTAAGGTCAATAAGAAGGCCATATTTTGTCAAGAAATCTGCACCTATAATAGGTTTGGAGATGTCAGCTATGATAAATGAAAATGGTAATTCACGTCGTAAATTTAAATTAAGTGTCAATAATTTTTTTCCAAATGTAGAGATTGCTGTGCCATTAGCAGCTTGTAATACCAAATCTGATTTTTTGTTTGAAATTTTGAATTTTGAGGAAGGTAGAACTGATACCTCTGCTCCACTGTCAATAAGAAAATTTAATTTACTAGAGGGGTCAAATACAAAAAGACGACGTGTATGTATGACGGGTCTATTATCAGTCGTCGCGACAACAGAGTCTTTTAGTTTGTTGAATTGTGTTGTGTTATGTTGTGTGGTGAAAAGTTGTCGTTTTTGAACAAATGCACATGGTTGCTCACATTTACGTGCGTTTTTACCGAATCTGAAATGGTACTTACATACCCAATTGGAAGGTCGTTGACCTGAAGAGGACCTATAAGACGATCGACGTCTTGAAGTTCCTCTGGAACTAAATCTTCTGGAAATTGGACGACTGAAACGTTGATTCTTAAGTTCATCAACATCAAGCGAGAGTTTTTGAAAACATTCAAAAATTTTAGATGCTTGTTCTGCAAAATGTTTAGTAATATTTGCTATCTCATTAGAATTAGAGATGTGTTTCGATACATTAAAGTTATTCTTGATTGCAGATACCTCAGATTCTGCTAATACCTCCCACAAGTTATCAGCGAGTAATAACAACTCATCTAATTCCTTATGACCAGATCCTGTCAAAGCAATGTTCAGACTTTTAGGTAGTTTACGTAACCAAAGCTTATAAACTAAGTCTTTGTTGACTGTTGAACCAGCTAAAAGAAGCAAGGATCTGTAAAATTGAGATGGTTTTTGGTCACCCATCTCAGTGTCAGATAGCATCTTATCGAACCGTTTGTTCTCACTTAAAGTATGTCTATTTATCAGAACTTTCTTCAAACCTTCATACAAGTTGGTTGAAGGTGGTTGTTGTATGAAATCTAATACCGTAACTATGACTTCTTGTGGAAGTGCAGTCACAAGATATTCATACTTTGTTTGGTCAGTGGTAATCCCTTTAGATCGAAATTGGAATTCTGCATGAATAAACCATGCATCAGGACTATCAGTCCAGAACTGTGGGAGTTTGACTGACGTTGCATGAACTTCAATGTTAGATGATGAATCATCGAAAGGGTTCAATAAAGGAGGCTCAAAATTAATTAAATGGTTATCTCCGTCTCCTGAGGTGGATAACCGAGTAGGAGTACGTTGCATTGTATTGTTTTAAAGAATACTAGCTTTATTACAAATAAATTTCTTAAAACAATATTAATAAAATTGAAGTGTGCCTAGCGTGCAGTGTAGTGCCTACGGTTGTGAAACGATAAGCGCCGGCTTATCGTTTTACATCCGCTAAAAAGCTAATTGTGTATATAAATACCAATCCTTAGTCGCTGATTTACTGACGTCGCTGCTTGTTTCTGGCGTCACTGCTTGCTTTGACGTCGCTGCTTGCGTCGGTGGCGCTGCTTACTTCAGCGTCGCTGTCTGCGTCGGCGTCGTTGCCTGTCTTGGCGTTGCTGCCTGCGTCGGCGTTGTTGCCTGCGTCGGCGTCGCTGCCTGCGTCGGCGTCGTTGCCTGCGTCGGCGTTGCTGCCTGCGTCGGCGTTGCTGCTTGCGTCGGCGTCGCTGCTTGTGTTGGCGTCGCTGCTTGCGTTGGCGTCGCTGCCTGTGTTGGCGTCGCTGCTTGCGTTGGCGTCGCTGTCTGTGTTGGCGTCGCTTCTTGCGTTGGCGTCGCTGTTTGTTTCGACGTTGCTGACTGCGTTGGCGTTGCTGCCTGCGTCGGCGTTGCTGTTTGCGTCGGCGTCGCTGCTTGTGTTGGCGTCGCTGCTTGCGTTGGCGTCGCTGCCTGTGTTGGCGTCGCTGCTTGCGTTGGCGTCGCTGCCTGTGTTGGCGTCGCTGTCAACGTTGGCGTTGCTGTTGACGTTGACTTCTCTGTTGACGTTAGCGTTTCTTTCGACGTTGGCGTCTATTTTGACGTTGGCGTCTCTTTCGACGTTGGCGTCTCTGTCAACGTTGGCGTTGCTTTTGACGTTGACGTCGATGTTGACGTCGCTATTTCTGCCGAAGTTGTTGTCGATGTCGGCGTTGTTGCTGGCGTCGAGATACGCTGCTGCTATTTGCTTCGTTGTGGTGAGGTGGGTTCGCTGTTGTAGCTCTGCAGTGAGTAAGTTGCTCACGACTGCAGGCTGTGATGTTGTTGTTGTTGGTGCGCAGCAGAGTTGGCTGTTGTCGGTTAAGATAAGGCACCGACGTTGACTGATATCTCGGATTCGTTGCCAGAGTTGATCGGGCTCGAGACTGATGTATTGCTGCTGTGTTGCGGTGTTCGTGCTGAAGCTGGTGGTGTGGGTGTGTAGTTGTTGCTGCTGAGCAGTGGCGGTTTTGGTGGTAGCGGTGCCTTGCGCACAGGTTTTGCGGGTTGGTTGTGATGATGTAGATGTTGCTGCAGCTGCACTTTTAGTTGTTGACGCAATTGTTGTTGTTGCTGTGGCGCGTATAGACTGAGCGCGAGAACTTATGAGCGTGTCACGGGGTTGCTCTACTTGAGTGGCTTAGAGCGCGGGGTTGCTCTGCTTGAGTATTGATGAGCTCGTGTTTGGTATTGTTGGTATCGTTGGTCCGGTTTCGACAGGATCGCCAATTGTGGAAATTAAATATTTTCACGAGAAATATAATAATAATAATTTGTTCGTACGTTTGAATAATAATTTATTAGATACTGAAAAATTTTGAAATATTTTTATACATTTAAAATATGAAAACTTAATTCTAAAAAATACAAAAAGAACTTAAAAACTAAGTGGTTTTAAAACAAAGTGTTTTACATACAATTGAAACAATATTAAAATGTAATAATAAGATAACACTACATAGTCATCTCTGGTCTTTTTTCTTCTATCTTTTGGCGCGTTTCAAGTGATTCAAGTATAAATTTAGTTAAATATATTTAATATATTGTTTGAATTTCGGACAAAATAGTAAGTCGCAAAAATAATTTATGTAAAAAAATCACAATATCTCTCTTTCTAATCAAAAGTTATGTCTTAAATCGATTTTATTCATACCATTGTCTATTTATATTAATAAAACTATTTTTTGTATAAAAACTCACGCCGCACAAAGAGGAGAGGAGGATAATAAGAAACACTGTAAATCTTTATTATATTTCGCTCTCTCTCAAGCTAAATCCTTTAAATGTTTATGTTTATCTCTTTTTTGCTGTCGCTTTTTCATTTCATCGAATTTCAAATCACAACGCACATTGGTTCCAAACAGGAAAAAGACGGCCGAAACCTCATGGTGATGGCCATGACCTCCTTGAAGTTTTGGAGGTATTTTTTGATTTGCAACCAATGTGCAACGGTGCTTAAGAAATTTCACTCCAAAAAGTTGTTAAAAAATATCGTTTGATATATATAGTCTTTATCTATAGGAAGAGATACACTGTTTTGTGTAAACTGGAGTATTTTGATTTCGTCACATTTCGTACATTGTCATAATGAAGGTTTTTCGCGAATTTTGCCGCTTTTCTTCCGATTTTCTCTGCATTATGTTTCATTACGCTTTCTTAACAACAAACTTTCTCAAATAAAAAAAAAAAACTGATTTCAATAGAGAAGAAAGAGTAACTGCATGTTTATGTAAAACTAAACGAACTCTGTAGTGGAATTCCCAAAAGCGTTAACAACGATTTTCGATATCGTTAGTTAACAAAAACTGTTATTTTCTATGAACGCACAATGAAAGATAACGACTACGATTTTTATTGTTAAATTTTTGGAAATTCCACTTCTGAACGAGGTGTGAGACACATTGATGTTACATCAAATTTGTCTGAATACTGTACCGTACATTAATTTTTTTTTACTGCTATACTGTACTAAAATTTACTGTACTTTTAAAAAAAAAAAACCAAAACACAAGTATTCAAAACTTTATTTTTACTTAAAAAAACGAAAATATTTCAATAAAGTTAAAAAACTAGCTAACAAAAACAATAATAAAAATTAATCAACGTATTAAAAAACATTATAATTTAAAAAGTTACATATTAGGTTTGTAACATGGTGCAAGAAATCAAGGTATAAGTGACGCCGACGTCGTTTGCTAAAGCTGTCAAACTTGTAAATGAGTGAAAAAGACAGAAAAGTTGATTTTGTATAGTTTGACAACTTACGTGTTGGATTTTTACAACAAAAATTAAAATTCGCTGTAACCTTGTTTTCTTACACAATGGGTTTGTGACATACATAAGTCTTAAAGCCTTTAACATAGTCTTATGATTTTAATCACACGTAGTTGCATTTTCCAGTTTGTATATGATTTATTTATTAACTATATGATTTATAAAAAATCTAATTTTAGGATTTTTGATATAAAAATAATTTGAATTTTCTGACGTTGTTTGATAATTTTTTTTTTTATAAGTTGGCACAAAAACATTCAAAGTTCACAAAGATATTTTGATGATAAGATATTTTTAAGGGAATTTTGCAATGTTGCTATTTTAAAGGAACATTACTATAAAAAGTTAAGTAGGTAGATGTTAAAAAAGTTTTTCGCAAAAATTCTTTTTGTGTACTTTAATAAAATTACTGTACAAAACGTTCATTTTAGGGTACGAATTCATAATTACTGTATTTTATTCACTTATTACTGTTTGCCTGTACGGGGCTCAAAATTACTGTAAAATACAGTTCTTACTGTACGTGTAACATCAGTGGTGAGACACGGTACGCAATGCCTTTCTTCCCATATCAAAAAAATATTGTTGCTCGTTTCTTTAACGACGTTCAGCTTTCGTTTTGTTTTACATAAACATGCAGTAAGTCGAGCAATCTGACGATAAATTGACGTTAGCAAAAATATTTTCATCGGATTTCAGTCACAAGCCAATTTTCGTTTGCCAATTTTTCGTATGCAGGTGGCCTATCTGAGGGAATCAAATTACAACTACTAAGAACTTAAACAATTCAAATCATAAAAATATATTTTTTTTAAAATACTTTTTCTCATTTTCTCAAATCACATTCTAGCAAATCTTCCTTATTTTTATAGAATTATTAAAACTTTATATAATAGCCGCGTTTTTTCCAACATCCAAATCCGATTTCCATACAAACGAAGTCCTGCTGTGGATTTAGATTTCGTGAAATTGTAGTTTTAAGCATCACAGCCAAGTGTCGTATAATGAAGAAAGTGATCGGAAAAAGCATTGTTAACATTCTCATGTTCGTATTCAACGCCATCTAGTTGTCAAATACTTTTTATGGAAGCAAATCGAAATCCCAATCCAGATTTGGATGTTGGAAAAAACACAGCTAATAATTCATATCTGACGTCGAACCACCACCCTGCCAACCTCTTATCTTTTATATCTAGTACTAAGACAGTTCGACCATCAAAGCCATTGATTTTGATCTGTGAATAAAGTACTTATATGAAATGATTGCAGTTAAGGTAGATTCTGCCTAATCTATATATAAATTGGCGTAGGCAAAGCAGTTTGGTGCCATTTTCTCCTGTGTTTTCAAGAGATTTTGATAATATCTATTTTTTAAATGAATTAGAGTAGGGAGAAGGTAAAGTTAGGTATAACCAGATACCTTTTAATAAAGGCTCACATAGACCATATCTGGTCCTTAGTGGTGCCGGTTAAGAACAAAGAAACTTTTGTGTTTAAGTGAAGTCTTTAAAGATTTACGTTGAATTCGCAAACCTTAGGAGGCATACCAGAGATACTTTGTCTACATCTTTTAGCGACAGGAACGTCGATGAGTCTAGGTATTTGAGTCTCTATCTAAGTAGGACGGGCCAAGTGCATAATAGGAGCTCCAGGGTCTCCACTGTGCCTAGTTCCTCGCACTTCCTGCAGTTGTCATGCCGCCATGCAGTGATTAGTGAGTATACCCACTAGTGTCCTGCAATTTCTGCGCTGGCGTGCCAAGATGAAAAGAGTTTGTTTTCCACATTGTGCATTGCTCATTATTTTCGAGATTTTGCACGACGTCGTGTTTTTCCATCTACAATTCACTGCTAGTGTGGCTCTTTTTTTTTTGAGGTACATGGTCTGCGAATTCTGATCCCAGCCCAGCGCCTTTCTTTGCTAAACAATCTGCCATCTCGTTCCCTTAATGCCCTGGTAGCTAGGGACCCAGTAGATCCTCCTCGAAGCGCATAGTGCATCTTGTGCATCTTTGCCAGCCAAGACTCTTTTGGACTTGATGGTAGTGGAGCGAATGGATTTGATCGCGACTTAGCTGTCGATGAAAATGTTGATATGAGAGTGGTGTGTGTTCATGCCGAGGGTGATATCCGCGACCTTCCTTATGGCAAATACTTTCACCTGGAAGATGCTGCAGTGGTTCGGCAGTTTGTATGGCTGGCTGGAGGACCTTCAACTGAATTAGGAGGGGTCGACTTGCGTAGTCGTGCCTCCATCACCCGTATTCTCTACACTGAGTCCTTGGCCAGCGTCGGTTACGGCTTCTAGGCCGAGATCCTTTTCCACCACTCTGGGCTCTAGTGTGTTGGTTTTTTGCCCTTGGGGTGGCGCTTTTTGAGACGCAGATACACGCTTCCAACGCCCCACGCCATCTGCCCGCAACGAGCGTACAGAATACCTTCTACCTCCTTGTTAATTGGAGGATGTAACTGAAGTTAGTTTACATTCAAAAAATTAACTTGAGCCCAAATTTAACTCGAATCACCCTGAGCAAATTTTTTTTCGAATTTCAAAAAGACTTTTTAGGAGAATAAACCTTATGCGTTTAATAAAAAATTTGCATCATCGGTTCTTATAATCTGCACGCAGGATTCTCGGAATGTCCTGTTGCCATATGGCAACGCTAGGCAAGCTAGGGTACTGGTTTACATATATCGTTATTTAGTCTTTTCAAAAGCTAAAGAAACTTGTGTTTATAGATGTTTATTCAAAAAAATAAAATTAGGAATACATTTTATTACATTTGTGTTATAAAAAACAAACAACTTCTTTGTAATTCTTTGAAAAAAAAAACGAACTCAAGGTTTTGTATGATAAGGCTTGAAACATAATAAGCAAAGCCCAATATCACATTTTCCACAAGCTGTTCTTATTGCTCTCTTGCATCTATCTCCTGCACATCGGCGTTTATTTTCAATTGGAATAACGAGGTGATCAGTTCGATCATAGCGGAGAGTTTTTTTTATGGAATCCATGCATTTCCCTGACCGATTGTTAAACAATTTTGGTTCTTGGCCGTAGTGTTGGCAATAGTATATTGCAATTTCTCGTTTGAATTGCATGAGTGTTTTGTTTTGACCAGTGCTTCGATGAAGAAGCCAGCTATTCTGAATGCTGGCATCGATGAGCCAAGTAAAAATGCAATGCCACCATTTTTTGCCTCGAAAAGCTATGCGATTTCCTGAAACATTTTGATCAAATCGATCAACTCCGGCCATATATTTGTTGTACTCAGTAACAACGCATGGACGTGGAACAGGTATTTTTTTATGCAGTTCCTTACTGTAACGAGATGCTGTTGATTTTGGTTCGGAACCGAAACAAGTCGACGCAAGACACACCACAGCATTATCTACCCATTTAGTCAAGTGAATTCCTTTTTCTTTGATTTCCATACTTTCATAATAGCCCCGAGGTTTTTTTCGTAATTCATTTCTATGAGCAATCGGACAACTTTTTGGGATTCGATTTTCTCGAATTGTTCCTGTAGCGTGAAAGCCTCCGTTTTTCAAATAAACTAAAAACGGTATACTGGTAAAGAGGTTGTCAAAAAAAAATGAAAATGGAAGTTTTTTTACATCTTCTACAAAATCGTCTATCATGCACACAAGGGGTGCAGCGCAAGTTCCGAATCTTTCCTCATATTTAGGATCCGACCTTGGGTTCTTACCTTGGTATATTTCAAAGTTTATCATGTATCCTTTAGGTGTACATAGTGACCAAGCTTTGTAACCAAAACGAATCGGTTTCCCTTTTATAAATTGTTTGCAGCCATGGCGTCCAAAATATGCAATCATACTCTCGTCGTATGAGAGATTTTGTTCTGGGTGAAAGTTTTCTAACATTTTGGCTTTAATATGGTCTGTTAGTGGACGCACTTTCCATAATGTGTCAGATCTTTCAGAACTACCTCTAGGCTTACATAAGGATGGCTCAAAGTGGAGCATGAAATGTATCTCTTCGAAACGGTTTCTGCGCATAGCATTGAACACCATTCTGTTTCGTAGATCATCTTCGCTGTTCCACATGTTTCTAAATGACCCTGTTTGATTGTAGCCAGTCACAATCAAAATTCCAATGAACACACGCAGTTCTAAAACAATAAATATACATTAGGAAAATAAAAAACGCTGAGAAAGTCCTTACCCCTAATAGTGAGTTTTTCGTAGTGTTTTAGGCGATGCGTAGCATATAAATTTGAGCATTTGCATATGTGTTCAAGCAAATCATCATTAAAAAATTTTTCAAATAATTCATGTGGCTTTAAATGACGACAATTTTCGTAATTTGTTTCGGGGAAGATTGGAAACACTGCCCTTGAATTAACTTTGCGCCACGTAAACTTGCTGTCCTTGTTACGTGGTGGAATGGGAACATTAGACTTTGAAGGGTTAACGCGACATAACCTCTTTGATGAGCTTGGCAAACTATCATCCAGCACATCAGAAAAAAATGTCTCATTATTAAATCCTTTAGCAGAACTAGATTGCAAGCCCTTAAACCTTTCAATTCGGCAACCGTTATCCAAAATAATTTCGCATCCTGATTTCAGCTGTGCTGGGCATAAATTATTGGGTATTCCACCATCATCGTCACCATCATCTTCGCCACTTACATCTCCCTCCATATGAGGTGGCTCAATATACAGTGCTCGCACATTAGTTGGAGCTCCACTCTCGTCATCAGCACACAGTTCTTCTAAAATTTCCAATGCATCTTGCAAGGAGAGTGGTCTTTGAAAAATGAAAAACAGAAGAGAAAAACTGTATTCAACCAAAATATTTATACCTAATTAAAAAAAAACCTGTTAAGCTAAACAAAAATATCACACCGAAAAACAGTTGCCTAGCCAGCCTAGAGTGTCCATATGGACACACGAAAATAAAACTTAAAAAAAGTATACAACAAATATTTTTTAGAATAACACTCTTATAACATATTATACTCTGTATCAAACACTTCTAGAAATATCACATATAAATAAGCTATTAAAATAATTTGTTTATATTTCAGACATACTTACTTTTCCGTGTCAATTTTTTTGGCACTCATAATTGTTTACTCACTTGACGTTGCTCTCGCTCCTACTAACAAACACGCACTAACGCTCAAATAATTTTTTGTGATAAAAGCAACAATTATGCGTTAAAAATAAGTTTAAAAGTAACGGTACCAGCAATGGTTTCAATGTCATGGTCATTTAAAAACTGTTCTATCGTGCGTTGCCATATGGCAACGACAGGGCGATTCGGGTTAACTCAAAATCATATATCATAAATTTCATAACATGCCAAAAAACTATAAAAGAAAAACAAAAATTAAACTATCCTATATAACTAGTATAAATCACACATGTAACTGTTTCTTAAAACCCTTATAATCAAGTCTAGCTCAATCTTTCTCTTTTCTCTGGCACTTTTATTTACTTCTTGAATTACTTTTATAATTGCAAAAATTTCAAATTAATTTAAAATCATATATCTAATAGATGGTAAATATAATTGGGAAAATGGCTTTTTTTCAGTTGTACAAGTAAAAAAGCTGAAGAGCAATTAGTTGTGAGCAAATCAAAAATACCAACAATACAACTGCAACGCATACATACATACACGTTATAATATTTAAATTTAACTACTTGTAATGCTATAAAATCAATGGCAAAAAAATCAAGTCGTTGGTATTTCGCCAATAAATAATGGAAAAAATCCTGAAAATTTTATATTTATCATATTTTTCGATAAAATTACGTTCGTATTTCATAAACATCAAGCATATAAAGTAGATTGTTTGCTTTATTGTTGTTTGTTTTGCTGTTATTAACGAAACCACATAAAAAAACCACCAATAACAACAAAAATATATATACAGTGATATATAATGGTATCTTTAAAATTCTACAAGGTTTTGATTTTTATAGATAGTATCTTGAAATAATATCTACCTACATAAGATTTTTTTTTTTCTTCTTAAATTGCGACAATGAATTAAATTGACAGCGGTTGGAAATGTACCAACCATAGATATACAATTTTCTGCCTTACGCTAAGCAGCGCGTAGATACCGATACTTGAGCGCGTGCATAGCATATTGTTGTTCTGGTTGTTTTATTGTTGCCAATAATTGATTATAAATTTATACATTATTTCATGATGATTTTTTTGTTGTTTCTTTGTAACAATTTTCGGTATTTGTATTTTTAATTTTTAATTGGATTTTTTCCAGTGCTTAAATGTTGTGCTACAAAAGCTGCAACAGTCGTTATACAGCAATTTTGAAATGCTTAAAAAGTTTGATAAAACATTATAAATTTTTCAAAATAATATTTTTTCCAAATACTCGCAAAATTTCGGGTTCGCTAAGCGTAAGAAGTTAAAATCAAACGTAGGCGTCGAGCAATGGAGCCAAAAACGCCAAAATGTCACAAACATGAAAAAAGTAGCTTGTGTGTGTATAATACGTATGATGTAGTTGAGGAACTTGATTAAAAGCCAAACAGAACGAGCAGGGGCGTAATGAGTAGGTATTAAAAAGAGGACAGTTAAGCGTCCGACCCGTTTCATACAGCAACTCAAATATGATCTAAATTAAATTTCAAACGGTTTTTAAGAAGCTTCAATAAAAGATGATTCTTTAAATTCCCGAAGCCAAGTTCCGTAGTAACCCTGCTGCATATGTTTGCTACCTACGCCGCTGTATGTACGTATTTGCATTATGTTGCCAAAAAATATTCCACCTCACTACAAGTCAAAATATTACAAATATTCTAATTTTGGAATAGTACGCCGAATTAACAGAAAAAACCAATAACAGCAAGAAACAAGAAGAAAACAACAATTTGTGACAAATCTATGCATTTTATTAATTGCATCTAATGTTAAATCAATAACAGCAAACAAGCACTTCACATGGTCAGCCATGTTTTTAACACATTGATATATATCATTTCTTATTCGGTTTGCCATTTATTGATTGCAATTTCCTTTAATTTATTTGCGTATGAAAAATATCTGCCAATTTTTCCATATATCCTAACATAGCATACATTATATATGAGAAACATAGCTATACACATACTGCTATTTCTCAAGCATGATTAACTATTAATAATTTACGTAAAATGTTTGCATGCTAATCTTATGCCGGATATGCAACCAACACATGCAAATGTCTTAAAATGTGACCAACACGTTAGTATCGTTGCGTGTTGTTGATATGTAATGTTGCTTGTTTTCTTGTCAACACCAGGGTGATGATTAGCTAGAAAAAGTATAAATTTATTTAACATCCAAACACACATTTGGTCTTAAGAGGCGATTGTGTCAAATTATACTAGGCGACAAATTGAAAAAATTACTGTCTTACGGTAGCCGCTATTAATTACAACGATATGTTATAAAAAGGTCCTCCAACTTTAATATTAAAAACAGTTTGAAATGATACGGATATGTTTTTCCTTTTTAAAGGGTGTCGCGGTACCTTTATTTTGTTGATGTTCTACCTTTTTGTTAGATGTTCTGTAAAAAGAGAAGTTCAACTAATCGACGTTTTAGCGGCAAGCCATTCGAGCATCTTAGTGACTTCAGAGTCTTTTCGGTCCACAACTGGCGACTTAAACTTTTGAAAATGTTCAATGTGAGTGGGCATTTGTTTATCGTGGTACATAAACAAATTCTATTAAATTTAGACAGAATGGGCTGGCAACCCAATTAGATTAGATTGGTAAAGTCGGGATAAAAGAACGGGATAACGTTCTGACTTTTTTTCAATCTTACGAAAAAAATTCGGGATTGGTAAGATCGGGATAAAAAACCAACAACAACATACCTCATACAATAAAAAACAGCATACATTCGGAAAAACACATTATTAAAGCAATAAACCCATTTTCAAATACATTCGTTTGCTGACCTAGAATCAATGGAATAAAAAAAAATAAAAAATCTGTTTTAAAATATCTTGTAGTAAAAATAATTGCACGTCTGAGGACAAAAATACGACCAAAATCAATTGCAATTCGTTTTGTGCTAAATCTTTTCACTTCAATTGTATTGGTTTATCGAAAAGAAGCCTTAACCACATACAAGAATATGCAGCAAACTTTATGTTTTTCTGTGATGAGTGCAGAGAAATCTCCCCCTCTCACATAATGCTCGCAATAAAGTGCCTTAATGACTCTTTCGCTATCTTGTTATCAGAAAACAAGCAATTTTTTAATAAGGCATCAAAACAATTGGCTAAATTTGATAACGTGACTCAGATATCTGAAGACATTAGTTCTACTTTGGAGGCTTCGAATAACACCATTGAAGAACATATAAGAAATATTTTGAGAAACATAAAACTATCAACGGAACTTACAAGCGACGAAAAATGAGATTAATAAAAACTTTAATATACTGACAAATTCTAAATCAATGCAATATATACGTGAAAGTATCAAAATAATTCGCAATGATGTGGACATTGCAATTCAATCAGCTTCTAGCAAACCTTAACCTTCACCTTATCAGCCAGATCCACTCTTTCAAATTTTCAATGATATAATTGACGATATGTACGCTTTTCGTGCAGCGCTTGCCGAAATATAAGAAGCAGTCAGGTCTTTACCCAATAAAATTGACATTATTTCAGAGTTGGCTTCGCATCATAACACATCTGTCATCGGTACCGCACCCAACCATACTAAAAACTTGCCGGATTTCCCCATTAATGATGCATCTTCCATTTTTCAAGAAATCCTGGAAGCAGCAACACATTCTTTCTCGGCCTTTTCATTTCTCCACCTCCGTCCTCTCTCTTCGTTAAACCAAAATAGTTACCAGCTGCAAATCCTGTCGCTTCACCTCGCAAATTGATCCATCAGTTCGGAACCTCATGGACATCATCCGAATGGGACAGCAGGATCAAAAAATTAAAGAGCGTGAACGGAGGTTTTAAAATTACATTGTTTATTAAGATGGATGCGAAATTACTTTGGAAATAAATTCGGTATCGCAATTTCTAACTGCTGGATGACGTCTTCCAAGGCCAGGAAATTTTGCAGTTTTAAACTTAATATCCCAACTGAATATGCGTGGATGTTCCTGAACTCCTCTGGAGAGAGTGTGTCGCATGGCCAGTGGATAATTTTCTAATGGAGGGATAAGCCTGGAAAGAAGCCGATGACACGTACATCTAGCAACGAGAATAACAGATTTTCTAATTCTAATAACAAGTCTAATAATTACACAAGAAAAACTACCCGTAAGCCTAAAAACAATGCTAACTCTAATTCTATTTCCAATTTTAATTCTAATTACAACTCTCCTTTCAACTCTAACTTTAAATCTAATTCACACTCAAACTCTAACTCTAAGTTAAATTTTAAGCCTTGTACCGTCCCGAATTCCAATTCTATTCTTCAATTGCTAGTACAAGTACTTATTACCCTTATTCTAATCCAAGGAATACTTTACTTAATAAAACCCTAATTTGCCTTATCCTGCCCACAAACTGTCCGGAACAAAAATTACCTAATTCCCGTCCTAGCGTTGACCCCAATTGGAAACTTAAAACTAATATCTTTCCTATTTTTACTCCTCAGATCAATGCTAATTCGAATCAAATGAATTATTCTCTTCAGCCTTCTCACCATAGGCGAGTCTCATTCCTAATCCTAAATTGGACACACCAGCAAAAAAAAGGAGAATCACATTCTCTATCCTAGCTTTGTCCATTCCCATACCCTAAATCCATCTCCTTCTGTTCCAATCACTAATGAAGACTCTAATCATGCTGGTAGCCCCACATCTTTCATCGACGCTCTTCAACCACCAAGAGTAAAACTTACTTTGAACTCTTGTGTTGACACTGAGAGCAGATATGCCCTTTCTCGCCTAAGAGAGAATAGTGTCTAACAACCTGCATAGAAGGCAAGACCAAGACAAACCTCAAAGTCTTGATTCAGCAAGAAGGTCTACCTACTGATGTCGATGAATTGAGCCATTAATTCACCAGATTCCACGTGCAACTTGGCTTGACGAGCCATCAAGTCAAAGAAAATCTTGACACATCAAGATCAAAATAATCAAAATACCAGCCCACTTTTTGTCACTCTTTACTACCAATATGTAATAGGTTTACCCACCAAAATCTCTACAGTGTTCCTTAATTCCCTTAAGCTTCCCTACGACATATTTGTCCTTACTGAGACCAATCTTACGGCCGACTTCAAGGATACTGAGGTCTTTGCGTCCGATTTCACGGTTTTCAGAGACGATAGTCTCTACAAAGCTGATCTCTCCTCAGGTCGTGGTGTCCTTTTTGCTATTCACAATCGCTTCGATCTAACCTTTATAAAAAATTCCCACACTGCTATATTTGAATTTATATATGCCAAAGATTGCATCACAAAACGAAATATATTCATTATCTGCTGTTATATTTGTTGTTATAGATGCAATAGATTCACTTTTGGAGCTTATGGATCCATTTGACACCGTTATATTTCTGGGGGACTTTAATCTTCCCAACCTTCAATGGGTCCTCTCTGAAGACGAATCCGATTAGTTTTCTTCAAATCCTACCTCTGAAAAACCTGTTTTCAGACTGTATCACTTGCTGTATTTCAGACTTAGCCTTAGCCAGTTAAGCGAAGTTACTAACAATTTAGGTAGACCTAATCTTTATTCGGATTCAGATAACTGCATAGTCTCAGCAAGTAACCATCACCTTTCGACACTCGATCAGTGCCATCCACCACTATCTCTTACCTTATCTTATAACATTAATATCAAAAATACACACTTCGAGCACTCGTAGAGCTTCAACTTTCGGAAAACTGATTTTGTAAAATTAGAAATTTCATTATATTTCTCAATAACGAACATCTTTTTGTTAATTCTCATGAAAGCGTTGATATTGCAGTTGCTCACTTCTGCGACATAATTTTTGGTTTGGTATAAAAAACAAGAAAGCAAACGAAATTTTTTCATCGTGTTTATTTTTTTTTTGTTCAGTCGATCATTCCTTGTGCCCCTTCTTCATTTCATCGGTTAAGTCGGTTGTTGTTACTGCAACAGTTAAAAGTGCACAAAATAGTTTAAACTATCATATTTTCATTGTCCAAATTAGATCAAATATATTCAAATCAATATAAATAAAATACTGAAATGTTTTCGTGTATCAAATGTTCGTGTTCGTGTAATTATTTCAAACTGAAAAAAGGCTTCGTTTCGTCATTTTTTTTTTCTCGCTCGTGTTCTTATGTCGTAGTCTTTATTCAGGAGCCTTGCACTTATGGAAGGAAGGTTTGTGGATTTAAGGCGGACGGTTATAAATTGATCTTCGCCAGCGGCACAGATACTTCCAGATCATGTATACGATTTTAGCGAAAACCTGTATTGACTCTTTTTTGCAATCTTATTTCAAAGACGGTATGCCTAGTTCATGTCCATCCCTATCCACCGCCGGCTGGTAATCTGCGGCGTCTGGTCAACGAACCGACGCGAATGCACACCATTTAGTCTGGGTGGGGAAGTACAGATGTAAATGAAAGAGATGAGTTCTTGTTTGATTATTTACTCAAAAGTAATTTATATGTTTGTAACAATGGCAACGAGCCAACTTTTGTTTCTCGCTGTAGACGTTAAGGCTTAGACGTTACCCTAGATCACGGACTGGAAAGTGCTTCAGGAGCACTGTTTCTCTGATCATAAATACTTCTATACTATTATATAAAGGCTATTATATATATACGTGAGAATATCTGCGACGACGCCAAACTTAAAAACTTTTAGTAATTCTTTTACTTATATAAAGCTACATGTTTAACTTAAAATCTTGCATCCTTTATTTTTTTAAACCACTTTTAAAGGTTATTAAATTTTAAATTTATAAAGTAGCCAAAAAACCAAGTATACAAATCTTTGCTTCATTAAGTTGTTAGACACACAAGCAGCATGAAGCCTTTATCTCTCTTTTCCTCTGCTATAGTGTTTCTATTGCAGTGTCGGGTAGCTTTGCACATTTATACTCACCCATATTGAATTCGAGTATGTTTAATGAGCGCTTTAAAGAGCACACTAAAATCAACCCAGTGGTAAATGAACACACGAAGTTACCGTTACCGACGTTGTAAAAATGCAGACGATTAGTTAAAAAAAAATATTTTTAAGCTGAAACAAAAACTGACATGAATTTACAGTAAGGTGGAGCAAAAGTTATTTATTTTTTTTGCAAAATTTTATTTTGCCCGGCCGCGGTAAAGTTGAAAATGAATGTAAAACTTATTATAAAGTGTGTACACATTAGTTAATAGGTATTGTTAAGAAAGTACTGCTAGATGTGGTGTCAGGAAATTCATTAGTAAAATCCTTAAACTAAAATTATTGGAACAATGTATAACCCAAAAATACTTCTTTTAAAAAATTAATTTAGAAAATTACAAATCTTTCAAAAACTTTTTTTCGTGCTAAATCAAACAAAATTAAAATTTTGTTTTTTGTATGAAACGAAAGTAGATTCCTAAAGAAGACTCACGAAATTTTAAGGCAGATGAGCTCGGTAACCGCTGAACCGATTATTATTTGATAATTCTTCGTATTAATTATTGATTGAAATTTGATAATTTTTATAATTTGATAATATAAATAATTAAAAGTGTCATAGCTTAAAAAGTTTTTCGAAAAGTCTATTCTTTAATTAATACAAAATTCGCGAATTTTATTCAATGCTTACATTTAACAAGCAGCACTACACAACAGCAAACAAAGGTTTTCTCTCTTCGTCGGAAGAGCCTCTCTCAATATAAAACGGCAGCCATGTTGTGTAGTTGCTTTCAGGGATTTTCTTGCTGTCATACAGTATTGATTAGTTTTCTTTTGCCCATAATACACGATGTCCGTTTGCTCGGCTTACAAATAATTTTGTTGTTGCTTCCAATGCGAAACTGTCAAAAATTTTGGAGAATGCAACAACATCCATACAACAACCATATTGTAAGGCCAAGTGTTCGCCGAGCAAACGGACATCGTGTAATATGGACATTAGCAATCGTTTTTAAGGGAATTTCCAGAATTCAGTTATAGGTATAAATTATATTTTGCAGCCTTGCCAGCTAACTTTTCTCGATTTGAGATTGCGTTAGTCTGTCTATCCATACTATCTATATATCTATCTATCTATCTATCTATCTATCTATCTTTTTTTTTTGTTGGACGTAGTGATAGCGCGCTATCATCTAGTGGCCCCACGATACTCCACCAGCTCCACCCCGGAACCGCGTCAGCATTTCATCAGGACGGGGGTTTGATTTCGTAAGATTCCTACGTCCTCCTTAAGCAAGGAGGTTCGGAACTACTGAAGTTTCTCTCCTTTAATATTTTATTTATGTGTCTTTCACACAAAGTCCATGCATGTTCAGATTTTAGCATTTCGTTCAACAGATTCTCTTGAGTTAATGTAACACCTAGCATATCATTTAAAGCTCGTCTCTCCTCCAACCACTTTTCACATTCGAAAAGTATGTGCTTTGCATCTTCTTCTAGCGCTGCGCATGAATCACAGCTGCTTTTTTCTTTTTGTTTAAATCTATGCAGGTATTTGTTAAAACTACCATGGTTTGTCATAGCCTGAGTCAGAAAATATCCCATGTTTCCATGTCGTCTTTCCAGCCAGACTTTTATATTGGGGATAAGGCTATATGTCCAGCTCCCGTTCATGTTTTGATTCCAACGTTCTTGCTATTTAGTCACTACATTGTCCCTGGCATTAATTTTTATTTCTGAAATTTTTTTCTTTCGCTCTTGTGTATTAGTGTTCGCCCAACTTATAAGTTTAGTTTGGGTATATATTTCTTCTCTTTCCAGTATTAATAAGTCTATTGGTGGCAGACCTGCAAGCACTAATGCCGCACTTGTGGACACTGTACGGTACGCTGATATAATACGGAGAGCACTAACTCTCTGTGCTTTCTGTAGTTCCCTCATATTATTCTTCAGATTCAGTGCCCTGACAAAGGTTGGAGCAGCATAAAGAAGCTGGGAGTGTACTACGCTGTTTATTAATTTTCTCATTTGCGGCCTTGGGCCACAACCACAGTTTGGCATTATTCTGGCCAATAATGCTGCCGTTCGCAAAGCCTTGTCACGAATATTTACTACGTGCTGTCCAAAGCTAAGTTTGTCATCCAATTGCACACCCAAATAGCATAAGCTTCGTTTAAAGGGTATCTCTCTATCTTGTAGACGTATTTTCGGTATTTTGAAGACTCTACGATCTGTCACTAGAATTGCTTCCGATTTTGGAACTGCAAGTTTCAAACCGTTTCTTCGCAGCCATCTGTTACAACGACATAAGCTATCGTTTACGACTATCTCGATTAATTCGGCAGTTCGCTGGTTTACTACCAGAGCAATATCATCAGCGTAACCTATTAGTTTCGCACCTTCTTGTAATTCCAAATTCAGTAGACCATCGTACATTACATTCCACAGGAATGGTCCTTATATTGAGCCCTGAGGTACACCTGCTGTTATTTGGTGCTCTTTTATACCATTTTCCGTCTCATAGATTAAAATTCTGTTATCCAGATAGTCTGATACTATGTTAAAGAGATAGTTATCTAAACGTCGGTTTCTGAAAGCTTGTAGTACTACTTTCCACTTTACTGTGTTAAAAGCATTTTTAACATCTAGTGTTATTATTGAGCAGTATTCTCCTGTTGTTTTGGCCTGTATAGCTTTATTGCATACTGCGCTAATGGCATCAACTGTACTCTTCCCTTTGCGGAAGCCATGTTGCATAGGGGATAGTCCGCCAAGGTCATCTATGCGCTCTTCCAAACGTTTAAGCATTACGTACTCTAATAATTTTCCTAGTGAATCCAACATACAGAGTGGTCTATAGGAACTAGGCTCATTTAATGGTTTATTTCCCTTTCGTAACAAAACTAACTTTTGTATTTTCCATTTAGCTGGAAAGATTCCGTTTATTAGACATAAATTGAAGACTTCAAGTAAAAGATCTGGCCATATCTCACATACTACTTTTATGACCTCATTTGGTATACCATCTGGTCCTGGGCTCTTACCTATTTTTAGTTTACTACATGCATGTGTAATGTCATCTACGTTCAGAGGGATGAAACCTTCGACTTGATAATTTGGTTCTCTTCTTAGCCCATCTTCATCGAATGGAAATAGTGTTTCTTCTATTGTTGTTGCCCACACTGGTTCTTTAATGCCGGGTATAGGTTTAATTCCACCAAGCTTTTTCATCACAATTTTGTACGGTTTGCCCCATGGGTCGGAATCTATTTCGTTACATAGCTCTGTCCAGCATCTTTTCTTACTCTCTTTTATGGCTGTTCTTAAGGTTTTACGTGCCGTTTTATACTCAACCGTTAAGAGCTGGTTATCATGGTTTCGTGTTGACGCTCGACGTGCTGCAAGGCATTTCGCCCTCAACTCATGTATTTTAGCATTTCACCAGTATACTGGGCGCTTGTTATTGTATTTTTGAGCTCTTGGCATTGCGACATTACACGCTTTTGTGAGTATCTTCGTCAGCGACTCTGCGGCATTTTCTACATTTATATTTTCGGATTGGTTATCCATATTTCTATCCTTAGCCCGAGTAATATAATTGGACAATTTTTTGTCATCAAGTTTTCTGGCGTTCCATCTTGGGAAATTTGCATCTTCTACACTCATATTTGGACGTTCATCTATATTAAATGAGATATACTGGTGGTCACTTAAGGTGAGATCTTCCAGCACAATCCAATTCATGTTTTCATTGTAGAGGTTTGTCGTTCCAAAGGTGATGTCGATAATACTACCACCTGTACCTCTCCGAAAGGTAAGTTTGTCTCCGATATTAAATATCGTAAGACCAAGACTAGCAACCATTTCACACACTGTAGTACCCTTTTTATCCATTTTTTTGGAGTTCCATTCTGTAGATTTACTATTGAAGTCTCCTCCAATGATCACTTTATATTTTGAGGACCTGATAGAAACATCAAGTATGTTAAGGGCTTCTGCAAACAAATTAAAGTCTATATTTGGTGAAAAGTAGCAACTATATACCCTAATTTTGCCCACTGTGACATATACGAAGCCAGCGTTACTTTCATCAACTTCGCTTATTATTAATCTTCTGTTTCTTACCATGATGGCTGCGCAATGGTTTTTGTCTTCGTACCAAACTTGAGATGGTGGGTTTCTGTACGGTTCGCTTATTAAAAGTATGTCTGCATTAATCTCTGTCGCCTTCTGTATCATCAGGTCTTGCGCTTCTCTACCCCTTCCCAGATTGATCTGTAGAAATTTCGTGATCATTTTCTTGCTTTATTTCTTATGTTGATTGCACACGCTGTACTACCAATATAATGCTGAGAATTTATTGAGCCACTTTCATGGCATAGTATGCATCTCGTTTCCGCTTTGCATTCTTTAGCTTTGTGTCCCGGATTACAGCATTTTCTGCATAGATTGCTTCTATCTGTACCTTTACACTGGCTCGAAATATGACCCTGTTCTAGGCACCTGAAACATTTCTGAACTCTAATCTTACTCCTCAGCCTACACATAACCCATCCTACTCTGACTTGCCTTGTACGGAGTAGTGGAGCTGCTAAGTGCTCAGGTAGTTGAACGAGCGCTTGTTTGGTTCCTCCAAACGATGTTCTAAAATTTAATATTTTGAACGTTGTGGGTTCTTCTACTTTTGTTGCCTTCATAAGAGCATTTACAAGTTCATCTTTATCTGTTGACTCATCCATGTCTCTGATATCAAGAATATGATTTTTGGTAACCGCTCTAATCATGACATCTTCACCAAGCGTGTTACCTATAGCGTTTCTGAGCTTTTCGGCTTGGCCTTCGCCTTTTTTTAGTTGAACGAGTAAGTCTCCAGCTTTTATCCTTCTGATACCCCTTATCTCCACACCGATATCAGTGGGATTTATTTGTTGCTTCATCTTTTTTATAACATCTGCGTATGACTCAGACGTGTTGGATTTAATTGTTATTGCCTCTCCTTGGATTCGCATTTCACGGCGTTTGTTACTTTGATTATCTTTTTTCTTCCTTGCTTTTCGGTGGCTCACTAGCTCCCAATCATTTGCCACAGCCGGAGTCTCTGGAATATTTATTTCAGCCTGGGTCTGCAGTGCTTTGACTGTTGCAGGTGTTTTCGGTACTTTTCGTTTCCTCTCTTGGGCAGGAGAAATAAGGTCAACTTGAGTGGCTTTAGATAGCACTTGCTTACGCTCGTCGCATGACAAAACTGGGTTACTACCTATCGCTTCCCTGTACTCTTTTAGTTGCTGGTACAGTGTGAAAGCACACTTAAGATTATCGCGTAACGTCTTGTGTATATTCTTTGCGCCGGAGACAATGCCATTTGCTGCGCTAAGTTTATTACCTAACTCAATAAACGCTTTTTCTTCTGAAATTCTGAGCTGACTTTGATGTCTTTTTTCGCCTTCTAAGCTATCTGCTTTACGAGTATTCACAGGTGTGCTCGTGTAATCTCTTATGGTACACACATTTTTACCTGGTGGTTTTTCTGACCCCTTTGCTTGTGGTGATCTTACTATCACCGAGCTTTTCACAAAGGGATTTTTTACGACATTTTCATCACCGTTCCTCATGTACAAGTCTTCATCTCCGTTTTCCTTGTTATGGGTTAGTTTTGTTTTTTCTTGTTGTTGTTTGTTGTTGTTACTCTCCATTTCTATCTATCTATCTATCTATCTATCTATCTATCTGTCTATCTATCTATCTATCTATCTATCTATCTATCTATCTATTTATCTATCTATCTATCTATTTATCTATCTATCTATCTATCTATCTATCTATCTTTCTTTTTTTTTTTTTGTTGGACGTAGTGATAGCGCGCTATCATCTAGTGGCCCCACGATACTCCACCAGCTCCACCCCGGAACCGCGTCAGCATTTCATCAGGACGGGGGTTTGATTTCGTAAGATTCCTACGTCCTCCTTAAGCAAGGAGGTTCGGAACTACTGAAGTTTCTCTTCTTTAATATTTTATTTATGTGTCTTTCACACAAAGTCCATGCATGTTCAGATTTTAGCATTTCGTTCAACAGATTCTCTTCAGTTAATGTAACACCTAGCATATCATTTAAAGCTCGTCTCTCCTCCAACCACTTTTCACATTCGAAAAGTATGTGCTTTGCATCTTCTTCTAGCGCTGCGCATGAATCACAGCTGCTTATTTCTTTAAGTTTAAATCTATGCAGGTATTTGTTAAAACTACCATGGTTTGTCATAGCCTGAGTCAGAAAATATCCCATGCTTCCATGTCGTCTTTCCAGCCAGACTTTTATATTGGGGATAAGGCTATATGTCCAGCTCCCGTTCATGTTTTGATTCCAACGTTCTTGCCATTTAGTCACTACATTGTCCCTGGCATTAATTTTTATTTCTGAAATTTTTTTCTTTCGCTCTTGTGTATTAGTGTTCGCCCAACTTATAAGTTTAGTTTGGGTATATATTTCTTCTCTTTCCAGTATTAATAAGTCTATTGGTGGCAGACCTGCAAGCACTAAAGCCGCACTTGTGGACACTGTACGGTACGCTGATATAATACGGAGAGCACTAACTCTCTGTGCTTTCTGTAGTTCCCTCATATTATTCTTCAGATTCAGTGCCCTGACAAAGGTTGGAGCAGCATAAAGAAGCTGGGAGTGTACTACGCTGTTTATTAATTTTCTCATCTGCGGCCTTGGGCCACCACAGTTTGGCATTATTCTGGCCAATGATGCTGCCGTTCGCAAAGCTTTGTCACGAATATTTACTACGTGCTGTCCAAAGCTAAGTTTGTCATCTAATTGCACACCCAAATAGCATAAGCTTCGTTTAAAGGGTATCTCTCTATCTTGTAGACGTATTTTCGGTATTTTGAAGACCCTACGATCTGTCACTAGAATTGCTTCCGATTTTGGAACTGCAAGTTTCAAACCGTTTCTTCGCAGCCATCTGTTACAACGACATAAGCTATCGTTTACCACTATCTCGATTAATTCGGCAGTTCGCTGGTTTACTACCAGAGCAATATCATCAGCGTAACCTATTAGTTTTGCACCTTCTTGTAATTCCAAATTCAGTAGACCATCGTACATTACATTCCACAGGAATGGTCCTAATACTGAGCCCTGAGGTACACCTGCTGTTATTTGGTGCTCTTTTATACCATTTTCCGTCTCATAGATTAAAATTCTGTTATCCAGATAGTCTGATACTATGTTAAAGAGATAGTTATCTAAACGTCGGTTTCTGAAAGCTTGTAGTACTACTTTCCACTTTACTGTGTTAAAAGCATTTTTAACATCTAGTGTTATTATTGAGCAGTATTCTCCTGTTGTTTTGGCCTGTATAGCTTTATTGCATACTGCGCTAATGGCATCAACTGTACTCTTCCCTTTGCGGAAGCCATGTTGCATAGGGGATAGTCCGCCAAGGTCATCTATGCGCTCTTCCAAACGTTTTAGCATTACGTACTCTAATAATTTTCCTAGTGAATCCAACATACAGAGTGGTCTATAGGAACTAGGCTCATTTAATGGTTTATTTCCCTTTCGTAACAAAACTAACTTTTGTATTTTCCATTTAGCTGGAAAGATTCCGTTTATTAGACATAAATTGAAGACTTCAAGTAAAAGATCTGGCCATATCTCACATACTACTTTTATGACCTCATTTGGTATACCATCTGGTCCTGGGCTCTTACCTATTTTTAGTTTACTACATGCATGTGTAATGTCATCTACGTTCAGAGGGATGAAACCTTCGACTTGATAATTTGGTTCTCTTTTTAGCCCATCTTCATCGAATGAAAATAGTGTTTCTACTATTGTTGTTGCCCACACTGGTTCTTTAATGCCGGGTATAGGTTTAATGCTACCAAGCTTTTTCATCACAATTTTGTACGGTTTGCCCCATGGGTCGGAATCTATTTCGTTACATAGCTCTGTCCAGCATCTTTTCTTACTCTCTTTTATGGCTGTTCTTAAGGTTTTACGTGCCGTTTTATACTCAACCGTTAAGAGCTGGTTATCATAGTTTCGTGTTGACGCTCGACGTGCTGCAAGGCATTTCGCCCTCAACTTACGTATTTTAGCATTCCACCAGTATACTGGGCGCTTGTTATTGTATTTTTGAGCTCTTGACATTGCGACATTACACGCTTTTGTGAGTATCTTCGTCAGCGACTCTGCGGCATTTTCTACATTTATATTTTCGGATTGGTTATCCATATTTCTATCCTTAGCCCGAGTAATATAATCGGACAATTTTTTGTCATCAAGTTTTCTGAAGGGAAATTTGCATCTTCTACACTCATATTTGGACGTTCATCTATATTAAATGAGATATACTGGTGGTCACTTAAGGTGAGATCTTCCAGCACTATCCAATTCATGTTTTCATTGTAGAGGTTTGTCGTTCCAAAGGTGATGTCGATAATACTACCACCTGTACCTCTCCGAAAGGTAAGTTTGTCTCCGATATTAAATATCGTAAGACCAAGACTAGCAACCATTTCACACACTGTAGTACCCTTTTTATCCATTTTTTTGGAGTTCCATTCTGTAGATTTACTATTGAAGTCTCCTCCAATGATCACTTTATATTTTGAGGACCTGATAGAAACATCAAGTATGTTAAGGGCTTCTGCAAACAAATTAAAGTCTATATTTGGTGAAAAGTAGCAACTATATACCCTAATTTTGCCCACTGTGACATATACGAAGCCAGCGTTGCTTTCATCAACTTCGCTTATTATTAATCTTCTGTTTCTTACCATGATGGCTGCGCAATGGTTTTTGTCTTCGTACCAAACTTGAGATGGTGGGTTTCTGTACGGTTCGCTTATTAAAAGTATGTCTGCATTAATCTCTGTCGCCTTCTGTATCATCAGGTCTTGCGCTTCTCTACCCCGTCCTAGATTGATCTGTAGAAATTTCGTGATCATTTTCTTGCTTTATTTCTTATGTTGATTGCACACGCTGTACTACCAATATAATGCTGAGAATTTATTGAGCCACTTTCATGGCATAGTATGCATCTCGTTTCCGCTTTGCATTCTTTAGCTTTGTGTCCCGGATTACAGCATTTTCTGCATAGATTGCTTCTATCTGTCCCTTTACACTGGCTCGAAATATGACCCTGTTCTAGGCACCTGAAGCATTTCTGAACTCTAATCTTACTCCTCAGCCTACACATAACCCATCCTACTCTGACTTGCCTCGTACGGAGTAGTGGAGCTGCTAAGTGCTCAGGTAATATTTTGAACGTTGTGGGTTCTTCTACTTTTGTTGCCTTCATAAGAGCATTAACAAGTTCATCTTTATCTGTTGACCCATCCATGTCTCTGATATCAAGAATATGATTTTTGGTAACCGCTCTAATCATGACATCTTCACCAAGCGTGTTACCTATAGCGTTTCTGAGCTTTTCGGCTTGGCCTTCGCCTTTTTTTAGTTGAACGAGTAAGTCTCCAGCTTTTGTCCTTCTGATACCCCTTATCTCCACACCGATATCAGTGGGATTTACTTGTTGCTTCATCTTTTTTATAACATCTGCGTATGACTCAGACGTGTTGGATTTAATTGTTATTGCCTCTCCTTGGATTCGCATTTCACGGCGTTTGTTACTTTGATTATCTTTTTTCTTCCTTGCTTTTCGGTGGCTCACTAGCTCCCAATCATTTGCCACAGCCGGAGTCTCTGGAATATTTATTTCAGCCTGGGTCTGCAGTGCTTTGACTGTTGCAGGTGTTTTCGGCGCTTTTCGTTTCCTCTCTTGGGCAGGAGAAATAGGGTCAACTTGAGTGGCTTTAGATAGCACTTGCTTACGCTCGTCGCATGACAAAACTGGGTTACTACCTATCGCTTCCCTGTACTCTTTTAGTTGTTGGTACAGTGCGAAAGCACAGTTAAGATTATCGTGTAACGTCTTGTGTATATTCTTTGTGCCGGAGACAATGCCATTTGCTGCGCTTAGTTTATTGCCTAACTCAATAAACGCTTTTTCTTCTGAAATTCTGAGCTGACTTTGCTGACTTTGCTGTCTTTTTTCGTCTTCTAAGCTATCTGCTTTACGAGTATTTACTGGTGTGCTCGTGTAATCTCTTATGATACACACATTTTTATCTGGTAGTTTTTCTGACCCATTTGCTTGTGGTGATCTTACTATCACCGAGCTTTTCACAAAGGGATTTTGTACGACTTTCTCAACACAGTTCTTTGTGTACAAGTCGTCATCTCCGTTTTCCTTGTTATGGATTGGTTTCGTTTTTTCTTGTTGCTTTTTGTTGTTGTTCTCCGTTTCAATTGGGTCTCAACTCGAAGCCGCTATCGCCGTTTGAAGTGTAGTTACGTTTTGATCCCATGGTTATCTTTGCAAGCAGGGAGGCCATGCGAGGGTTGACATAAGATCCTTATGGGGTATTATGCCAGTGCCGAATCCGTACTAATCAGGAAATATCCATCTGAACCTACACCACCAACTCAATGGTGACAAACATTGAACGTACTCCGAGACTCGCTACGTTTTAACGAGACGGAGAGCAACTGTGACATTAACCTATAAGCCATTTCGTTGGAATTTCACTTCCACTTACTGAGGTCATAGACTGCCACAGTTGTCAGCCCAGGGTGCTTCAAATCCAAAACAGTATCCAGCAATGCCATAATTAGAACCGTACTGAGCTTGATCCTAATGCCTTTCGGCGGGTATTGACTAGGGAAACCACAGAGACGTCACTCTCCTAATTACACTTCTCTCGAAGGTACCCTTGTGGTTGGATACCTAGTTAAGGGCGGTATCCACTCGCCCTGTCACAGGACTTCTTTGGGCACATGCACCACTTTAGTACGCCCTCCATACCTGCCACAACTAGGGTCCGCGGGGTCGTTACTCCCGTTATCCTATTCTGAGGATACCCTTGCGGATATATCTATATATCTATCTATCTATCTATCTATCTATCTATCTATCTATCTATCTATCTATACTATTAAAAGCGTTGTGACACTGCACGGATGTTTGACAATCACGCATGATTGTACAAGACTAAAATTTGGTCATTTTATTTGTATTGTTACTTTCTGCAACTTTACTAAAAATTAGAATCAGTTATTGAAAAGTGCTCACATTGGTTTTTTGCTAAAGTATCTTATTTCGTTTCACTACTGTTTCTTTGTTTTGTTTTAACCATGGTAGAATAACCAGGTAGATGCACTAGAAATATGCTCTCTCCGACAACAAAACAATAACAAAGGCGTAATTATAATGTCAAAATGAGCTGTTTTGAAAATGATATCAATTTTGACTTTTTTATTGGATGATTGTCAATTATAATCAATTCTTAATTATAAAATATATAATTATTTTTTGCACTACATAGCCGTTCTTCCGATTAGCAACTAACCGGAACCTCAATTTGCCATTAACTTAACCGGCACTTAAGACCTAACCGAACATTGAGAAAATGCTTTCTTGCTTACAGCCGGTCAAAGTTCCGATTAGTGCTTAACCGGACATTGAGAAAACGGCCTATAATGTAGTAATTTCGCATGTTCCTTATTGCCGATCGGATCAAATTAAAAACGTAGCTGCAATCTTAAGGACAATTAATTTAAGTTATTTTTTCAAAGACCCAGCAAGTTATTAATTACATTTTAAACATTACAATTTGAAAATTAAACAGAACACAATTACTTGCAGCACAATACACATAATTATTTTAAGATTGTTTCTTGAATTTAGCACATCTGTTTCCATTCCGGTGGACTTAAACGTAAATAGCATGAACTCCCAAGCAGTTTATCTTGAGTATTTCAATTGCGGTAACTGCAAATGCTTAACGACAACTCAGGTTTGACAACGGCTTTACTGGACTGCCTATAACTTCCTCCCGTCGCGATAATTCCAAAACAATTCATCAATTGTTGGCAAATAAACAAACAATCGTCGATTTCATTAAATAAATTTAATTTTTTCAAACATCAATTTCACTTGTCAAAATATATTTTGACAGTTTAAAGAAGCCGTACATAGCTTTACAAATAACTTGGTTATTGAACAATCGAAATAAGTAGTCGAATGAAAATTATATTAAAAGTAAACTTTCATTTGCTTCATTTAAGGCAAAACTACAATTAGTTATAACTTATATTTTAAAACACGGCTCATTTTATAAAATTTTTAAGATTTTTGTTTACTTTTTTTACATGTTCATACATAAAATCTGGGTACTCAATTTATTTATACGGTTACAAGTAAATTAAACATCCCTAGGGCTGAACAAATAAACATAAATTGTCAATAGTGACATTATAGTTAAGCCAATGTTTTGCTCTCTCGTTTTTTGCTCTCCGAATTGCATTTACCTGGTGCCATTCTGCCATGGTTTTTACTGCTTGATATTGATGATGATACACGTGTATAAAACGATTTGCTGTTTGACTTTACTGAAAAAAGGCGTGTCTCACTTAAGTTACGCCCACTTTTCGGGGGATAAGTGTGGATTGAAGATGGTTTTGGTCTTATTAAACTTAAATTTGGTAATTCAGTTCATATGGTTACTTTTGGCATACTTTAAAATTGTAAAAGTATGTATAAAATTTATTTTCCAAAAAGCATAACAAATTATGTATGGCAGTAAGGCGTCTGTGGCTCCTGCATCTGCCGGAGAATACTTTAAATCAACAAAAATGCTAAATAGATAAAAAAATGACTGAAAACATAGATTTATGTATATAGCACATATACCCTTTTACCGCCCACAAATCAATAAAAATGCTATATCTCTAAATCTACTGGGCTGATTCAGCTGAAATTTTGGCAGTAAATTTCCTTCAAGTAGAGGATGATTGAGGAAAATTTTTTGGCACTCCCCTTTTACCGCCCACAACTCCTATACCTCTAAAACTATGGGACTGATTCAGTTGAAATTTAAACAGTAAAGTTTCATCAAATAAAGCACGGGGCTTATGAAAAACATTTGGCCACACCTTTTACCGCCCACAAATCAATAAAAATGCTATTATATCTCCAAAACTACGGGGCTGATTCAGCTAAAATATTGGCAGTTAATTTCCTTCAAGTAGAGGATGGTTCAGGAAAATATGGTGCCACACCTCCTTTTACCGCCCACAGATAAATAAAAATCCTATATCTTCAAAACTACGGGGCTGATTATAAGCTGATTATAACTTGCTTCGTTCGTATATATGTATGTTTGTATGTATGTCCGTCAAAATTTTCAAACCATTTTTGGCATTTTTGCAAACTTGTTGGTATACGATTAAGCAGAAATTCGTAAGTCCGGTGAAAATGCAATATTCTAATAAAAATTTTTGCCACACCCTCTTTTACCGCACACAAATCAATAGAAATGCTATATCTGCATAAGTTTTGAAAAGAAAATATGTTAATAATAAACCTTTAAGACTAGTGACATTTGTCATATATGTATATACTAGCTGAAACCCGGCGCGTTGCTGCCACTCTCCCTATTCAAACGCCCATAAAATGTTATCAGTTAAACAGCATGTCTGAATTGAGGTCAAATACTGAATTCCGAGACTGTGCGACCTATATCCACAAAGCTATTCGATATAACAATTTTGGGTTGTATAGGAAGTGCCACGCCCTCTTGATCACCCCTCATAGAATGTAATCAATTAAACTGCATGTGTACATGGAGGTCGAATACCGAATACCAAAACTGTGCGACATATAACTCCAAATATATTCGATAACACAAATTTGGGTTGTATGGGAGGTGCCACTCCCCTTTTCCCTACGCCCATAAAATTTTACCAATGAAACTGCATGTGTAAATTGAGGTCGAATACTGAATTCCGAGGCTGACCTATAACTCCAAAGCTATTCGATATCGCAAATTTGGGTTAAGTTGGAGGTGCCACGCCCCCCGACAAACTCTAAAAATTTTATCAGTAAATCTGCATGCGTAAATTTTGGTCAAATACTGAATTCCGATGCTGTGCGACCTATAACTCCAAAGCTATTTGATAGCACAAAGTTGGGTTGTATGGGAAGTGTCACTCCCCTTTTCCCTACGCCCATAAAATGTAAGAAATGAAAGTGCATGTATAAATTTAGGTCGAATACCGATTTCTTACGCTGTCAACCTATAACTTCAAAGCAATTCGATATTGCAAATTTGGGATGTAAGGGAGATGTCAGGCCTCCCTGTCCAACGCCCATAAAAAAAAATCATTGAAACTGCATGTGTAAATTGAGGTCAAAAACTGAATTCCAAAGCTGAATTCCTATAAATTCAAAGCTATTCGATATCACCAATTTGGGTTGTATGAGAGGTGCCCCTCCCCCTTGTCCAACTCCCATAAAATTTCATCACTGAAACGGTACGTCTAAATTGTGGTCGAATACCGAATTTCTAAGCTGTGCAACCCATAACGCTATTCGATAACACAAATTGTTTTTATATTAATGGGAGGTAAAAGAAGGTGTGGCATTTCTTCTTAAACCATCTCGTACTCAAAGCAAAGCCACTTACAAAATTTGAGCTCAATCGGACCAATAGTTTCGGAGTATTGTGATATTTCCAAAAGTAGGCGTAGATGAAGTGTGACAACGCCCGTTTTTATTAAAGTTAGTGACAGTCATTATAAGAACTTATTTACCAAATTTTAATTTAATACGACCAAAACCTTCTTAAATATAGCATTTTTATTGATTTGTGGGCGATAAAAAGGGTGTGGCATTACTTTTTTCCTAAACCTTTGCGTAGCAGTTACGAACAAACCAGTAGAAGGAAGTATCCTATTTGGTCTAGTCGTTTTCAAGTTTTAAGCATCCGAACAAATCACGATTCATTTTTATATGTACAGATATTGATTTGTGAGCGCTAAAAGTGGGCGTGAAAACATTTATGTATCGTGACTGCCTCTTGGAGCACCTACACAGCAAGTTTCAGTAAAAAATTAGTAGAACTCCGGAATTGCCATGATTTCGAAAAAGTGGGCGTATGTATATTGCGACGAAAAACTGATTTCTGTACAGTTACTGACAGTTACCATCTGAACAAAATGATAATATCTTAGTTTTTACGATCGAAACCGTCTGATATATATCCCTTATTTGGTTTGTGGTTGATACCGCAAATTTGGCTTGTATGGGAGGAACCACGCCCCCTCGTCCGAACGTTACCAAACCTCACAGGAACAATCTATCTCCTCGGCAAACGTTGTTCTGCCACAGACCGCCTTACTGCTATACACAAAAATGTCAAGAAATGTCAAATATATTCACCATTTTCAGTACAGCTGCCGAAAGTAGCTATGTGCACTAAATAACCACATTTTAGTCTAATACAATCGAAACAAATCGACTGCCCAAATTTCAGCTCAATTTAGGTTAAGCCTGGCGCACTTTACTTCACTGGACGCTAACTCCCCGAAAAGTGAGTTTAACTAAAGTAGGGCAGGCCTATTTTTAGTGCACTTGCCGAGAGTAACCATATGTACTGAATTACAAAATTTTTGTCTAATACGACCCAAACTGTTGAAATAAAACGTTTTCATTGGTTTGTGGGCGGTAAAAGGGGGGCGTGGAGACCAATTTTTAGTACAGTTGCTAACAGTAACCGTACAAACTAAGCCAACATTTTAGCTCAATCGACCCAGTAGTCAATTTTGATGGTTTCTTAAAAAGTGGGTGTGGCTATATAGCGATGACGCCCTTTTTTAGTACAATTTCCGAAAGTAACCATAAAAACTTAAGTATCATATGTTAGTCTCATACGGCCAAAACTGCATGAAATATAGCATTTTCACTGATTTGTGGGCGCAAAAGGGGGCGTGGAAACCAATTTTTCGTACAGTTACTGTCAGTAACTTCACAAACCAAAGTACCAAATTTAAGTCTTATACAACCAAAACCGTCTGAAATAAACCATTTTCATTTATTTGTGGGTGGTAAAAGGGGGCGTGGAAACCCATTTTAAGGACAGTTGTCGACAGTAACCGTACATACTAAATTACAAAATTTTAGCCATATACGACCCAAGCCGACTGAAAAATAACATTTTTATTGATTTGGGGGCGGTAAAAGGGGGGTGTGGCAAATTTTTTCCTCAACCATCTCGTACCTGAAACAAATCGACTGCCAAAATTTCAGGTCAATCGGTTCAGTAGTTTTGGAGTCTATAGACATCACACAGCCAGACACACATCGTTTTGCTTTATATATATATATAGATATTGATTTGTGGGCGTTAAAAGTGGGCGTTAAAAGTGGGCGTGAAAACATATATAAATTGTGTTCATCTCTTGGAGCACCTAAACAGCAAGTTTCTCTGTAAAAATGTGCAGAACTCCGGAATTGCCATGATTTCGAAAAAGTGGGCGTATTTATATAACGACCACGCCCATTTTTTGTACAGTTACCGACAGTAACTATCTGAACAAAATCACCAAATCTTAGTTTTTTACGATTGAAACCGTGAGATATTTTTCTTTTTTTTTTGTTTGTGATCGATGGAGCAAATTTGGCTTGTATGGGAGGTACCACGCCCCCTTCTCCAATCGTTACGAAACCTCACAGGAACACTCTCAAGATGTGGCTTTATTTTCCCTGAAAATTTCATAAAGATCGGTTCAGCGGTTTTGGAGTCTATACGTGATATAGCCACATACCCACCCACATACCCACATGCATACATCCATTTTTATATATATAGATAAGGTATATTCTAGGTGCAGAAGAACCCCTCTCTTGGTTACTCATCATCATAATATAAGCGTACGTAAATTGGTAAGTTCTAAGGACTTCTATAAATTTAGAATTTTTCAAATACATTTATATTTAAAAGCTTAAGGCACTGATAATAATGAGAATTTTTTTAGTATACTAGATATACGTACAAAATATTTTCGAAAAATCTTTCGTTTTCCGTTATTTTTATTAATCAACGACTTTTCATAACCACTGAGAAAATCTATAGTCTTTGAGATATAGCCAAAAGTTTGATGTCAGAATAATGAAAATTTTCAAAACCTAAAAAGAATATATTCATGTGCAGAATCTAAGTTTAAAAAATTTCATTTTTGAAATACAAATTTAAAAAATTTTTTACCCAAATTTTTTATTATTGTGCCTATTATGCCGGACTTATTAAAAAATCAAAATACAGAAAAAGCCAAGCAACTTTATGTCACCATAATAATAACTGTATAAAGAAGATAATTCAAATTAAATAAAGTAATTTTTTAATATTTATAACATATTTTCAATATTAAACAAACACAATTATTTTTATATTTTGCATTTGAAGATACAAAAAAATACTTTAATTTTAATATTTCAAATTTTTACATGGTATTTAATATTTTTATCGCAGGCGAAGCAGCGGGTGTTTGCTAGTAGGTATATAATATAAAAATATATATATCGATCCCGGACTTTTAGAATTCCCGAAAGTCCCAGGATGAAGCGAAGAAAATGCCGGAATTTCGGGATTAAAAAAATTTGTATGTAAAACATTAGACCCATCTCTATCTTATGACCGCAGTAAAAAATTCAACAAAGAATTTCATGTATTTTAAAATACCACTGAACCCATTAAAGAGATCTGTGGTAAAAAGTAAAATTTTTCCCAAATTCCTCAGTCAAACATTTTTAAAATATTATTAAAATATTTATTATGCAAAACGTAGAATATTTTTGAAATCTGTAGAAGAATATCTTCAAAACTACGGAATAATTATTTTATAAATGTAAATGTTCTTTAGCTAATAAATGTGAATGCTTCATACATTAAAATAAAATATTTGAAGACGATCGAATTCAGCCAGTGGGTTAATAAGAAAAAAGGTTTTTTTAACATGCAAGCTGTTAGGTAAAAATAAAACATGCAAGCTGTTTGCTTTCCTGAAAGTAAAAATTTAAAATAGAAAATTATGATAAATAAAAGATTTTCCTAAAACTTTGTCATAACTTTTTAAATGATATTTATCTTTTACATTTTTTTTTTTTTTTGTTTAAATCGTATCCAAGATCTTCTTCAACAACTTTTCAAACCTTCTTTTGCTTCACATATTTTCCTTTTCTTCCGTTAAATTATGATCCAAGCTGTTAGTAAAAAATTGTTGCCGGTCGCTAATAACGAATCAGAGTTCAGAAGTAGAATTCCTAAACGCATTAACGACGATTTTCGATATCATTAGTTAACGAAAACTGTCATTTACTATGAACGTGGCACGCACAATGACCGATGACAGAACTAGACGATCAAAGATATCACCTGGAAACTTTCGAGAATAATTTAATTTTTACTTTTATTTATACTTTTATTTTTAAAAACCATGTTGGATCCGCCAACAAATACAAAAACTTTTAACAAAATTAATAAATACGAATGCCAACTTGAATTGGAGTCAATTGAGCAAGAAAAATCACTAACACAATACCAGCTACAGCAATGGAAACAGCAATAAAAATAACATCTAAAACACCAACGCCGAAACAGAGGAAAAACATTATCGTCATTGATTGAGTTTTCAAAAACGTGTCAGAAATTTAAACAAATTTTAGTATTGAAACATATAGTTTTATTTTCTTTTTTCATTGCATAGTTTTTGTATTGTTTTGTATCGTTATTCAAGATGAATCCAATTGTTTTCGACGCAACTGTTAACATTTCCATAGTTTTTTGGGACATTTTTCGTTTTTCCAAAATAGATTCTACTGCCAACTGAAAGCGAGCTGTTAAGACAAACAATGATTTTTTTAAAGCATATAGAAATTTTTAAAATAAATTTTTATTTTTATTAAAATAAAACTAATGACAGTGTTTTTAGCGTAGCTTGAAAGACATCAACATGTTTATTATTTCTCATATTCCTAGAAAAGTTATAGAAAAAAATTATTTAATTTGAATTTAACAAATTAAAGGAAAAAACTGTAAACTCTTTACGAAGAATTTAAAATTAAATCAATTGTTCTTGTATGTAATTCTGTTATTAAACCCTCCACTTGATCATTCAACACCTAAATAGTTTTAAGTTTTATTTATATTTTTGCCTTTCAACTTTTAAAAATTAATTTCAAATTGTTACAAGAATGACATATTTTAAAATCTCGATTGTGTATCTAAAGGCTTAAAAATCATTAGTGCATGATGTTGGCACAAAAGTTATTAAAACATTTTATAACAAGCAATAAGGAAAAGTTTGAGTGACAAGGTTAAGCAAAGCAAGTCAATGCTTTCAGTACTAAACCTCAAATGCCATACAGTGTCTTTCAGACAACAACAAAACCTGATGGTGGTGACTACGATGACTCAGCTTTTTTATTATTTCTGCTCCTAGCAAAAGCTTTAAACTAATGCTTAAGGGAAGCATCACTTCGAGCAAAGTTGGTAAACTTGGTAAAGTCCGCCCTCAGCAATCAGGTGTCAAAATAAAAAAAAAAACAATATTCAGCCTACCGACGACGAAAAAGTTGATAGCACAACAACAGATAGCAATACAAGCAATATAGCACACAAAAAAACAACAAAGCCAGACTAAAAAAATTAAATTCAAAATGAAAAATATTACTAATGAATATAGTGGCAGAGATTGAAATGAAGGCAGCATAAAAGTAACCACCAAATGTTGATGGCAACCTACATAAAATCATCGAGTTTTCATTGTTTGGCTTGAAGATAATTGAATTTTTAATTGTTGAAAGTATAGAAAAAAAACAAAAAAGATTTGTGCTGTGTGTTTTTGGCTTATTTTTATTATTATTATTGTTTGTTACTTGCTTGAGTTGATAGAAGTGTGGTGGTGGTGCTTGGCTTATGTCTCGGGTTCAACGCCAGAATTTAGTTTATATTTGCTTTGCGTTAAATGATAGTTACTCGGTTTCGGTTGCTTCCTTTATTATAATTATTGTATCGTTATTGTTAGCATTTTATTACAGACAATTTTTTGTTCGTTACAAATTAAGACTTAAAAAACTGTTCAAACTGTCATACCTGTTAAAATAGTGTATAAAAGTATAAGAATCTTAAAGTGGAAGCTTGCAAGGCAGTTTTGCGTGGTATTTTTCTGTATTCTTATAGTTTTAACAATTATTTTGTTCATTAGAATTGAATCATTCCTTACAACAAAACTGGTTTTCACAAATTCACTAAACTTAAACAAATAACGGTGTGTTTATGTCTACAAACTTTAATAAAATTAAGTAAGAACTAGTGTTAAGACCAATTCTAGTTTCTTACAAGGTTAAAAATTTGGACTACTTTTTGGAAAGTACTAAAATATGGTTTTAATACAGTTTTGGTTTAAAATTTAGTACTGTAAATGTACTGCTTAGCTTGGATTAAAATATCACTTGTAAAAAGAAAAGAAAAATTTAAAAGTGATATTTTCAATCAATCAAACACCGTGAGATTCGAACCCACGAAATCCAGTTTGTAAGTTCTTTAGTCTAACCACTGCGAGACTAGTAATAGAATCGTAATAGAATAGGAGCTATGTGTTATAGAAGCAATAAAAAAACGTTTAAACTGAATCATATAAATTGAGCCTCAGCATTGACATGCTTACATATTACGGGTTCAAATTCATATTTAGTCTAAATTGTATTTAAAACAAAAATTAATACAGAATTATTCTCAAATTTAAACCAAAAAGCTAAAAAAACGCTGTAATATTTCTTTGCTTTAAATTTTAGTACCGTAAAATTTTAAATATGAGTTATGTTATGTTATGTTATGTTATGTTATGTTATGTTATGTTATGTTATGTTATGTTATGTTATGTTATGTTATGTTATGTTATGTTATGTTATGTTATGTTATGTTATGTTATGTTATGTTATGTTATGTTATGTTATGTTATGTTATGTTATGTTATATTATGTTATGTTATGTTATGTTATGTTATGTTATGTTATGTTATGTTATGTTATGTTATGTTATGTTATGTTATGTTATGTTATGTTATGTTATGTTATGTTATGTTATGTTATGTTATGTTATGTTATGTTATGTTATGTTATGTTATGTTATGTTATGTTATGTTATGTTATGTTATGTTATGTTATGTTATGTTATGTTATGTTATGTTATGTTATGTTATGTTATGTTATGTTATGTTATGTTATGTTATGTTATGTTATGTTATGTTATGTTATGTTATGTTATGTTATGTTATGTTATGTTATGTTATGTTATGTTATGTTATGTTATGTTATGTTATGTTATGTTATGTTATGTTATGTTATGTTATGTTATGTTATGTTATGTTATGTTATGTTATGTTATGTTATGTTATGTTATGTTATGTTATGTTATGTTATGTTATGTTATGTTATGTCATGTTATGTTATGTTATGTTATGTTATGTTATGTTATGTTATGTTATGTTATGTTATGTTATGTTATGTTATGTTATGTTATGTTATGTTATGTTATGTTATGTTAGGTTAGGTTAAGTTAGGTTAAGGTGGCGGCAGGTCATTAGACCAGCTCACTTATGGAAGAAGGAATGGAATGGAAGGGAGTAATCAAGTGAAACTTTTGTATATTATGTTCTTAATGTGGCAGAAGCTGTAGAAACATGTGATATTAAGTCTGAAGCAAGTGAAATGAAGTTACTAAGCATTCCTCGGCACAACCTTTTCCTACTACCATCAACTACAACTTTTTGTTGTATATATAAGTGTTTTGAAGGTCTTTTCTTTAAAAATAAGGAAAGAAAGGTTATAGCGTAAGACAATGGCCAGGCCAGGATTCGAACCCGGGACCCCCGAGCGATAGTCAAGCGCGCTACCGCTAGACTATTGAGGCTGCCTAAATATGAGTTAGTATTTGAAAATTTTCAATTTTAAACCGCAAAGGTTTATTTATCTAATATATAAATTAAAATCTCGTGTCACGGTGTTTGTTACAGAACTCCTCCGAAACGGCTCAACAGATTTTCATGAAATTTTGTATGTATATTTAGTAAGTGTGAGAGTAGATTGTAAGGTTTCTTTCACCCTCCTATGCCCAGTGGGCGTGGCACCTCCCATACAACCCAAATTTGCAGTATCGAATAGCTTTGGACATATAGGCCGCACAGCCTAAGAATTCAGTATTCGACCACGATTTACATATGCCGTTCACTGATAAAATTGTATGGTCGTTAAACAAGGGGGCGTGGAATCTCCCACACAGTACAAATTTTTGATATCGAATAGCTTTGAAATTATAGGCCGCACAGCCTCGGAATCGGGTATTCGACCACAATTTACACGTGGCGATTCACTGATAACATTTTATTGGAGTTGGACAAAGAGCCTAGCACCTCCCATACAACCCAAATTTGCGATAACGAATAACATTGGAGTTATAGGCCGCTCAGCCTCGGAATTTAGTATTCGAACTCAATTTTTACATGCAGTTTTACTGATAACTTTGTATTTCTTATCAAAAATAAAATTTTAAAATTTGACAGTGATATTTTTTATATTATTAAGTGATATATTTTAAATAAATATTAAGGTAAAAAAAAATTTTAATGTAACACGTTTTAAAAACGAACTAAAAAGTATAAAATAATTTCTCCTAGAGTGGAGCTTTTAGTTCAACTAAAAACGTGGGGCGCATGCTATAGAGAATAGTAAGAAGTGTTATTAACAATTGTAATACGTTAGTGAACGAATGATTTCTTAACCCAAGTCCCTTGAGTGTTAGGATAGAAGACTTTGAATTGATGATAGATTGCAGGCATCTATTGTGTTCAGTCCAGTAAGTTATACATGAAATGTATTGTATTTGAAATTTTGCATAAAAACAATGACTGGGTGGATTCCACCCTAAGGTTAGTGATGCAGCGTTAATATTCGCTATAGCATGCGCCCCACGTTTTTAGCTGAATTAAAAGCCCCTCTCTAGGAGAAATTATTTTATATTTTTAGTTCGTTTCTAAAACGTGTTATATTAATAATTTTTTTTTTACTTAAATATATATATTTTACTTTTTAGTCTTATATTGCTCATTTTGTTTGTTTACAAAACTTCATTTATTTTTTAAATTACATTTTAAGTTTCTATCATTCTGTGATATTTTCCAAAACCACTTCTTACTCGAAATAAATGTATTGATACAATTTTAGCATAATCGGGCCAGTAGTGTTTGAGATATAGGATTTTAATTGATTTGTGGGCAGTAAAAGGACGAGTGGCCAAATTTTTTCCGAAACCATCTTCTACTGGAAGGAAATTTACTGCCAAAAATTTCACCTGAATCAGCCCGGTAGTTTTTGAGATATAGCATTATTTTTTTATTTGTGGGCGGCAAAAGGGGGAGTGGCAAAAAATTTTCCTAAAACACTCTCTACTTGAGGGAAATTTACTGCCAAAATTTAAGCTGAATCAACCCGGTAGTTTTTGAGATATAAAGGGTCCGCCAAATAACGTTTTTTTTTTTAAACGCATTGGGTGGTCAGTTGGCTTCAACTCCTGAACCAATTGGACTTTGTATGGCGTCATACCAAGGTCTTTATGCAAAATTCGTCTCAATGATGTCTCCGAAATGTTCAATTGTTGAGAACGACGGTGAATTGATGTTGAAGGCGCTTCACGCACACTTTCTGCCACAGCAGCAATATTTTCGAGTGTACGCTCTGCTTTTGGCTTTTCATGCTTTGGTTTATCGATGAGGATGCCAGTTTCTTTCACTTTTTTCACAAGATAACGAACCGTCACACATTCTGCAACATTACCATGATTTTCAAAGTAATGTCGCAATATTTCCCAGCATTGTATTTATATCAGCGGAAGGATAAAACTAATTATCTGTCAAATCAGACTTGAGCTAAGTGTTACTATTCACGAAATAAGCACTAGTTGAAAAAGAAACGTTAGATGGCGGACTCTGTAGCATTTTTATTGATTTGTGGGCTGGAAAAGAGGAGTGGCAACATTTTTTTCTAAATCATCCTGTACTTGAGGTAAATTTACTGCCAAAAGTTCAGCTTTGTCGGCCTAGTAGTTTTGGAGATATAGCATTTTTATTGATTTGTGGACGATAAAAGGGGAGTGGCAAAACTTTTTCCTAAATTATATGTGTTGTCATCCAGTTCTGAGCTATATTTTAAATTTCAAAACCCTAGTTCATCAGGAAGTTGCTTAAAAATGGATTCCAAGATTTGTACGGGACATATATACATACATACATGAAGTGAAGCTAATTAAAACGTGTTAATAATTAACAGAGCACAGTTCTCGACCAAAAAGGTAAAAAGTGCTTATATGCACTTAAGCCCATGGCGAGTAAAGCAATTTGAAAACTTTATTTTGTTCGAAGCTCCATACATAGATTTTTAGAAAAATGCTCATAAATGTGACAGAAAATGCATTTTAAGGATGGGGACAAGTACATTTTGAAGAGCTAAGAAAAATATTTCATGTTATTGGCATAACTCGAAAAAGGTCTTAAATGACTTAAGCCCTTTTGCCTTTTAGGTCGAGAGTTGTTATTCTTTTACAACTATTCGGAACATTAAAATTTAATTCGGAACATTAAACAATTAAAATTTTACTTCGACCGAAGTCAAGATTTTGACATTACCACCACAAATTTTATGCCGTATATTGTCCGAAATACTTACTTTGGATACCAATTTCAAAATCAAATTACACAAGACAAAAAAGAAGGTACTTTAAATGTAGAGCCGGGCGGAGCCATGCGGACATATTCAACAGCCTTCACGGAGATTCTACTAGCACTAACACCTCTTCACATTTACATTCAATCCCAGGTGAAGAGGACTATTCTTGATGACAAGTGAAGATATCGGGAAAAGGGATTGCATAACTCGAAAGAAGTTTGCTATTTCATCGATACGATATATTGAAATAACAATAGCGAGCATGCATCCAATATTCAGTTTTAAAAAATAGTATAAGCTGAACTAAGTAGTAAAAAGAAATGGGAAGGTCTACCCGAATCTTACAGTATTCCACCAAAAAATTAGAGAATAGCTGTAAAATTTCATAACAGTTCATAAAAAAACCAAGAATTTTTTTCATACATTTTTCGGTCTATTTCAGGTGCTATAAAAAATGTCTTTTAAAAGTTAGTGTTAACGAAAGTAGCTTCTATTTAAGAGTCTTCTCAAATTTTAGATGAAAACATTTTAATTAATTTAGTTAATTAAAAAAACCCATATTACTTAACGAACAAAGGGACAAAGAGTTTCATGAGCTGTTGAAAACTGATGAAAACTGGCAAATGAAGTTGTCAAAGAATTAAACAGTTCAGTAGTGGATATTTCGCTAACAAGCGCTAACGTATATTTTCAGAAAAAAAAACTTGAATGTCGCCGTCCTGTAAAAAACTCACAAATAGAAAATCGCATGATTAAGTGACAGGTGACCATTTTCAGTAGATTCTCTACTACTTTGGTAGATTGTTCCTATTAGATTTTTAGTTTATTTTCATATCTGGTAGAATTTCCATTTTTAAATATGTTTTCTACTTAAAAATTTTCGACGTAATTTGAATAGACAAAACTTTACTGTTTGTTATGTTATAAACACTATTGGGGCTGCAGGCGGGTGGCGTGGAGCCTGTCAATATAGAACAATGTATTTCTTATGTTATAAACACAATCCACATCACACGCTGAGCTTGTCGGGAGGCTACAGAACACGCTGTAGCCGGAAAATTTTTATTTTCTAATTTGACAGTCATATATTGAAAAACAAATAAAAAAGGCTGTGTTTAGACTAGAATCAAATGATTGAATTAGTCCAAATTTGTGGTTCTTTTTAGCTTAAAAACTGAACTATGCGAGAGCGAAAATTAACTTCGAACATAATCAAAATTTTGATGATGCTCAAGACCTGAATCAGTTAGTCGAATAGAGTTAAAAAAGAACAAAAAAAGGAATTAGCTTTATCATTTGATTGTCGTCTGAACATAGCCAAAGATGTATTCCACACGGCAGCAATAGTTCTACACGCCAGTGGAACTTACACGTCGCACGCCCGTAGCCCCAATTGTATTTATAACATTACAAGTAAAAAATCTGAAAGCATCTTTAGGAGCACAACACTGCTACTAAAAGTGTTCAACACTGCAACTGTCAAAGTTCCTTCCTTTTTTTGTGCGTACAATCTGTAAAAAAATATTTGCAGGTAATAAAGTGATTTCATAAAATCAATAAACTTTTGCAATATGAGCATTTAAATCACGACGATTGGAAGAAAAATGATAACTTCAAAAGCCAGAACAAAGATGGCAATTTAAAGGCGTGCAATGCAAATATGAGTCGTCTTTTGTTTTCAGAAAACGTAACAACACTTTATTTTTTGTCTTTGGATTAACAGCCGTATTTTGGCAAAGTGACAATTGTTACCCAGTGTTTTTAAAATTTATATGTATTTGTTGTAATTTTTTGATTTCAAAACAAAATTTGAAGCTCAAAAAACAAAATTATTTAATGAAATTGTCACTACCTGCAAAGCAGCTACAGAACTGAAATTGAAAAGACTCATGTTTTTCTTATTTCAAAAACAAATAAATTCGGTAATTTTAAATTACGATTTATGCCATCATATAAATCTTAACAAATCATGTTAAAAGCTTGGATCTAGCCAATACTACATTCAAGCTTCTATTTTAATGCCCATCTTTTGATTTCATCTGGTAGATTCAATCTATGTATTTCGAAACTTGCACCGATAGATTTACCTTCACCATAATCTTATTCCAATTGCCAATTTCTTTCCGAATGCTGAACTTTAGAATTGGTGCAATTTTGAATTTATTGTCTGCACCACAATTAATTGGTATCGCAATAACAACTTCAGATAGCTCCGGTTTTGACATTTTTGGAAAATCTTCCGATCCTTTTTTAGCAAAAAAACATTGCCCGTTCAGCAACCGACACTTCTCAAATAACCACTACTAATTTTATATTTTTTCAATTTTCAGTATGCTTCGCTTGATATTTACGATATTTTATTTAAAGAGTGCGAAACAAGCAAAGAAGCTCTTTATCCGATCTTTTAATCACTTGTTATTCCGAAAAAAATGTAATGTTTTAATTTACAGTATTTTACATTTATTAGCTTTAAATATGCAATAAAAAATACATTTGAGAGCAAACATTGCACTGAATCTTTGGGTTCCAAAACAGCTCTATAGTTATTTTTATTACATCAAAAGAGCCTTTACAAAGCAAGTAGTAAATTTTCGTTTTCTGCTTTTTTGCAGATTTTTGATGTATTGAAGCTCAAAATGGTAAAAACAAAAATCATAACAGTACCTATATTTTAATTTGTTTGGAAACAAACGTTGCACATTGTAACGTCCACATTCTTGTCCAAAAATAGAAGGAGTGATCGTAGAACTAAGAAAATTGGCACAAATATCTTTCTTGACAAAATTAAGAAACGTTGAAAATGTTATGCAAATCTGCACTCTGCCACACGCACATCCCATATAAACGAAACCCATTTTTGCGAAACTTCATTAAGTCTTGTCTCAAAACAACGAAATTTGCTACATCAATTTCTTTTGTGATTATACATATATAAATGGAAAATTTCACGGGCGAATGCCACGTCCATTAATTATGTTTTAGTAACTCAGCCTTAAAAAATACTACCAACACATATTAACTACGTTTTTGTTTATATTTCAAGCTTTTTTGATTAGAGCAAGGAGATTTTAAAAATCGAGTTGTTTTTTGTTTGTAAATAAGTCGGAATTTAAAAAAAATCAGCTGCCATGCATCAAATTCATTTCACATTTTTACTAAACAGGTCAAAATAAAAAATTTATATCTTCCGTCAATTTTTATAGTCAATTTTTCTCAAAATTGTTTTTTAAGCACTTAAAAATTGAAGATTTAAAAATTGTATCCTGCTTTTAGTGTTTACTTTTATGTTAAGCTTAAAACCATATGTTCCAAATTTAAACAAAAACAGTAATGTTACCAGACATTTACAACTTTATTTTGATATATATAAAAAAACATAAATAAACTGTGAATAAAAAAAAAAAATGCATTTTTAAAAAATTCAACTTTGACAGCTTGTCATAAGGGAACGGTTGGTACTATTAAAAAAATTAATTTGATTTTTCCACCCAAGATATTTTCTATAAAGATTTTGGAAAAATTCAAACATCAATATATTATATTTTTGGCAGTTTATTTTACGCTGTGCATCGTTCTCCAGTTCATTTATCATTTTTATCAAGGCACTTGAGGGCGCCCCTGGCATAGTTGCGCCCGTCCGCAAAGAGGGCTGTATACACCTATAGAACACTTTAGAGCTCACTCCCACTTAGTTGCTTGAACAATGTTACTTGGAATCTTAGGCCTTCAGAAATCCCTATGAAAATTAAAAAAAACAAATATTTTTTTGCTCAAGTAAACCGCCCCCTTATGAAATACGGCGTTGCTGACCAGTCATCAATAAATAAGTAAAAATTAATTATTATCCTGACGGATTGTCGTCAATTAAGCCTTAACTTATAACATTGTTATTGTTTGATTGCTGTTTGCAATCTGTATCTATACACAAAAATGTCGAAAATATATAGATACAATGGTTAGACATGCAGTCAAATAAGTAACTTCCAAACCTCAAAACTGCCACATACGAACTTCCAAATCGCAAAAAAGTGTTGGAAAGTATATGTTGGATACACAGAGAAAACAAAAAAGTATTTTAAAAAAAAACCAAAAGCAACCACTTTTGTTTGTCTACTTCAATGAGCATTCATAAAAAAAAAATCCCAGATGCATTAAATTTTATTTGTTAATCGGCTTTTTTTGTGTTAATGTGAGCGTAGCTGCTTCTGGCCAATTAATATGCAGGCCATAACTTTTACGAATATATGGCAACATTAAGACATTCTATCATTGTATTGTGTTATATGTGTAATAGAGATTTTATAAAATATTGGGGCGATGTATCTAATATTGATGTAAGAGGGTTGGCAATGAGAGATATTTCAAGAGGCTTCACTTTTTTCTTGGTATTTATAAGATAATAAAAATATATACATACTATTTGCTTTAGTGTCTTGATAATTTTTTTATGTTATGAGGGAATGAATATTTTTGGCAAAACGCTGGCCGTGAGTTTCAAGATTTTTTTTTATTGACAAGCTTAGAAAGTTCTACAGTAGCTAAAAGCTTTACTTCAATTATTTACAATTAGAATATATTTATTTGCAATTTAATTTAATTTATATGCAAATAACAGATATTTTTCGACCTTCGAATGTAATGCGATTATCACAGTAATGTTTGCTAGTTAATAATTCACATGGCAATCGATAGAAATATACATATGTATATAGTAAATTCTGTACTATACATACATTTATAAAGCTACATAAAAAATACAATTTTGTGAGTAACTTTGACTTTTAACTGTCAGCCAATGAACATGATTAATTTGCAATGCAGAGCATTTCCCTCAGTTGATAGACACCGCTGAAGTAAGGAAACACATGTTAATGATTATCGACAACGCCAAAGTTGTTGTTTAATCGATAGAATGTAACGAATTAACTTTGTAGTTAGCTTGGTAATACATAACTGCGAATTTATATGATTTTACCAAATGCAAATACTTTGAAGCCAAACTAGGAAAAAACATGCTTAAACTAAGTAAAAATAACCTTGGAAGTGAAACTTCCTTGTTCCCAGCAGCTTGTTCGGCGGTCAGACTGAGGGAAACTGGGATATGAAAAATCCTGAGAGTAGGACACGCAATCATACTCTCCAAATTCAATTTTATTCCACCAACGACTGATAACTGCAAACCACTATTTTCCTTTGCTGGAAACCAAGGCACGCCTTTTCCACCTAGAGCATACTGGAATAAAGGTGCGCCGTGGGAACCAGGGTGTCTACACTTCTATACAGATGGGTCAAAACTAAATGACAAGGTCGGGTATGGGGTCTACTCAAACCAATTAGCGCTTCTTTGCTTCGTAGGCTGCCTGATCACTGCAGTGTTTTCCGATTGCAAATCGATGGCAATTAAGGAAGTTGCAACATGACGCTCAGAGAATGTCATCTCTAAACGAGAAATATACATTTTCTCGGACAGCCAAGCTGCGAGCAAATCAATAAAGAAAGTACCCGTCAACTCTAAAGTTGCCAAAGAATGCCGTGCTAGCTTAATATAGGTACTACCTGGTAGGGCTTTCAATCCCGGAATCCCGAGATCACGAACCAATTTCTAGTTTCGAGATTCCGGGGTTCCAAAGCCTAGATCCCGGGATTTTATTCATAAGAAAATATAAAAATTTTCAGCAACTATAAATGCAACTGCATTGTAAACGAAGGTGTTTTTCGAAATCACCCTGTTCTTTTTTTATCTCTCTACACACTTTAAAAGTCTATTTTTTAGGTTTTTTTTTTTTTTTGTTGTGTTATTAAAAGGCTCTGTTTACTAGGCTCTTCAACTTTCATTAAATTTTGAAAGTAACAATAGTTTTATTACTATACTATAGTTTTTTTAACTATAAAAAGAATGTTTTATTCACATGAAACTTTTTACTAACAGCTTACTGGTTACTTTGAATAAGAAAATTTGTTTTTTTTTTTAATTTTTTAAAATCTTAATTTATATTGTTTGTTTTGTTCAATTTATTTACGTGCATATATTTATGTTTATAATATGGTGAAATATTATCTGATTTTTTAAATATTTTGGGTTTTCATTTTAAGAAAATGCTGAACTTTTTTGAAATATAAAAAATCATAACGTTTTTTATTACTTAGTTTAAATATTTAAAAATTTAGAAAATTAAAGATATTTTATAGAAAAAAAGATTTTTTTAAAGGATCATAAAGGTTATGAGTATTTTAATAGTCGTTATTTTTCAATTTAAGTTTTTTTCGGTCTGATTTAATCAGGTGATGTATATCTTATCAATCACAAAATTTACAAGTGTTTCCTCTAAAAATACAACTTCCGATTTCAGAATTCGACTTTTTCTTCCAGTTATCGTCTAATTTTTTTCCTTGTATTCTTTTTTGTACATTACAACTGTAACTTTTGTCTGCATTAGTAATTATGATTTCATCTCAGTGTTGTCTTAAAAACTTTTGAGTGTTTTTGAATATTTTAAGTATGAATAAGGATTAAGTTTTGACTTTTATTTAAATATTATGCAAGAGTGATTCCATTGCTTTTCGACAAAAAAATTTAATTTTCAACCTGACGCATTCCGATTTGGTTTAAACTTTGTATACACGTAGTATTGGCTACAATTTAAAAAATCAATTTGTAATTTTTATTGTTTTTGAGTGGTTACTGAGTTACGGGTACTCAAAAATTGAAAAAAATCGGTTTTTTTCTTGAGGATTGATTTTCATTTGATCATAACTTCGGTTAAGTTTGAGATGGAGCAACAATTTTAGATTCATATTAAAGATATTTTCAAAAGGATTATTTTGTATAATAAAACCTTAAAATTTCTCAAATATTTACGTTTTTTTTTTTTTTTGCATAAAAGTTTAAAAAAAAAATATTTTTGTGAAAGTCATTTTTAAAAATGTTGAAAAAAATATATATCAATTAATGATAATTTTTCTAATTTTTAATTTTTCTCTCTCAAAATTTCAGCCTGGGACGACAATGGGAACACTATTAAAATAATTTTCGAAGTAAACTTACTTTAAAATGTATGCTCAACACAGCAGCTTGCGAGAAAGCAACAAGAACTGAACACTAAAGTAACCCATATGTGTGTATATGTGCACAGTTCGTCATCGGTGCTTCGGTCTAAGCTAAGCAGAGTTGATAACATTCTTCGAAATAAACTCTTCTAACGAATCTTCTAAGCGAATCGCTTTTAGGGTTTCTCAGCGGTTTGTTGCGAATGTCTTTGCAGAACGTTTCAAGTTTTATAGGGGACATTTTTTGTCAAAGTGGTCAACAAAAAGATCGACCACATCAAATCGTGCTGATATGAATATTTTCAGTTTATATTTTTTTCAAAATATTTAAATAATTCAGTCTTCAGAATTTTGCAGAGCCAGCTTCATACTTCAACGATCGATTTTTAAAATTTTTAAAAAAGCCATCTTTCAATGATCGCCGAATTGTGCAAAGAAAATTTAGAAAATTTTTCTGGAATCACGCATTCATCATTTGGGCGATCAAAAAGTGATTCACCTTCCAACGATAGCCGGAATGAGCAAAGGAAGAGTTGAATAATTTTCTTGAATCGCAAATTTATCGCCTGGGTGATCGGGAAGCGTTCCATCTTCTGAAAAATCCTAGGGCGAATCGAAAGTACTTCAGCTTCTCTTCCAATCATCCTCCAAATGTTTGCAGGGATATAAAAAAATTTTAAATGATTGTATTTTACTTTGCAATAAATAAAAATTCTCGTAATAACCTTCAAAATTAGGCCGAAACACCAGACAGTAAGTTTAAGGAAACCTCATAAAATTATCTTTTAAGGGGGATGATACAAGCCATGGGCGTAGCTAGGGTAGAGCAGGAGGAAGCCGTTGCTCTCCCCCCAAACTTAAAAAATTAATTTAGAAATAAGTTAGTAATTCAAAACCGTTTTTCTTATAATTAGAAAAATATTGACATTTTAAGTGTTTGTGTTTGCGTTGCCATATGGCAACGACAGGGTGTTTCGCGTAAAAGCTTACTTTATTTTTTTATTAAAAACGGACTGACACATTTATTATTTAGTAAAAAAAGTTTATGAAATTGATTTGTTATTCTGACATTTACATATGTACATGGTCATTTCCAAAATAGCGTTACGGACGATTTGTGAGAAGAAATATTAACAAAAAAGAATGAAAATTTCTTATTTTTAAAAGGCTTTTTTACATTTGCGTAGTAATTAACCTGCGCTGAACTAAAACAAAATAATTTTTTTAAGGAATATTCCTATTATTTAGATCATAAAAAGATAAAAAAATCATACCTTTGATTTTTACTTGCGCTACTTACGTTTTGCAAGCTTTAACAAAGAAAAAATTGTTTTGCTCCTATTCGGCAAAATTTTTTTTTTAATTTCTTGAAGATTTTTCATCCCTATAAATCTTTGTTTCTTAAACCCTATTAATATTATTATCAGTAAAGCCATAAAAAGATAGGAAACAAACATGTTTTTTGTCCAGTTGATTTTTTCTTATAAAATAGGTCAAAAAAAAATTTTTGCTTTTCTTCGGCACAAAATCGATAATCCAACTGACTTTAATGTCAAATGTCTCTCAGAATGTATTTTTATCATATTGGTTCATATTTTTTTACATAGCCAAACGATTTAATGTAAGAAAAAGCGTTGCAAAATAAAAATATTGTAAATATTACTTTCTGACGTTTCCAAATCCACTGAAAGGGTTAAGCAGCACTATATTAAGCTAAAACAATGGCAACAATCGACCCTAAAAATTGAAAGATACAGTGAAACTTCCCTGAAATATTGAAGTTGTTGTAGTGAGATAAATTCGAGTTATGGAGATGAATATGCATGAAAATCTTCCTCATACAAATGAGATTTCGGTTCGAGTTGAAGAAAAATTCGAGTTAGGGAAATTCGACTCATAGATATCAAGATATAAGGAAAATGTCTTGAGAAACCAAAAAGCGCAAATACTACTTCGAGCTATGGAGAATTTCGAGCTACAGAAATTCGAGTTAGGGAAGTTTCACTGTATAAGAAAAATATGTGCTGGCGTTATGTTACAAAAAAAGGAAGTGATTTTTGACTTGGTTTACAAAAATTGCAAAACTCTCTGAATTGGACAAGACTTTTTATATACAAATTTTTTAGAAGGGTTTGAAATAACATAACTTTATTTTTCAAGTGATCAAATTTAAAAATCTTTTCTGGTTTTTTTAATTGGGCATTTTGATCTGGCGTTACGTTACTTAAATTTTCATTGTAGTTCAATTGGGTAATTAAGTAATTAGGTAGTTAAGTAATTATGTAACTAAGCAATTAAAAGAAAAATTTAAGAGATTGTCCTTTCCTTGCCTCAACCATTTATTCATTATCCTTAGCCAATACCTTCCATTTTTAATAAAACAAAAAAGTTTACAAAACATTTACTAAACATTTCCGAAAAAGAAAAACTACATTTGTGAAACAGTGCAGACGATTTGATCATTCATCATGGTAAAAAAATGTATGCATAAATTGCTTAAATTAATAAAAATAAAATGTTTCTCTTAGATAATATCATCAAATTATAAGATTATAATAAATGTTGATTTTCTATGAATTGTTCTAACCTGACTCAATAAACGCTTTTAAACTATCAAATAACTAGAATTTGTATTTAAAATCAAGAATGATTTAAACTATCAAACATTTAGAAATTGTATTTACATCATAGAAAACCAACATAATAAATAACAAGGTCGTATAGAAAACTTTCGATTTTAATAAATTTTAATTTGTTGGTCACCGCAGAATTTTCGTGGAAATGCCCATATTTCAATTTCAGGTACGCAATTCGATAGCCGATTTTTCAGCAACACTAACGTTCGTTATCATAACTAGCGAAACTAAATCAGATGTTCAAATTTAAAATTTTGATTAGATTTAATTGAGTATTTTTTAAATTATAATTGTTTTTATAAATGGATATATAAGAAAACTTTTTGATGGTGAGTTTATATTACTTTACTGGAAATTATAAGGTCTATGTTTATTTTCTAATCAATTTACTTTACAGTCAAGGAAAGAAAATTGAGTGGAAGAGGATGCTAAGTTGCTTGCACCTGCTTCTGAGCTTTTTTTCAGGGCTGGGCATTCTAACACAGTCACATTTTATTTTGTCTTGTTAGTATTGGTGCGCTCTCAAATAGCACACACTGAGGGAAATAGTTGTCACAATTATCTAGGCTTGTAAGTTTGTATGTTTATACCTCCACACATACTGTTATATGTGCTTGGTTTTTATTTTTAGTCATCGGTATTGTTTACTATTTTTTCTATATCATTTTTGCATAGTTTGTTTGCAGTGGAAAATTACACATTCTGCTTCGCAAGAAAGGTTTTCTGCAGAACAAAAGTCACATTCCGATCCAGAGTCAAACATTGTTTTTCAGGTGTTTTGTTTTAATATTATTAAATCCTAATACATACGAATCATTTAACTTATAAACAAAACCTTATAAAATTAGGTATCAAAATATTAATGAAAACAAATAATATGAACTCGTTGCAAAGAATCTTAATAGGCAATATGTATGGATTATATTAAACCTTAATAAAATAAAAAATATATGAAAAAGAATTATGAACCTACAATCCAAAAAGTTGGTTTTTTAAGAGTGTACATAAAATTTCGACATAGGTTTTCACAGCATCACCGTCAGCGAACGACTGAATTATATTCTCTTCTTTTGTGAGTTTTGTGTGCATGTGAAAAGTTACGCTCAGTGAGCTATGGGGCGCCCAGCGCTGATCTATTTACATCTGCTTCTGCTAGCACGTGCAATACTGACAGTTTCTGCGAAAACGACTTGGGCAAGTGCGTTGGCCAGTGTGCCCTTATGAGTACACCTCAGAGATTACAAATGGTCAAATGAGGGTTCCTCATTAATCCACGATTTTAATGACTAGACAAAATATCGATAATGATTGATTTTTATTTCAGATCGAAAAAATATCGATCAACGATAACATTTCACTCAATCATTTTTTATCAAAAAAATCGACTTTTTTCGATCAGAAAAATAACGATAAATAATAATTGGTATAGTTTGTATTCTCCATCTTATAGGCATCACGTGACTGTATTGAAATGTATATTGCAATGACTTTTTATGTGTGATCTTTTCATTTAAAAATTTTAAAATAACGATTATTTGGGGTCCCTGCTTTATTTGCTAAAAAAATTCAAGATGATTATGATTTAAAGTCACTTCAATATAAAATAGCATTGTTGATTTTCATTTTGACATTTTTAGAAAAATATTATTCTTACATTTTTCGCAGAGTTTTCAATATTTTTACATGCACCTCAAAAGCACTTACTTTTTTGTCGCGTACGAATCGTAAAAAGGCTGAATGATATCTTGACACTTTGACGCTCGACCGTGCCTGATTTTACTCCTGTATATAGTACGCCTTTAGGGCTCCACAACAACCAATTTCACTTTGTCTTTTTTTTATCTGTTATATGCGTACGAATTTCGCGAACACAAGCATAGAAATGCCCATATATATTTATTTTTACCTTTGTTTTATTTCCTCTCTACTTTTATAACCTTTCAGTACACATAAAAAAAACATTACTTTCTTGATTACGACTTTTTTAGAAATACTTAAAAGTTAATTAATTTGATAATTTGATTTTCTAATCTACTTTCCAAATTACGTCTATTAGACTGCAGCATTAACCCTCCGGTGGGTGCGCCGAGGCAAATTAGCCGCAAACTGTTAAATTTCTGTTTTTCAAATAGTAATCATAGTAGCCGGCTGCAGCTACTGAAGTGACTTTGTAAGTTTTGAGACGCAGCGCGGTTTACCGTTAACCGTTGCTTGCTAGCTACGTTATTTCGTTTAGTTGCTGCTTGTGCTAGAAAATTGGTGTCTCGTCTTTTCGTCTAAATAGCCGCGGCGCGTTTTCGTGTAGCAAAAAATTCAAGGATAGCTTGCAGAAATTTTATGGAGTTAAATGGGAATAAGTTAAAACATTGATAAATAAATGCTTACAAAAAATTTCAATATCAAAGGAAAATAATCGCTTGTTTTATTTAAATGATTTGTCTATATATATACTCGTATAAAACCATGTTGTGAAAATTGCTTTGGGATTTTTTTTTGTTGTGTTTGTATTTATCAGGATTGTGTTTGTATATAAGAGGCACTTTTCCACACCTCCTTTTACCGCCCACAAATCAATAAAAGTTATGTAGTTCTAACAGTTTTGATCGTATAAGACTTGGTAATTTAAGTTTGTATGGTTACTGTCGGAAACTGTACTAAAAATGGGTTTCCACGCCCCCTTTCACCGTCCACAAATCAATGAAAATGCTATATTTCTTACGGTTTTGTTCGCTTAATATTAAAATTTGGTAAATTAGTTCGTATGATTACTTTAAGCAACTGTACAAAAAATAGGCGTGGTTGCACTATGTTTAAGCCCTTTTTTAGGGGGGAAATGAATGAAGTGAAGCAAGCTGCGGTGGGTTGAAACTAAATTAAGCTAAAGTTTTTGGCACTCGATTTCTATAGAGTTCGAAATAAATTAAGGGAAAAAAATGTTGCCACATCCCCTTTTACCGCCCACAAATCAACAAAAATGCTATATTTCGGACGGTTTTAGACTAAAATTTGGTAATTTGGTTTATATGGTCACGTTCGACAACTATACTAAAAATGGTGAATATATAAAATGCTTTTCTCCTATTCGTATATGCCTGTGACAGGACGTGTGCCGGGGAATATTTTAAATATAAATGTAAACTATTTGACCGATTAAGGTCATGTGTGTACAATACGTTTGTTTTGTAGAGGCAATGGTTCATGGTTTTGTTATGATCCGTTAGATGGCGCTGTTGTGAAGTTATTAAATATTTACACAATATAACATAAGAACCAAGAAGACATGAAGGTGCATAACAACGTTTTCCAAGGACTCTAATTTACTATAAATAAGAAAAATTCCTCGTCCTCTCGTGTAATTTTCCAGAGCGCGCCCTCCTTAGGGTTAAATTAGAAAAATCACTAAAATTTGTATAGATTTCATTGAGGAATTTTTTGTTTCTCTTTTTTTTCAAATATGCTCTCAAAACTGCATTGGCATATATCATAGTGTGCATCTAGTATTGCCTACATATATTTATTCACGTAACAAAAATGGTTAGCAAGTGAAGCAAAATAGGGGTAAGAAATAAATAAAACGTCGAACTAACCAAATGAGCTTCAAGAGCGCACAACAAAGCGTTGATTGGATTTTAAGTGACAGTAATAAATGACAGCAAATGCGCACTCCTTTCAATAACATGTCGGACAGCAGAAGCTACTATTAGATGCCTCGCGTTAACTTTGCGGTACAGCAGCCGTCTATGAGCTGCCAACAGCCCTGTATCTAATAGATACTGCATTGTTGCTATAAGTATCTTCCACGTTTTGGCTTATGCGACTAAAAAATTAAAATTAAATTTTACAAAAACCTAAAGACAATAATACAATGTGCTTTGTTATTGCAATATAGAAATTTGTACATTATGAGTTGAGATGCTCGGATGGGCAAATGATGAGTAAGAAAAAAAATTACTTTCAGTTTTCTTGCTACATGTCGTTATGCTCGTTGCTGTTCCCATTGGTTTTTGGTGCTTTTTATTATTGTTCCAATTGTTTGCCCATGGCAATTCGAGCATAAGACACATCTGCTTGTTGATAAATACTCGTGATAGATACTAATTGTGCGTCATCGCATAAAATGCTAGAATAATTATTTTAATTGTTTGCTAATTATTTGCAAGATTTGCATACGCTCGATAGCTTCGATATGTTTTGATGTCGCTAACTGTGTACGTCCGATATCTTTACTAAACAAATAAAACAGCTTGTTTACCATGCATTTAAGTTGATTTAAGATCCATTGATAACAGAGGTTAAAAGATATGACATTTATGAACGCCGTTGTGAGTGCGAAGAGATAAAATTAAATGAAGGTTTTTGAAAAAAAAAAATCAAAAGTATACGTGAATATATACAGAAACTAGTAGAATATCGAAATTTGCTCGGGATAATATTTTCAAATCATAAAGCATTTACAAAGATGACGCTTTATAAGCCTGCAGTTATTTAAATATGTTATATGAGTATTTAACAACAAAGTTTTCCTGGCAAAAAGTGTTTTATTTGGCAAGAGAATATTGTTTTCTTACTAAAGTTACAGTAACTCAACACTGTGACAAGTATTTAATGGAAATAAAGGCTTGAATGGCTCTTAACCAAGAGTGGCTTTTTATGGTCTAAACTCTCCCGCAGCAAAAGAATACATATATATCTTAGTTAGACTTTTATTAGAAAAAATATAATTTTTAAGACACTTCTTAACAATTTGTTAAAATATTTTTAAAAAACATTTTAAGATGTCTACAAATTAATTTTTAAATCTAGTATTTAGAACCGAAAGTTCACTGCTTCTAATGCAAAATTGGAAAAATAGGTTCATTCATAAAAAGTGTTTTCGATTTACTCGTGTTAGTTAGTTTGAAGAAAGCAACAAAAACATCAACAACAACAACTCTGTATAGAGCCAATCACACAGAAGACTTGACAGACTGTTTTGGAAGGAGCTACCCGTTCCATCTTCAGTAGCCTTAAGTAATTCAGCTGTGACCAACCATTGTTTTAGTTTTATATGATTTGACACTTGTTCAAATAAACTAAATAAATGTTCTAGTTGCATATTTCTTTTCACTGTTCTTGTTCACAAATGTGATATGATAAACATTTTTCATAAACATCGGTCCAGTCCTTTTGGAGTTAACTGGTAAAAGAAATTTTGCACTACAATAGATACAGAAGTAAAGATGTAGATAAAGATGATAATTTTGTTATAGCATGTGGCTCGATGTAAGTCTTAAAACGAAAAAGACATCAATTTGTTTTAATGAGGATCAAGCTTGTAGGATTCGAACCCACGACGTTAAGGTTGTAAGTTTAAGATTTTTGATTGTGTACCGTTTAATAAAACGCGCAGAGAGCAAAAATTAAACGCAAAATTTTATAAATAAATTTTTGCGTATTTTTAATGTTTTCCCCGTTGTTTTCTATGCTTTTTCGATATCACTTTTTAAATGTGCTGCTTTTGTGACTATTCTAAAGAAAAAACAGCAAACTTTAGAAAAATTACAAAAAAAACCACAATAACAAATTTCACTGTTGTTAAAAAAATGCACGGGGAAATATATATACCTAAAAAAAAATTGCATTAGTCTAACAAAGATTTCATGCCGAATATTTATTTCATTTCTTAGTCTTTTGTTCATTTATCTTTCCTTTCTAATCGACTAACATGTTGATTTTTAAATCAAAACATATTAACATTTCAATTTGTCTAATTTTTATGACATTCGTGATATTATTTTTATGCAGATTATTTAAAACATACAAATCAGCTGGATAGGTAAATCGATAAGTCAACTCACAGCAGCTTAAGTTTGCGGTCTATTTCAAATAAGTTACTTTTCAGTGATGAATTTTGTTAAATGTCTTAAGCTTTTTTATAAATAAGCCATTTAACAAAATAAGCTTAGCTATTATAAGCTCTTCTTCCTTCCACACCTGTTTTTTTTCCTTTTGTACCATACCAATAAATTATGCTAAAACAAGACAACAACAGCGTAACCAAATCAAAAATTTTCTTTAGCCGAAGATAAGCAAAAAAAATTCGTTGAGTTTATTAATTAAACAAAATATGATGTAACTTAAAATTTATCAAATTTACGACTTTTTGCTGTTTTTTTTTTTTAACATATGACAACGAATGTCACCTAGTTGACCAACAACTAATTAGGCAAAACAAGAAGAAGAAGAAACTTTAAGTTTTTCTATGCTATTTGGTCAATTAATTTTAATGCTTTAATGCGCTTATAATCTTGTCCAAATTGTTTTTCAATAAAAATACTCGGCAACAATCAGTTATGCAGATTATGGGCGATAAAAAGATTTACCTAATTGATTAAAAATTTAAGTTGAAGACGTCACCAAGTCCAAAATAAAAAAATTTAGCCTTTTTAACTATACAGCCATTGCACAAACATAGGTATAGATTAGCACTTTTTTTGGCCAAAATCTTCAAAATAAAGTTGTTAAAAATAAAATTTTTATTCCTTATTTTGTACTGCAATTAAAACAAAAACCCACTTTGTTTGAGTTTTTCTTTTTAGTTGGTGCAATACAAAACTTGGGGCTTGATAGAGGAAAGAGATATATTGATTGGTTTTGTGTCAATTCTTAGTCTTAAATTTAAAATATATGCAATTTAACGTAAAGTTTGGAAGTCTAGAACTTGTAAAAGTAATGTAAAGTAACTTTAGAATGTATAATGCTATATTCTAAACCAAGTCTGAATCCAGCTATAGTAACTTCGGTTGCCCGATTTGACCCATTTTTAAGTAATTTGTTTTGTGTAGGTTCACGACCTCATAAGCAGCGATTAAAATTTTTTTGCTTGAGCTTTGATATGATAGCTACTTCCAAAAACTCCTTTATACCTCATATAAGCTTAATTGGAGTTATATGAGACAAGCCCGTCGCCATGATTTTGTCTGGGTCGGATTACAAAAATTTCTTGGTAACAATATATTCAAAAGAAGATAATATCTAAAAAACTAGATATAAAATAAGTTTTTAGTGCAGCCGACTCTACCGCGCTAAACTTTTTCACTTGCATACACCAAGCGCGGTTAGGTCCTCCTCGACCTAGTCCTTTTATCCGAGGCGTGGTTTTCATTTTCGGCGTCGACCTTTGGTATTTCCTTCAGACACCTTTTTTTTTATTTATTTATTTATTTCAGTCAATGAACAGATCGCTGAAGATCGCTACTGTGTTCATGTTTTATATTTGATGTCATTGCCCGAAACATTGACAGCGAATATATTTCCAACAAAGTAACAATTAATGACCCAATAAGGAGAACTAGGCACACAAGATTTCTATGTGAGTCACAGCACCACACTTCTTACGCTTTCAAAGAACCAATTAATAGATGTTGTATGATATTTAATACTATCAGCGAGCACTACCTTCCACCTATGTCTAAATACATGTTCAAGCGTAACCTCTCCAATCACCTCTTTCCACCCTAAGCATCTATCCTTATCACGATCACCAATCACCATCCATACCTCTTTAACTGTTCCCTATTAATTATAAGATAGCACAGTAGCTTAATAGCCATATTTTCAACTACTTTGTATAAAATATGTAACTAATAAGCTCCTTCTGTTTTTAAGATAGTACAGTAGCTTAATAGTCATATTTTCTACTACTTTGTATAAAATATGTTAGTTATAAGATCCTTCTGTTTCTTTTCTTTTCTTATCTCCTTTTCTGTTTGACGTGTTCTTAAATTCATGTCGTTCAGGTGGGCGGATTACGCCCACTTCGATTAGCATGTCTTTGTACACCAAAACAAGGTAAGGGGTGAGAAAAAAAAATAAATAAAAAAACAACCTGTTAGAATAAGTATAGTGCCTTGCTTGGCCAAATAAATAAAACAATTAAGTTCTTACAGACTATGCAGTAATAATAATATAATACAAAATATAGTAAAAATATAAGAAGGGAAAACAATACATTAAAAATGGCTATTTAATAAACTTTTAATTTCGAATTTAGACACAGAAAAATCAATATTACAATGTACCGGCAAAGCATTAAAATTTGATAACGCTCTATATACAGGAAAATTTATAGCATAATTTGTTCTACGAGTATCTAAATAAAAAATATCTGATCTTCGGAACGATATAGATGAGACATTGAAATAAATTAATTCCAAAAATGTAGGACAATCAATGTTACCCGATATCAGATCATAGATAAATAATAGTGATGAAATTGTTCGTCGACTTTGAAGAGGCTTTAAATGAATACAGTTTCTTACAACGAAAGTCGGACAGGCATTTCTTAGCAACTTCGCATTGATTTCAGAAATGAAAATAAATAAAGAATATTACAATTTATATTTTTTTCAAAACGTCATTTTTTAGTGAACAAAATTAAACAGAAACATAATTAAAAAATTAGAACGTAACGGTGTAACAAATTTAAATCGAAACAAACCTATAAAAACGAGTTCATATTGAAAGTCGGGCAAGTAAAGAAAAAATGAAAATTGTGGCCCTTAAACCGTTATTCCTGCTTGCAACTTTTTACTACTGTAGGAATAACTTCAGTCAAACGCAAAACTTTAAAAAATAAACATTTTTCAAAAAGTGAATCCAATCAACACTGGCAGATCCTGAAAGATTATTATTTGAAAGAAAAATCCGAGCGACAAATTTCACAATCCGCCTTAAAAAGTAAATCAACAGTGCATGATATAATCAAGCATTATATACAAGATAAGAGAATATGCAATAAAGAACGTACAGTAGCTAAAAATAAACTTAGCTCCAAAGATAAAGGTATTTTTTAAGAGAAATAATAATAGACCCATTTTTATTTGCACTAAAACTGGAGGTCATGTTAAAACTCAATTTGAAAAAGAGTGTACACTCTGAAGCAATTTGAAGAGTTTTGAGAAAAAAATGTTCAAATTGAGGAAAAGCACGAAAAAAGCTCTGTATTAGAAAGAAAAATTTATTATAACGCCCCAATTTCGTGCATGAGCAGATGACCGAAGACTTTCTATTCTGGAGCAAGGTTAATAAAACAGAAAACATTAGGATCTTTAGCACTTTTAAACAATAAACTTTTAGTACAGGTCTTGTTTACCGATGAGTGTTTATTTTATTTATATGGTTTCTTCCAAACTTCGTTAACTTCTTTCCTAATCAACGTCGTTGTGGTCATTGTGGCCTAAAATCAAGATTAATTTGTGAAAAATGCCAACGTCCACTTCATCGAAAAGACTGCTTTATGGCTTACCACGATGCAACAATACCGCGAGTTTTTCGTTAGATGAATGGTATTCTATGGTATGGTATTCTATGCGCAGCGTCCTTTAAAAAGTACGGTCTGGAAAAGTAGGAAAATTAATTTTCCAATCGATGGCAGTAGTTTCATCTTCTTATTTAGGTAAAAATAGCACGGTTCAGAAAATTTCATCTTCCTGACCTTAATAGTTTCGTTTATGCACTAATGGGTTAACCTAACCTAACCTTTTTATGTGTAAATCATAATTAAGGTGGAATTGCTCATGTTTAAGTGAAAAAATGGAGTAAAGCAATTTAACGAGGAATAACAATTTTTAATAAAAAAAAGGCTTATGAAGTAATTTTTTTTTAAATTCACTTTAAACTTAAAAAAAATGTATTTTTTCCAAAATTTGCTGGTTTTACCACCAAATACTTCTATTTGTAACTCAAACAACTTTGCGGAAAACTACACTTGAAAAGTTTTCTTGCAAAAGCATATTTTGTGAAAAAACCTCCGGGAAAACACAAAATTACCCCATAATTTTCACCCCAGGGAGTCAAATTGTAGTTTTTATTTATTTCGAAAGAATGGGTCTGAATTATTTATGACTCTACTAAATTTTGTCTCACTATCTGAATTTGAAATAGCGAACTTTTAGTGCTATTTTTGATCCTTTAAAAATTTATTTCTAAACGTTTAGAAAATTTTTTAAAAATTATTTGTTCGTTAAAAATATAATTTTTGATTTTGATTCAGATTCGTGTCTTGACTAGTGCCATTTAGCTTTTGCTTTTGCATCGTAACCTTCAAACGCTTTTAGCGTTAATTTGACACCATTTTTAAAAAGAAAAGCCAATATCTTTCTAATTTATGCTCAAATCCACTAGGGATTTTGGCTCAGTGTAAAAGTCATACCCAAATGTATATTTTACCAAAGAAAAAATTCCAAAATAAGTCATTGTTAAGCTATATAAAGAATTCTCTCAAACTGCGTACAGTGTTAAATTGACGCTGAGTTAAGAATTGAGCACAAAGAAAAAATAAAAACTAAAACTGTAAATATTTTTGTCCGTATAAATCAAGTGCGAGTCTCCACAGAACGCAATGTGATAACTGCGATTCCCATGTTTGTCCAATTCATCTTTTTGCCCTATGTAAAAAATGTGCTCAAATTTAGAGTAATTAGTGAAAAAGAATCAAATTTTCATTTTTATGATTTTATCTATTATTTTAATTTTATAGTTCTAACGTGGCAAACAATTTCTTTTTGAGTTTTTTGAAAATAAATATTTTAATATAACATGAATATAAGCTGATAAACTTGGGTTTTTAGTGGTATAAAACTTAAATCTTCGGTTGAAATACATAGTGTCAAATTGACACAAAACGTCTTTTACGTTACAAAAAATCAAAGGCGTTTGAAGGTGAAACTGCTGAATTTCAGCTTCTTGATTGGTTTAAGGTCTTGTGGATATGTGTGCCTTGCACTTGTCGATTCAGTAGCCGTTATAAGTAGAGTAAAATGGACGCATCGGCGTCGGAAGCGGGGGGCAAGGGGGGCAGTTGCCCCCGCACTTTTTTAGCTAGATAAACAATTTAAAAGGAAACGTTATTCAAAATATCAGTTTTTTTACAACGATAATATTTTTGTATTATATATTTTCCTCTTCTTTCTCTCTTCTTCATGTTTCATGTGAAAAAATTTTGGTGAACTTTTTTTGCACCACCATTTGTACTGCCCCCCATTTGTACTGCCCCCCAGGATGAAATTCGCTTCCGACGCGCTTGAATGGACGACCTTCATGTCGTGATCGTTTCTCAAAAACAGTGTTTGTACAAAAAGTGCATACAAACATTAAAATAATTGTTTAATTGTAAAACTAAGTGCTCAATTAAACTAAATAAAGGTAAGAGAGAGATATACACAAAAATATCACGAGAAAAGTGTTTAGTTTGTTCGATAATTGCAAAACGTAGCAAATAAGCAACACCCTGCAACTTACGAATCCGGGCACCAAGGACTTTAAAGTTTTTATTAGTTCATACTTGAGTAAAGACTAATGGCATTTTCGTTTCTCGAAAAAATGCAACATTTTTTCTGCCCTTTTTGGAAATTCTGCCCACTTGAGAATAAAAATAGTGACCACTACAATTGAATCGTATTCTTTTCGCGAGAATGTTGGCCTCAAAAGAAGAAAAATTCAGATTTCTCAAAGATGGCAGAAAAAATGCAACATTTTTTCGAGAACGAATACGCCATAACACATATGTGACCACAGAAATGTGTAGCCCCACCGATTTTAATTCGGTCATCAAAGGGTTAAGCAAATTAGAGACGATCCTTTTCCGGCGTTTTCATATTTGGTTATGTGTGTCGCTAGAAAGGAATCAAATTGGCTTATAAGGTCCAGCAACCCTAATATAAATGGCCATGGTAATATCGCTGACGCAGAAAATATTTTCAATAAAATACAATTTTATGTGCGACCATCATTTTTCTGTAGACATTGGGTAATCTCAAGGAGTACATAATTTCAGGTAAGATTTTTGAGGAAAATTACCGAATCTGTGTTTTTGTAGAAAAATAGTATTTGGTAAAAGAAATTATAGTAAATTTTCATTATTATAATAAGGTATCCTTCAAATGTAGCAAACAGTGAAAGTAGCAAATATTTTTTCGGTGATGTTTATGGTGCTACCCCGAAAAGTGATGCCCTAAGCAATTGCTTAATTTGCTTATAGGTTAATCCGGAACTGCTACAGACCTTAAAAACCTATAGGTACTGAATTTTATTTATGTAGATGCATGTATGAGGTCGCCTTCTAGTTTTAGCTAGCTTTTTCCTACCGTTTCAGGGTCAAGATTTAGTGCAAAAAAATATTAAAAAAACAACTAAAATAAATTGAAACATATGTAATTGGTCTATGTAGCTTTGAAAATAGATTTCTATTAAGACTGCGAAAGTTTTTGAAACAAACAAGCAAACTTTTAAGGCAATAATTATTTGAATTACGTAGTTTAGCAATTAAAAATACTGTTTAAATGCATTCACCTTATCTTATATCAAAGAAATACAAATTTTATGTCTTTTTAAAAGTTTTTAATTAAAAATAATTTCCATAAATGAAAGGCTGATGATAATATTGAATAATACATTGCAGTATAATAAAAAATTTGATGACCAGACTGGTGATAAGAAAAATTAAGATATAGCACTCTTATTGCATGTTTATGTAAAACGAAACGAACGCTGAACGTGGTGCAAGACACGGTAAGCAATACATTTTCCCATATCAAAAAATATTGTTGCTCGTTTCTTTCACGACGTTCAGTCTTCGTTTTGTTTTACATACACATACAGTAAATACTGCTTTCGATATATGTATGTTTGCCGAATTCACATTAGCATCTATTCTGAAATTTTTTAACAATATTTTTTGTTCTTTTTTAATATTTCTTAAAGTATCATTTAAGTGTTGATAGCTGAAAATGCCTCTGAGATTGGTTGAGAAACTTTTTTTTATCATTAAAAACCCATTTATTTTTCTTTGAGTTATAATTACTAAGTCGTATCATCCCTAGTGTATTTGATATACAGTGTTGGTAACATAAACAGCCCCAAGTAACACACAAGCTTCTTTAAATCTTTCGGCACACTATTAAGAAATTAGTTATGTACACTGATACTTTCATCAGCGCTCATTTTGACTACTGTAAGAGCCAAAAGGCTTTCATAAAAGCTATTGGAACCAATTTATATTTATTATCTCTATATACAGGGTTGTCAATATTCGAAGCGCCCATCTGGCAACACTGTAACTTTCCGCAGTGATGCCAAATCGACTAATGACATACCGCGTTTGAAGCGTCATATCGTCACAGTACACGCCACGCGAACGCTCTAAAATTGTTGAAATTTACATTCAACAAAACAAGTCAATAGTGAAAACTCAACTCAATGAGCGATGAAGCTCATTTTCAGTTGAACGGAACGGTAAACAAACAAAATTGCCGTATTTATGCCACTGAAAATCAAGAGGTACCAGTCTGATTCAAGAGGTACCTCTTCACGATGCAAAAGTCACTGTTTGGTGCGGCGTTTGTGCTAAAATGCTCATTGGGCCGTTCTTTTTCGAAGATGATAATGGCCACAGAGTTACTGTCAATCAGGAGCGTTATCGCGATATGATAAACAATTTTTTCATGCCAATCGTTCGTCGAAAGCGTATCAGGCACTACTGGTTTCAACAAGATGGCGCGCCACCACACACAAGCCGCACTACAATCGATTTTTTGAAGCAATTGTTCCCTGGCCGTTTGATGTCAAAAAATAGTGATTTCGATTGGCCGCCAAGATCACCAGATTTAACGCCTCCAGACTTCTTTTTGTGGGGTTATTTGAAATCAAAGGTTTACGTCAACAAGCCAAAGACCCTACAAGAGCTGAAAACCAACATCGGTCAAGAAATAACAGCCATTCCCATCGAAATGTTATAGAAAACCATGGAAAATGCTGCAAAACGGGCACAATATGTCGTAGAGGCCAATGGAGACCATTTACGAGATATCATATTCAAGAAATAATGTAAGCAAATCTACTTGAACCCAATTAAATGATATTCATGACGAACAGACAAAAAATTGTGGTTTCTTTGATTTATTTAAAAATAAAATGAGCGCTTCGAATATTGGCAACCCTGTAGATATGTATATCTATAATTTATATATCTCTATAATTATATGCCTCCCTAATAAGATGATAACTTTCAGTTATACCATAATCTTCGGATGCAATTCCATAAAATTAGAAAAGAGGCAAAAACAACCCTTACGTCTTCGATCAATATTGCAGAACTGTATTAAAAGTTTTGAAATTGCTCAATATTAAATTTTACGTTGTTTTTATATTTTTGAAGTTGGCATTTCAATACCTTTAGTTAGAAAACTAATTGAATTTACATTTAATGAAAAACATTCCTTTTTTTCATTAAAGCTGCGTAATGATATCCAATTGCGAGAATAGTCGCAAGCCTTTTAAGCTATATTCAGCGAAGAATCGACTCAGCTTTTCCTTAGCATAACCTTTAGGGTCCCATCTCAGAAAATATTTTTTTTTCTAAATATATTTAATTTGTTTTTTTTTATATTAATTTTGATAACTTCATTTTTTCAATTGTTTTCTCAAAAAACTGGCTCTAAGGACCATAGGTTTTAGGGCGTCTAGTTTTGTTAGTTTATTTACTTTATCAGTCTATATATGGGGCATTATTTTTGAAGTTGTCCACCTAAAACTTAAAAGTATTCCAATATAGATAACATTTTTACGGTGTACACTGCTTGTAGTTACACTCCTAGCGTAAATTTTTTTGGCCCAGATTAACGAAAAAACTTTTTACAGAGTGTTTAATTTTTAATTTTAGGGCCGATTTTTCAGTGCAAGTTTAGTTCTGTTTCTCGGTTAAACGAAGTTTAAACCAAGAAATAAGAATTTCAGTGAATATTAACCAAAGTTTAAACTAAGGTTAACCACTCAATATTCATTGGGAAAGCTTTTGTTAACTTGCCGTTCGATTTTGACAAATGATTTGTTTACTTCATTTATAAAAAAAAAGTTCACACTGAGCTTAGCTGTGATTGCAGAGGACGGTTTCGGCCTTCTTCCTGTTTTATTAATTTGCTGCTTTTTTAAAGCATTACCATTTTTGTAGGCGCATCGACGATTTGTTGATTGTTGCTAACAAAAATTCAATTTCTTTAATGGAAAAATTGCAGATTCTTCTGTTACTCATTTTGTTTTTTTTTTTTTATTGAGAACTCAGATTTTACAGATATTTATTTGAATTTTAATAACGTTTAATGGTGCTGCCATATCAATAAACACAAAAGTGCTGGTTACTTAACCAAGCTCTGGAAAAGTAATTGTGTGGTTAAACTCTGGTTAACTTTAATCTACGATTAACTAAACTCTTGTTACCTGGGGTTTATACCAGCACTGAAAAATTGACTCTTAGTGTGAATGTATATGTAAAAGTTATTGTAACTTTTTAACGAATTGACGGAATTTGACCAAAGTAAACGCCAAATAAAAGGTAATTGACTTTCTTTTCAACTCTTTTATAAGAATTTAAGAAAATAAGAATTTTTATTGAAATTTTTTTTTGTCAAATAAAATAATTGTTTTTTTTTATAAAAAACGCCCTCTTCGATTTTTTTTAGAATAATTATTAAAAAATTATCAATTAATTACCGTTAAAATGAGATTTTATCCAGAATGGTGTCACTTATGGTTTGGAAGTTATGAGCATTTATTCTAGGCAAACTTTGAATTAAATATTCCAAGTTTGCCTACGTCAAATTGCATATCATCAGACAAAAATAAAGCTTAAAGTAACTCAGCTCGCATTTTCAATTGCGTAAGAGTCTTCTGCAAGTCTTTACTGATAAAAATCTTAAAATAAATTGACAGATTTTACAAAATTTTTTTAATTATTTTATTAACTTTTGTTTGTAAAAGTCTTATAATTAGAGTCCAATACATATTTTTTTAATAATAATGATTTATCGTTACTTGGAATAACACAGTGACACCTTTGAGCTTCAGGTACTATTGTTGTTTGTGAAAACCTCGGTTTTAAGACATCATCTGTCGTTGCTAGATCATGTTTTGAACTATAGAAAACTTCTGTTTTCTTTAAATTTATTTTTACCCAATCATGCAGTGATTTTGGTATTAAAGAATGTGGTTTTTTGATGAGGTTTGCAAACTAGCTTGTGCTACAAGGCGTTTTCGATTACCACCTATTCCGTCACATGGACCTTTTCCATGGGCAGTGGCATCTCTTTCACTCATCAGTGGAAACACCCAGCAGAAAATAAAACAGCATGGATTTTCAGCATATATCTGAACGAATTAGCAGTATAATGTTGTGATTTACTGAAGCGATGTTATTCTTATAAGCCTTGATTTGTCTAAATGTAAAGATTATTAGGTAATAACACAGCCACACTTTCGGTCTTGGGGATCAAACCAAATATTTATACCATATGGACATTTCCATAGTGGAGCATGTAACGTTCGTATGCCTTTCATGTTGCTTAAAATTAAGAAAAGTAAGGAAAATTTAAACTTTGTTTGTCCTGTTTAATTTTTTTGAGATTATTCTAATATTTAGTGTAAAAGATGGAAGCGATCGAAATAATTGTCCAAAAATTTAAGCAAGCAAAAACGGACGCGTTATGATAGAGAAAATACACGTGGTTTTTCATAGTTTAATCAGCTCTTAATACTCTCACAATATAAAATTTTAACGTTTGTTTTTGTATCGATGTGAAATGAATAACAACAACAATAAAGAAATTTTATGTTATGGTGGGTTGTGTTTTAATTTTATTTGAATTTTTGTTGTTAATTTTATTTGAACCTCTTCCCATGCATGGATTTTGATATTGCATGTTTTGTTAGTGTATTTCCATTTCTTATTGGGTTAAAATGCTTAGAATACTCATGAGTCATGACTAATGTTACCAACTATACTTACTTTGTAAGTATCATACTTATTTTCAGCTTCAAATACTTACTAAAATTGCATACTTATAAGTATACTTACTTTTAAGATGTATACTTAATTATGCTTACTTTTCAGCTTCGGTTGAACGTTTTTGTTTGCAAAAACGGAAAAGTTTGAAAATTGTAATCAACAGCGTTAAAAATACAGACTTTGGAGTCAATTCTATTTTTAAAAAATAATATTGAATACAGCTGTGTCGAATTTTAAAATTTTTAAAGACAAGACCTGATATATTAAGGGTGTAGTCTAGTTCGTCGACTAAAAAAATTGGTTATTTTTGAGAATTTCTCGTGAGCTTGCTATGAAAGATATGTTTAAATAGGTTGTTAGGAATGATAAATGAGGTCTTTAATTACAAAAATAAAAAAATTTTATTAATGTTTTTTAATAATTTGGAGGCAGTTCGGCCCCACACGATATATTGGCATCTGTTTATCTGAAACAAAAAACTGAAATGTTTTAGATTCAATATGATAAGGACTATAAAACAGACTATTAATATTCATTTTTAGCAATTGTTGTTAACTTTAACAAAAACCAAAAAAAAATGAAAAAATAATTTTTTCGCTGTTATTTGTAAAAAAAATATAGTAAACTTCAATCTTCTAACACGATTATAGTCTATTTTGTAAGTAGTTTTGTGTAAAATATGTGGTTAAAATTTCAGAAGGATGAGCTTACAGGTTCCGGAGAAATAGTGTGTGGCGTCCGTGAAAACGTAGTTTTGAGAAAATCGCTCTTAAGATTTAAATGCGTTCTAACATGAGTTCAGGTAGAGTAAGCTTTGGGTTGAAAAAAATTACTTATACTGCTCGGATCTCTGTATAAAAATTTAATACAATATTATTAGATACATATACATTCGAAAAATGTAGAAAAAAGTAAAGTTTTCGGAAGTGACCAATTAGACTTCACCCTTAAATAAAATTTACAGCCAAGACAAATACGATTTCAAGCAAAATGAAAAAAAACAAGCGTATATGATAACAAGAGCGAATAATGATAACTTTTCTTTGGTCTCTGTACACATTTGAATGTGATTTTTTTTTTATATAACTACTTTGAAAATGCGTATAACTTTTAACTTTTTGTTATGCTTTTGTTTGTTTTTTAACTATTTTATGTATTAGAAATATATATATGAATTTCAAATATATCAAATTAATATTTTGTTTTTTTTTTAATCTGAAGACTTTTTGGTTTTAGATAGATTGCATACACAAAACTTTTTAAGGAGAACAAAAAGAGGGTGTGACAATATTTAAAGAATATTGTGGGTTCTACTGATTTTAACATAAATTAGTAAATTATATCAAAAAAGTATTCAATTTATTTTTCTAAGGTAAAATACTAACTTATACTTATTTTAAAAAAATATACTTACTAATACTTACTTTTCAGTGTTCTAAGAAGCAAATATACTTATTTTTCTATAACATGAGTTGGTAGCATTAGTCATGACGTATAGCTGATCACAGTGAAATTATTTCGTATACGTATATAATTTATCTACTATCTGCATTTTTGACACACTATATGGTGCGTTCAAGGTTAACTTTAAAACGACTCATTGAATAGAATACCGTTACATCAGCTCAGTTTTTTCTGAACACAGTTGCCATGTTTCATTTAAAGCACTGTTTTTTAACTTACGAATGTATTCAAGGTTTTACTCATCTTTAAGTTTTTCCCGTTATTTGGAAAATTGGGAACTTGAAATTTTAAAGAAATTAATTTCAGTGAAAGCGGCATAGGGTGAATGTGGTTCAAGTTTGTTTTAGTATATTTTTATAAGGTTTAACAGCAGCAGAGTCACGCAGTGAAACTAATTTGATGAATTTAGAAAACTCCAATTAATTGCATTTTGTGAATGAGAAACGGTCATCTCTTATACCACTAACGGTCTCTCTCTCTCTCTCATTCTTTTGACTAAGGTGCTTATCAAAACTATACGACACCAAAAAAAATTTATTGCGCACTCTTACCAAATCTATGTTGAATACAGTTAGAGGAAAGCTTAAACACAGAATGAGAGAACAAAATGTACTTCTTAAAACAAAGTCTCGTTATCAGCTCTTATCTTTGATTTTAAGGAGTACCGTTAGAATGTGTTGAAATGCTCTCGTTGCTGCTTAATTGCAATCGTATCAAAACTATACGACTTTCTTACCTTATTATATTTTTTAATGTTTTTCGTACAACAACAAGAACTTAACTTATTACATGTATATTATATAGGGCCTCCTTTGGCAATTCCAACGTCAAATATTCTCTTTCTCATCGATTCAAACAAATGGCATAGAATACTTGGCTCCATCTTGTCCACTCCCTTAAAATAGCAACTTTTAAATCTGGAACTGACAAGTATTTTGTATTTTCTTTATAAACACGTCTAGCCAGTATTCCCCAAACGTTCTCAATGGGATTTAAGTCAGGTGAGCACGCTGGCCAAGCCATAAGGTCAATAGAACACGCATCCAAAAATGCCTTTGTTTGTCAACTTGTGTGGATTCTTGCATTATCTTGCATAAATATATGCGGTCTTTCTCTATTTTCCTCTAAAAATGGCAAGAGGCTGCTCTCCAATACATTTATATAATCAGAGCTATTCATCTTGGAGCTCACGAAACGCAATCCAAGTGTGCTCGTCTTGTGAATGGCACCCCACACCATAACAGAACCACCACCAAAATTTCTTTTGGAAAATATGAGCGGTTCCTTTCTTAAATCCCTCCAGTAGTATCGGTATCCATCTGGGCCATCCAAGTTAAACTTCTTTTCATCTGAAAAGATGACCTTTTCCGAAAAAAATTGTTAAAATGTAAGTTAAGTTAAGAAGACTATTTTTATATACCGAGTCCCAGTTGGTATCCAAATTATTTGTTGCAAATTGAAGCCGTGCCATCTTATGGTGCGGAAGTAATGTTGGAGCTTTCTTCATAACGGATCTTACAATTATTTCGGAAGTGTTTAGAAATCGCCAAACTGTCATTTTCGAAACTGATTGACTGCATTTGCTTGCAAGTTGGGCACAAGATATAGTTGAATTGCTGGTTTTTTTAATAATCATTCGCTTATCTCGCTCTGATAGCTTAGCTTTACGACCTGTTTTGTATTTTTTGCCGTAATTATTCGGGTTTTTCAAAAATGAGGCGATAACACAACGTGTACGACCAATTTTTTTAGAAATTTGTGAAAAATTAAGCCCCTGGTCATGATATGTAACAATTTTGCCTCTTTCTTCTTTGGATAGTAAAGTCCCGCGCAGCATTATAATCAAAAAGTTTTGTAGTCACAATTTAAGTTAATATTCAGATGGACGATGATGCGACCTCTCTGTTGATGAACTTTCAAATGACTGCCGTATAGTTTTGATACGATTGCAATTAAGCAGCAACGAGAGCATTTCAACACAATCTAACGGTACTCCTTAAAATCAAAGATAAGAGCTGATAACGAGACTTTGTTTTAAGAAGTAAATTTTGTTCTCTCATTCTGTGTTTAAGCTTTCCTCTAACTGTATTCAACATAGATTTGGTAAGAGTGCGCAATAAATTTTTTTTGGTGTCGTATAGTTTTGATAAGCACCTTACTAAAATTAATAAAATTCTAGGGATAAAAATAGTTTCCTTGAATCTAACTATCTCAACAAAATAAGCAGTATTCTTAGAGAATTGCGCACCCTGTATAGAGATAAGATGAGAACATGTACGAGGAACTCGAAAATATCACGAGTTACTCGATAATTTCTCGAGTAACGCTAAATTTTGAGTTAATATGAACTTCCTTGAATAGAAAATTGAGTCGATTAGTGCTATTCAAACTCGATGCTACTCGCACAGGTTTATTAAATTCTGCAACCTTGCCTTGATACTGTACCTTAGTGCGACCACTTCTTGAATATGCTTGCATCATTTGGAATCCAGCCTTTGAATCTCATAGCGACAAAATTGAATCCATTCAAAAACAATTCCTGCTTTTTGCGTTAAGAGATATCTTTGACCCCCGTTGACTATAACAACTTGCCACCGTATGAACAAAGACTCAGGCTCCTCTCTCTGATGCCTCTATCATCAAGAAGAACTTTACTGAGTTCATGTTTCACATTTGATGTTATTAACGGAGCTATTGATAGCGAATATATCTCCAGTAAAATTACACTAAATGACCCAATTAGACGTACTAGGCATACGCGGCTCCTAAATGAATATATTCACCACACTATTTACGCAAATAATGAACCCATTAGTAGGTGCTGTAGAATTTTTAATAATATTAGCGAGCACTATTCACCATCCATACCAAAATCCACATTTAAGCGAACCCTCTCAAAGTCTCTCTTTGACTCGCAATAATTTGTCCTTTTCAAGCACTGCTCCCTACAGAGTTATGCTTCTTGGTCTAGTCCCCCTCCGTCATCCCCTTAAAGTAGTACTTAAGATATATTAGCGTAGTTTAAGTATTCTTTTGAAATTAATTTAAATAATATGCAAGTAAAAAAAAAAAAAAAAAAGTAAAAAATGTAAATAGAATTAGTAAATTGCCTTGCTTGGTGAAATAAATAAATAAATAAATAAATAAATAAAATGTTCATAACTTCCAAACCATAAAAGACACAATTCTCATTTTAAAGGTAATTAATTGATGATTTTTTAAAAATTATTCCAAAAAAATCGAAGGTGGTATTTTTTATAAAAAAAACTTATTTTATTTGACAAAAAAATATTCAATAAAAATTCTTATTTTCTTAAATTCGTATAAAAGAGTTTAGTTTGGTCAAATCGGTCAATTCGTTGAAAAGTTACAATAACTTTTACTTATACATTCTCACACTAAAATCAAAAATTAAAAACCCTGTAAAAAGTTTTTTCGTTAATCTAGGCCAAAAAAAATTTACGCAGTAGTGTATAACTGCAAGCACTATACATGATAAACATTTTTTAGAAATTGGAATACTTTTAAATTTTAGGTGGATCATTTCAAAAATAATGCCCCATACATAAAAATGAATGTACGTTTGTGTGTCCTGAATGCATTTCTACATCGTGCATCCGATCGCTATGAAACTTTCAAAATTTGTTGTTCGCATTCATGCGCAAGTTTAAGTCGTAGTACGGATTTTCACGCCCTGTTCTACCACCCACAAATTAATGAAAATGCTTTATTTCATACGGTTTGTATGGTTACTGTCAGCAACAGTACTAAAAATGTCTCCACGCCCCCTTTCACCGCCCTCAAACTAATAAAAATGTTTTATTTCAACGCTTTGCGCCGTATTGGATTAAAATTTTTAATTTAGTTCATATGGTTGCTATCGGCAAGTGCACTAAAAATGGGCATGTCCCACTTCAGTTACACTCACTTTTCGGCGGATCAGCGTGGAATGAAGCAAAGCGCGCCACGTTTAAGCAAAATTGAGCTGAAATTTTGGCGGTCGACTTGTTTCGAGTACGAGATGGTTGAAGGGAAATAATTTGGCCGCACCGCCTACAAATCAACAAAAATGCTATATTTCGCACGGTTTTGATCGTATTAGACTAAAAATTTGTGATTTAGTTCATATTAGCTGCAATCACGTCGTCGTTGATCTAGAGCGCGGCTCTATTTTATTCACAAAACAAAAACAAAAATTAAAACCAGCTCGATTTCTAGCTCTATTTCTGATCTTAAAATGCTGCCAAGTTTCAAGTATTTTTTATCAAAACGAACATAGTTGGCAATCTTAATAACTATTCATTTTCGTATTGTGACGTTTTACCGCTCAATGGGCGTTTTTATATTGCTGTTTTCTTTTGTTATTGTTCTTAAAACAGCTGTTTCAAGACAGTGGTAACAAATTGTTATAAAGTTGAACTAACGTTGTTCCACTGAGATTTAATCTGATCTAGTGCCACGGGAATGCAGCTATTGTTACTTTTGGCAACTATACTGAAAATGGTGAATATATTTGGCATTTCTTGACACTTTCGTATATGACAGTAAGGCGGTCTTTGGACCGAAAATACCGTAAGAGTTATATAAACAAAGGACAATAGCCTTGCAAACAACTGCCGCTTACAGTCTCGCAACTGTTCAAGTCGCCATTTGCTATAAAGATCTTTTTCTCTCATAGATTCAAGCAGCAGCAGTTTCCTTATAATTTTATTATTTTCAACATTTATACAAGTTAAAGCTTTCTTAATTTCCTAAAAGTTTTTCAAAGTTTTAAAAAACTTTATGGCAACCCCTTTCAATATTTATGTATTTAATTCCATCAGAACAGGTTTGATGGTTTCGCTTTTTATTAAGTTCAGATCGGATTAAGTTCAGAACTGTTAGCTAGCCAATGCAGAATCTTCAGTTTTTGCAGACAATAACCAGTTTTTGATCAACTCTGCTGCTTTTTTCGTATGATGATAATGCAAAAATCTAAATTCAATCTTATATGTACTATATCGTTGTGCAATGCAATTAAAAACTTAACATTTAATTATTTTATTTCGAATTTTCAAATAAGTTGTCCATACAAAAATATTAAAAAAAAAAAAATTTATAAAAAAGAATTAAAGCAAAAATATTTTCCCATAGACTTTAACATATTTGCCTTACTTGAGTACCCTTTTATAAACTTATTTTAATTATGAAACTGAAACCATTGCGAAACTTTCCTCTGACGTATCATAGCTGAGCTTATAGCTACGCAAAACCCATGTTTTTTGCTCACATGGCTTTTCTAACTATGAATGATGTGGCGAACGACCGTTCGTGCTCTAGCATTGTTGTTCATACCCTTTAGGGTTCATTTCTAGATTGTATTACAACCATGAATGTCATAATGTTGATTTGTTCGGTTTAGGTAACCACTTTTTTTTTAATTTGTTGCTGCATTTCTTTCGTCTACAAACACACACTCATACGTGTGGCTGCGTAATTGATTGTTTTAGTCTTGTCTTACTGCTCCACATGAAGTTCTACCATCCGGTCTGTCCAGTCAGTTATTTCTCAAAATAGCTCTATTCCAGGAAATTATTTTTTTTATTCCCTTTCTGTTTGTTTAAAGCATGGTTAGTGGAAGATAGCTTGTGCACGGTTATACCTTGAATTTCTATACCAGTTTGTTAGACATTTCGTTTTTTGTGATGTTTTTTTTTTGTGCTAACAATGTGGCCAATTTGTTGGAGGTATGAATTTTGGCTTAGAAATTGTTTGAATGCACAATTAAGTGATAGTTTGGTGATATTGGTACTTTTAATATTTTAATATTTTCGAAATAGTTGGTCGAAACTGAACATTTTGCAAGATGACATAAGGGACATTCCTTTTATCTATTATTTATTTCTGTAAGGCTCTCCTTATTCCAGCAAATCTACAAACGCTACAGAAACACTTGATACATCATAAGAAAGTTCTTGAGCTGCAGGTATGCACAAAATTGTTAGATTTTTGATAGGTGATAACGTTAAGCAGATATGAAAGCTACATAAATGCCAAAAAGACTTAAGTCACGAACTCGCTAGAATGTGAAGTAGAAGCGTGACTTCCAAAGCGAATATTTTAGCCATTTCTTTATCGTTTTTTTATATTTCTTTTTTTATATTTTACTTTGGTAATAGTTCTTCAAAAATAGTTTTGAAGTATAAAGTCTATTGTAAATAAGCACTTTCAATGTTTAAATGAAAATAGTTTGCTTATATACATATTTATTTCAGTAGGCATTTTTGAGATGTCAGGATTGGCAGGGTCTGGAATGGTAAATGAAGTATCGACTGAAAGTACTGGATATAGAGGCGTACACAGTTTGGTTGCTTTGACCTGATATATGAGCGTTAAAAGAGAATATCTTAAATAAAATCTAAACTAAAAGACATGGAAGAACATGGTGAAAGAAGGCATTTTAGACATTGCTAAGATGTACAACAAGCACTCCAAAAATTTTCCGCTATTTCTTATGGATACCCTACAATAAGCATTTTTGTTTGCAACATGTGTAAATATATATTGTGATGGCGAAATTTCTTCCAAATAAAAAAAATTTTAAATTCCCGTTACTATGACATCAAAACTATTGCGATATCTCGAAAACTGTAGATTTTCTCAGTGCAACACATTTCCTTGAAGCAAGGACACGCCATAGAATGAGAAAAAAACGATAGAAATTTGAAGTTTTGATTTTGCAAGCAAATATCTCAGCCATATTCTAATTGATTTCCATCTAATTTTTTTTTGTCTGAAAGTTCAATAAAATAACTTTGGAAAAAAACATTTACCGTTACCTCACGAATTCAATTTTTTTTATTGTTTTCAAAAAACCTTTGAAAACATTTAATTTCAGCTCAAAAAATAGGTCAAATGTTGTTTTTGTTATAAATTTTTTTTTTTGCTTAAATTTTTTTCCACACTCTTTCATATGACATATCATTTATTTGCAAAACTTCCTTCATTTTAACATATAATTCAATAAACAGTCTCTATCATCGAAAACCATGAGTTACCCCCTATGATTTTTTGATGGAAGTGAATTTTTCAAAATGTTTTTATATTTTTTACAAAGTTCTACAGCTTAAAAAATAATTTAGGCGAAAAAAGTATAAATATTTCAAACCACCCCATGGCCAGTGGTGTTAAAATATCATAGCCAGTAAGGCATGGGGTATATATAATATGGGGTGGGGGACCTAAATATGTGACATATATAGGGACAACCCCTAATAAGCATAATTTGAACTATAATTTTTGTATAGCGAAATGCGAATTGTAAGAAAAACCCCAGCATTTTAGAAAATAAGAATGCAAAGTGACCTCGAGGAGAGGGGAAGGGGGGGGTCAAGATTTTGTGACAACGTGTGATACAAATGAAAAGGGTCCTAAATACACCCAAATCGTGTGAAAAAATATTTTAAATACTTGGACCGTTTACGAAAAAACGCAGCTATGTTTCGACTATTTCAAAACGAAAACTATTACTTTGTTGTCTTAACTGAAAAGTATGGAATGACTTAAAATTTGCTTTACATTCACACCTGTTTTTTGACCCTTTATACATAAACTAGTTATTTTTCGATACAAACTTTTTTTAACAATGAAGATTAGTATAGTTCAATCCAAAAAATATTCCGCTATTTGTCAAATGTTCGTACGCATTTTTTAATCGTATTCAGTTTTTATTTCAAGAGAGATGGAAAAAGATGAAAAAAGATTTTAGGAATAAGCTTTGAGCTAAAAATTTGTTTTTTGGGTGACAGAAACAAGATGAATGGTTTAAATGAAATGTTGGCTGTGAAAAAATAACAGGATCAGTGCTTCCATTTGATCTATCAAGGTGTTATTTGAAAAATATGAACCATAGATCTTAGTTAAGTTTTTCTTTCGTTGGGACTTGCAGAAGTGGAACACATTATTCTTTTTTGTGTTTTTGTTAGGGGACATTTAAAAGGGTGGCAAATATGAATGGGTATTTTAAAAATAATTGTTAGGGATTAAAAATTAAAAGGACCTGGTTTTATATTTGGCACCTCTCTTATATTTGGTCTTATATTTGGTCACACCGTCGTGCCATGTGAAATTTTTGTGAAATTTTATCAGCGAGTGCAAAAATTGTTTTGGAATGAGGGAATGAAGGAATGTGTTTATACCATTGACGAGTGGGCAAATTAAGGTGAATCGAACGCCAGATGAATAATATTGGTCTGAAGTAGTTTAAGTAAACCCTGTATTAAGTCATGTAGTTTTTGCTTAACAGTTATTCGGTCAGTTACAGTTCGCTAGCACGGCTGTTCAATGATTAAAAATGTTATCACTGTCAAATTCAATATGAATTTAATTTTATATTCATTCCTGAAAAGTTACTTAAATTAGATTGTTGAACAGAAACTACGCTCTAGACTCTAAAAATGAGTATATCGAAAGTTTTTTATTCAAACCAGTCATAATCCTATCTACTACAGTCATAGGCGTCCGCAGGATTTATTCTAGGGGGGAGTAAAGGCATATATAATGCTATTTACTCGGATTATTGGTACTAATTTTGTAAACATTATACGCACACTACACTGGTTGACACACGCTTTTACACATAAGAAAATCTAATATATTTTAAAGATCGTGTAAAAATCTTTCTCGTATCATGCCCGAAATATTTAAAAAAAAATTTTTTTCATGTAATGTATTTCAGTAATTTTTGGTTAAAGCAAATATTCTTTATAGTTTAATTAATTAAATAATGTGAGTCCTATATTCTTAAATGAAATCGCTCCCAGGTTTAAAAAAAAACTACATTTTTAGGCCATTTTTAAACTTTGGAAGCCTTTAACTCCTAAGCCAATTTCAAGCGGACTGAAATTTTTTAGATTTGGATTTAGGAGGTCAAAATTCATATTATTCGAAAAATTAAAAATTTGAATTGTCGCTATTCTCGAAATGTTTCCCGCATGCTAAGGGAGATCTTTTTCACCGGAGATCTCACATTGCAATGGCACTTGTTTCTACTTATTCCTGTTTCTAACATGAATCAGTTCTAGCAGCTAGCAAGTTCTACAATCGAGTACAGAAACATGCCTTTTATCAGAATGATTTAAAAAATGTATTTTTTTTTTAATTCAAAGCGTATGAATAAATATAAATACAATAATATAAATAAAGAGGTACATGTATATTAGAGATTTATTTTGGGTTTCATACATTTTCTTAGAACCTCCCTGCAAGGCTCGATTATGAATCCTGGTTTAATATAAGCACGTGATGCGAAAAAGTCCAGAAAATTCTTAAACTGGGTGGGTGCAGCTAAATAACGTGAGTTTTAAGAAGTAAAAAATGGTTGCTTCAAATCGAGTTTCTCATTTTACGTTTATTTCATAAAAACTTTTGACTATAATTAATGCTAATGTAAAATCGTTTGCTTAATATAATTTAAGATTTTTTCAAAAATTAGTCCTTGATCTAAAATTGGCCTGCTTTATTAAATTTCCTAATTTTTTTCTTTCGCCTTTGAATAACAAGCTTTGCTCTTGCCTAGATCACTGCAACTTTCGTAAATTTAAATACTGCAGAATTGTTTGTCATTTCATTAAGTTTAGGAAAAATAAAAAAAAAATCCAAATTAAATCATATTTATGATAGAGAAACAGCCGACTTTTAGGAAAACATTAATTTTTTATAAAATGTATTTACTTTGTCTTCTACTTACAATGACTTTCAAAAATAAATTTGCATATCGTCAAAGTTTATTAAATGCCCCTTGCTATCTGTTGCTACGAAGAATGATCTTCGACTAATAAGGGATATCATTCCTTAACATTCATCATATTCTCGTAGGAATAACTTCGTCATTTCTTTCATTACATCCGTAGCATTTACTAAAAAATTCTAGTATTATAGTAGTATAGAGTTTAAAAAGTTTGCGACTTTAATCGTTCAGACTGGCCGTAGCCTACTGGAAGAGTACGTGGCCCATAAGCTAAAGAACCGAGGTTCAAAACACAGCTGAATAGAAGGTTTTTTTTTTCTTAACTAGGTATTAGGAGCATTCGTAAATACATATACATTTACAATATACATTTGTTTTTGTACGAATACGAATTAAATTTTCGAAATGTGTTCCAAACTATGTCCATTCTACGAATTCTATTCGAGGCTGAAAATTACGAATAAAATTCGTAGAAAAAATTTTTTAATTTAAGAATACTTAAGAATACTATGTGAAACAAGGTTAAATGAAATGGTATCGTATCCTAATAGGCCGTGTTCATATTACGCGTTTTTGTCACCACGATTGGGACACCATTACCAATTTTTTTTCACAATCGCGGCTGAAAATACTGAATATTAAATAAATAAATGTATTTAAATACACACGAAATTCATTATTTTTACGCCGCTTCTGCGAAAAAAAAACGTGAGAGCGGTGTAAAAAAAACGCTTAATATGAACACGGCCTTACAGCAACAGGGTACAACATACTATTTAAAAATTAATTTTTTAGCTCAGCTTTATTTATAAATTAAGCTAAAAAATGTATTATTGTATTCTTTTCAAAATATATTCAATACATAATAAACATATCTGCATATGAAATAAAACAAGCCGTAAGTTACAAAAAATTCAAAATCGACTTTTTGACTGATTAAAATGTCGTTTTTATTAACAAAGTTCTCAGAGTCCTTAGTTTAAGCGCAACTTACAATTTAGAAAGCTCTTTGCTTCTCTCTTAAAACTTTTAAAATTACGGCTTTTTTGATTTTATATAAAGATATATAAAAAATTTTCACCGCCTGGGGAGGTGCAAGCGCCACCCCCCTGTGGATAATAATACCTCTAAAGCTTATATACAGTAGGGTGCATCTTTTTTTTTTTCTTTTTAATTCACTAATAGCATTTTTCTGGTGCATTAATTCATAAATAAAAATCCTGTGCAAGGAGAAGGTCCACAATGGATTTCTTCAGGTAGGGCCATGCCCTAGAATGTCTGCATATCGTAAAAATTCGACTTTTTCGTAGTTGTTTGATAAATATTGATCTCTATAAAAGCGTATGCACTAAAGATCAGTGAAACAATTTTTTTATTACTGAAGTGTATGCAAATTATGTGAAAAAAAAATCGAAATCAAAATATGTATACAATTCAAATTTTCAGGACGATATTTTTACAGATTTTAGAAATTTTTTTTTTCAAATTCGTGAGAATATCACACTTTCTGAAAGAGTGCGTCAACTAAAAAATGTATTTAGTATGAGTTGTAGTAGTACTATTCAAGACCTTCAATTTAAAAGCTTTTGTAAGTATTGATTTACATTTTTTATAGATTTTAAAGCAATATCTCTGAATTAATATTTTTTAATTTCACTCTTATAGTATTTAGATTATTATGATAATTGATTGCATGGTGCTACAGTGGAAATGTACAGGGTCCACCATCTAACGTTTTTTTTTCATCTAGTGTTTATTTCGTGAATGGTAACACTTAGCTCATGTCTGATTTGACAGATAATTAGCTTTATCCTTCCGCTGAACGAATATGGTTGTGTATACGCTTGAACAACGCTGGGAAATATTGCGACATTACTTTGAAAATCATGGTAATGTTGCAGAATGTGTGCGAAAATTGCGTACGGATTTCGGAAGAAGAGAAGCACCGTCAGCTACGTATGTTCGTTATCTTGTGAAAAAGTGAAAGAAGCTGGCATCCTCATCGATAAACCAAAGCGTGAAAAGACAAAAGCAGTGCGTACACCCGAGAATATTGCTGCTGTGGCAAAAAGTGTGCGTGAAGCGCCATCAACTTCAATTCACCGTCGTTCTCAACAATTGAACATTTCGGAGACATCATTGATACGAATTTTGCATAAAGACCTTGGTATGACGCCATACAAAGTCCAATTGGTTCAGGAGTTGAAGCCAACTAACCATCCAATGCGTTTTCGCTTCGCTAAGTGGGCCTGCGATCGACTTACAGAAGATGCTGATTTTGCCAAAAAAATCATCTTTTCAGATGAAGCTCATTTTGATCTTGGCGGGTATGTAAACAAGCAAAATTGTCGCATTTGTGGCACAGAAAACCCGCACGCATACATTGAAAAGCCGCTGCACACAAAACGAGTCACTGTTTGGTGCGGATTTTGGTCCAGAGGAACAATTGGGCTATTTTTCTTCGAAAATGAGCAAGGAGGGGCCGTTACAGTCAATGGCGATCGTTATCGGGCCATGTTGAACGAATTTTTGTTCACAAAAATTGAAGAGGAGGATATTGGCAACATTTGGTTTCAACAGGACGGCGCTACGTGCCAAACAGCCGAAGCTACACTCGATGTTTTGCGCCCTGTTTTTGAAGATCGCATTATCAGCCGCAGAGCTGATGTCGTTTGGCCACCTCGGAGCTGCGATTTGACACGGTCGGACTATTATTTGTGGGGTGCCCTCAAAGATAAGTGTTACGCCGACAAGCCAGAGACAATTGACGCTTTAAAGGACAATATTCGTGAAGCCATTGGTGAAATACAGCTGCAAACAATCGATAATAAGCTTAAAAATTGGACCGATCGTGTAGGCTACTGCATGGCCAGCCGAGGCAGCCATTTGAATGAAATTATTTTCCATTATTAACCGGAAGGATTGTACTTTCAAATAAAAAAAGAAATTTGAGAAAATATGCAGTAGTTTTTTTTATAGAATTTTCAAAAAAAAAAATTATTTGGCGGACCCTGTATTTTCACTCTTTTTTAAGTGACATATTCTAGGTCATAGGTCTGGTCGAGTACAATACGAAACCATATTTGAAATTGTTAATAAACCCCCAAAATTTAATTTAACTGTTAAAAAACCGATTTTTTGGTACTTGACATATTACGCAATCAGCAACTCAGTAATTTTTCAACCGATTTTCGATTTAAAAACGGTTTTGGAAAGATGAAAAATATTTCTTTATTCATTTTAAAAGTAGTTTAATGTAAAAGTAACAATCTTGGAATGTTTAAAAGGTTATTTCCGAAAAGGGAAATAAAAGAAAGAAATGGTCATTCGTATTCAAAAAATACACCAATTTTAAAAGAAATCATAAAAATGTATTTAATATGAGCTTTAAACTGATACATGAAGCAATTTTAATACACCAATTTTAAAAAAAATCATAAAAATGTTTTTAATATGAGCTTTAAACTGATACATGAACGCTACCAAGACCAATGGACCAATAGAGGCGTAATTTCTTATTTATAAACAAATTAAATAACTCAGTCAATTTTAATACGATTTTCTAAAATTAACATTAATTTTTTTCGTTCTGAATTTTATTTTCAGAAAATAGTTACGTTAAAAGTAATTCTTAACAAAACTTTGGCAGTAAATATTCGTTAAAGTTGAAAAAATTAGAAAAAAGTAAAAATGTTAGGTTTTGACGTTTATAACTCAAAACATTCTTATTCCCGTAATAAATATATGTAAATATTGTATTAAGGAAAGTATTATCTTTTATCTTTTCACCGTTAAATCGAAAATTGGTTGAAAACTTGCTGAGTTGCTGACTGTGTAATGTGCCATGTACAAAAAAAATCTTGTTTTTAACGGTAAAATCAATTTTTGGGGTGTATTTACAATTTCAAAAATAGTATAGTACTCGTATAGTACTCGAACAGACCTATGACCTAGACTATGTCACCTAAAAAAGAGTAAAAGTACACTTCCACTGTAGCACCGTGTAATCAATTATAATAATCTAAATACTATAAGAGTGAAATTAAAAAATATTAATTCAGTGACATTGCTTTAAAATCGATAAGATATGTAAAATCGTACATTCTACGCACTTAACTTTAGATTTGAAATATCCAGAGATGAAAAATGAGCGTTCGCAGATCTGAAAACTCTAGAATTACAAAATATTAAAAATACTATAACTTTGATTCCAGAGCACTTAGATATTTCCAAAAACTCTTAAATTGAAGATGTTGAATAGTTCTACTACAACTTATACTAAATTTATTTTTTAGTTGGCGCACTCTTTCAGAAAGTGCGATATTTTCACGAATCTGAAAAATTTTTTCCTAAAATCTGTTCAAAATATCGTCCTGAAAAATAGAATTGTATATATATTTATGATTTCAATTTTTTTCACATAGTCACATATACTTCAGTAATAAAAAAATTGTTTCACTGATCTTTAGTGCATACGCTTTTATAGAGAACAGTATTTATCAAACAACTACGAAAAAGTCGAATTTTTAAGATATGCGAACATTCTAGGGCGTGGCGCCACCTAAAGAAATTATTTGTGTACCTTCTCCCTGAACAGGTTTTTTATTTATGAATCAAAGCACCAGAAAAAGGCTATAGGAAGCGAATTAAAAAAAAAAACGATGCACCCTAATATACAGCCCACCCGATTTTCGGGCGACACTAGTGCCTTTAATTTCTTCATTGGTTTCTGTGCTAAGAAATTTAAAAATAAATGGCAACTTAAAACCTAAAAATTATTCTATTAAAGTTCAGCAAAAAAGTGTCAACAGCTGTAACGTTACTTTTTATTTAGAACTGTTTTTACAACTTTTATGCTTTACACATACCTACCTTGAATTCATTTTTATTTTTTTTTACATAGTTTTACGCTGTTAATTGTTTGTTGTTTTTGTACTGCTCTGTTTGCTCAAATATCAATGATTTTCTATATTGTTTTTAAACTTGTTTTTCATTCTTTTTTGTGTGCTTTTCATTTTGGAAACGCTTTAATAGTTTTTTCTTTTTTATTTTCTTATATATCAGTTTTTATGAACCAAAGGAACTGAATCTTTGCATTTGTGGATTTTGTACTGATTGAAGCCTTCATTGTTTTTGGGTTGAATTAATTTTTTTTTTTTCATTTTCTAAAGTTATCTCTTCCCAAATATCTTGCTTATCTCAAGTTAACATTTCTAACAGCTCTTTAAGTTCGTTCCTAAATGCACTTCAATTTCTGCTCTGTATACTCTTTCAACATGTTCATATGTATATGAAGAACTATGTATGAAGTGAGAAGTATATTTTACCGAATCTTACACTCAACAAGTTTTGTAGCTAAAGTTTTTGAAACATCGCAGTTAATAATTAGCTTTATGTTAAAAAACCATCACCTTATCAAAACCATATCATTAGATCTCCAGTATTTTATAGTAATCAGAAGTGTTAAATATTTTGAGCCCTTCAACATAAATTACATTATTATAAGTGGTTAGAAAGAGGTGTATTTTTTAATTTCTGTACTTTTAGAGGGCAACTAAATGGTTTTATGGGAATTATGTATCATTTTCGTCCACTATTCCAATCTTTGGAGTTTAAGTTTAAACATATGAATTTTGTTCTACATCACCTAATATTTACTAACTTTTTATGCTGTGAATTTATGTATTTAGTCCGTTGCCTTGCATCCCACCAACATTATGGAATTCTTTGATAGATACATTAATTCATTCTGAATTCAGCGCGGTTGCATGCAACATATGCCACAGAAAAAAAAAATACTAGCACATTAAACCGCCATATGTTGAGTGGCAGCCACAGCATCTCTATCCACCGCCCAGTTCCTTTTGCTCCAGTTTAACCACCTTCCCTCATACCCGTTACCCACACTCTTACCAAACTGGCTTCGACACATTCATCGCCACAACGACGAGTGTAGATCATATTAACCAGGAAAAAAGGAAAAATATAGAGCTCGTTTTTAAGCTGCTGCTGCTGCAAAAAAAAATCTCAAAAATATGCTCTAATTTTTGTAGTTCGTACTGCATTTTTGCTTATCTTCTTTACCATTTTTTTTTTTTATAATTTCAAATATATCATATATTTCTGCTAAATTCGTTTTACTCTCCCTGCACATTAATGTTTATCCTTCAACATGTGTCGAGTGTGTAGTTGTTTTTGTTTTTTATTAGGGACAAAAATAAAAAACTTTGTGTACTACAAATAAAAGTTATTTTAATGTTTGTGGCGCTTTATTATTTGTGGGAACTTTTCTTTCTCATTTTTTTTTTTTTTCTATTATGTTATAATTAAATTTAAAAATATTTAAAAATGATCAAACAAGAAAATTTTTTACATTATGGAGGAAGGCTTGCGTTTCTTAATACAACTTCTTTTTCTTCTTGCAATATCTTTCACTGAGAAAAGATGTTTGGTTTCATTAACCTTCTTAAGAAGAAACCTTTTTTTATATTAATAATTTAACATCAAAAGTTGTCGTACGCTTTTTTGATTTAGAAGAAAGGCAATGAAACGTAAATTATTCAATAGATACTGTACCATAGATGAGCAGAAGCATGATCGAATTTTAATTTGTGACTTATGACCCGAAATATGTGAGGTTAAGGTATATAATCATTTCAGTAAGAAATCTCAGGATTGCACAGTGGTTCGACCCATAGGCCAAAAATAAAAAAATCAAAGCTTCAATTCTGCACTTTTTATAACTAAATATTGTTGTAATAATCTCCAATGAAAGAAAGCAACAGCCTTTGCATTTATTTTTTGTTTGTTTTTATTTTTATTTTATGATATTGATTTTTGAGCGCACCTTCATAAAGGCTGAACCACTGTGGATTGGTAAGAGGCAAAAAGGTGAATGAACTATCCGATGAAATGTCTAGGTGGGGAGGCTTGCACAATATGACTGGATTATAGATTAATGACCTTTGACCTGAAATATGAGGGTATAAAGATAATTTTTTAAATAAAAGCTAAACTATAAGTGACGAAAGAACATGGTTTAAGAGAGATTTGTAGGCATTGATTATATGTACAAAAAACAACAAACATTTATCACCATCTCTTACGGATACCCTTCAATAAGCTTTTTTTTTTGTCGCATTTACAAACAGTAAATTATGGAAAATTTCCTTTTTTTGACACCAGACTTAGGGCGATATCTTGAAGACCACAGTTTTTTTTTTAGTTAAACATTATTTTTGAATAAAAAGTCATTGCTTGAGAATAGTAACGGTATTTGAAAGCTTTTTTGGTAAAATTTTGTTCCCGAATGGTATGTTAAAAAATGTACATTATTTTGACATTAAAACCATTACGATATTGTGAAAACTAAAGACAATTTTCTTTGTATAACGCATTTTCCTTAATACAATGCAAGGTCATCGCCTAAGAATAAGAAAAAAAACTATTGAAATTTTAAGTTTTCATTTTGCAAGCTGCAAAATTGGAAATACCAATCTCCGCCATTTTTCAATCGATTTCCTTAACTATAAATCAAATTTTAAAATTTTTTCCGCTACCTTAACAATTTTGTGTTATGTATTGCTTTAAAAAAATCTCTAAAATATTCAATGTTTGCTTAAAAAAATGGTTCAAGCACATAGTCTCGAACGCTCGAAAGCTATACAACGTTAGCCTGCTTTCTCCCCAGTCGGCCTTTAGACGGGATTTTTTAAGGGACATTTGCACTTTCAACTTAAACAAATGCTATAAAATACATGCCATAACAACATTTAGCATACCAATTCATACGTACACATTTTAGTAACAAAAAGAAAGTTTGCCACGAAAAGTTAACCCATAAACTCAAAACATTTATTAGTATAAAATGGCTAAGAATGAAATTCGTAAAAACAATATTCGTGCATTCTACGAACATTCTTTCAATATACAAATCATTAATTGTATAGTGATATCTGTACGAATTCATTCATAAAGTGTCACTAATACATGATATAGTATCTACGAATATATTCATTTTATATACTAATAATATTCGTATACAAAAATAAAACTTCGTATTACTGCTTTGTACGAATGATTGTGTACATATAAATAATAATATTCGTAAATTTCTCGTACGAATAACTTAATAATTTCTCCCATTAGATTCGTAGTATTTACTAATGCTTTCGTACTATTTACGAATGAAAAATAGTATTAGTAGAAAAAATTCATAAGTAGGTTGACCTGACCGTACGAATTATTCGTAGAATGTACGAATTATTATTTGAGTTTAAAAAATTCAAATCCGAAATCGTTCAGCCGGATTTGTTGAACAACTACAGAATATAAGGAACTGTATGATTGTAAAGTGACTGTAGCCTACTGGTAGAGTGTGTGGCCCGGGCCGTAAGATAAAGATTCGAGGTTCAAACTCCTTTAGTTAGTAATGAGCAATTCAACTACTTTTTCATTAACTCAAAACTACTTCATTATGTATTAGAAAACTTTATTTGACTCCCAATGTTAGTCGGTTAATGAAATATTTACAAATATATGTATTATCGAAGATACCAATTTTTTAATTTAATGCCACATTTTGAGTTAGAACAAAATATATAGCTACTACACTGCCTGGTTCAAACCCTCCGACTTTTTGCAAGGTGCTTGATACACAATTTCCACACTCCTGTATAAAATTTCATTAATCTACTAACAAAGTTATGTTTTCCAATTCTATTCTTAAGGAATTGAGGCGTTCAATTACCAATTCCAGTTCCCGTAATGGAATTTACAATTTTTTCAATTCCATTCCTGAGGAATTGAAGTGATCAATTACCCATTACAATTTCCGTAATGGAATTGACAATTTTTTTTCTAGCTACATTCCAAGGAATTGAGGTTTTCAATTACCAATTACAATTCCTGTAATGTAATTGAAAAGTTTTTCCAATTACATTCCCGAGGAATTGAAATATACAATTATCAATTCCTATTCCTTGGAATTAGGTGGTCAGAATTAATGGTTGATGGCTCAATTCTGACATCAGATTCGAATTCAGCGGACAAAGATTGTATATGGGCATTTCCAACAAAAGGTCTACCGCAACTGAAAAAGAAAATTTTACTAAAAATTACTTTAAACCTCCATAATAGAAAAAAAAAATTACATTTATATTGTAAGAGTACTGAGAGCTGATCTCAATTTGAATTTTAAAAAAATGGCAGCAAACATGATGAATGGCAACAGAAGTTGAAAAATGGTGACAAAAGTTAAAAATTTTTAACGAAAGTTAGAATTTTATAAGTATAATAAATACTTGTATAATACAAAGTTTAGTTAAATTTTTTTAGTTTTCGATTGTTACGGTCCTGAATTACACTTAATATGGTTTTCTAGTGCAATTAAATAAATAAAACTATAAACTATTTGTTGTTTTTTAAGGGAAAAATCTGTCACGTTACGTATCTCACGTCACGTTTCATATTATGGTATGTATAAAAATATTTAAAAAATTTTTTACGAATTAATTATGAATATGTAGCAAGATTATTTAAAATTATGGCCCTACCAACGACCGCATCTTCGCTGGAAAGACCAAGTAGAGGACAACCTGACGAAGCTTGGAATTTCCAACTGGCGCCAGCAAGCGAAAGACAGAAATGGCTGGCGCAAATTCTTAGATGAGGCCAAGACCGACATACGGTTGTAGCGCCAACTAAGTAAGTAAGTAAGTGAGTTCTTCCCATTACTTTTTCGCCTGAACTTTGGAACAAATATCCTTTGCAGTCAAAGTTTGCCTCCATCAATGAGACCAGTTTTTTTAACTGCGATTTGTTGCTTAGATCTGCATAAAAGTCACAAAAACAGTTCAATATTAGTTTTTAGTCTTTAAAAAGGAAAATACAATCACAAAATACTTAAATTTTTAACAAATTTTGCTCAGCACGCATCGCATCGAAAGAAAAATCCTATTCGACTGAAATTTCGATGAGCAACGAACATTTCAATAGGGTTGCACTGCTCATAATAAGAATTTAACTTTCGATACTCGTTGTTCGATAACCAGCGAAGATCGAACGTCGAAAGCAACTCATAATAAGGGCCTATATTAAAAAAACTTTCATAAAAAAAAACTTGTGCACCAACGCCGTAGATAGGTGTTTCATAAGGGGGTTAGGTTGAAGTGGCTATCACTTTTCAGAGACACACTTAAGCCAATGAGGCCCATTGAGATACCATGGGGATAATTTCCCTACTCAATTTCTATTTTAGCTAATGTGAGCTGTTTACAAAGATGTGGATTCTGATGGGTGACGGGGGGACGGGAGAGATTGCTGAAACAAAAAATATAAAAAATCGATTCAATCGCTTCATTTGGAGCAGGACGACAGGTATTTATTTAAGTAAAATAACGAAAACAGACATTTTAAAAAGAAAAACATATATATACATTAAGGCGCCTCACGAAAAAAGTTGTTCGGAGCAGTTCCTCAAAATAATCCTTGGCTTATGTTATGATGATTCCCCAAATATTTCGACTCCAGCTATAGCCATCCTTGAGCTATCATCAATGGTTTGAAATAACCTCTAAAAATCGAGTTTTTTGTAAAAATATTGGCTGGTGTGTTAGCTAGAAAAAGTTAAATGATCTGAAATAATATTTTTGAAAAGGTTCACTCAATCTGCATCAAAAAATTTCACATTTTTGCATTCAAATTAAAAATAATGATGTTTTTCGTGCACTTTTATGATTTTTTTTTAAGTTATTTTCACTAAAGTTCAAAAAACTTAATTATTTCTAATGATATCCTCACTGGTCAGAATTGCTGGCCAGAATTGCTTAAACTGAAACAAATTAAAACTAAAATATTAACTATAAAATAAACACCTACTGAAAAGATATTGTAAGATATTAAAAACAAAAGTTATGAAGTTATTTAAATTTTTAGTTTTTGTATGGAAATAAATAAAAAATATCAAAAGTTTTTTGATGCAGATTGGAAGCGATTTTTCCTGCTTATAATTTATGATAGTTTGTTTTTTTAAAACTATTACGCCAGCCAATATTTTTAAACAAAAATTTATTTTTAGAGAATATTTCAAACCATTCCAGCTCACGGATCTGTCGAGTCGATATATTTGGGGAATCATCATAACATAAGCCCAGGTTTATTTTGAAGGAAAGACTCGATCAACTTTTTCTTTTCTATATAGCATTAGGCGCCTTAATATACAAAGTTGTAGATACTTACACAGTTAGTTCATTAATGTTTTTGGTACGCGAAGCCAATTTATGTATAAAAATACTAATTTGAGTAAAAAAATTGTAAGATTTTTTAGAGATTTTACGTTTCGAGAAAAATGCAAAATTGTTTAAGCTTTGAAAAATCATAGATACACAAGGCTAACTTGATTTTCACGTTGCAGGTATTTTCGAAAATACAATAAAAATGAATTGTTAAAATACTATAAAAAATTTTTTAAATGAAGGTCAAATGATGGTCAAATAACAAAAATCTGAATATCTCAAGAATTTGATCTGATTTGGGAAAAACTGATACCTACAGTGTAATTAAACGAACAATGAAGCATTGCTTATCATGGCATCGTCAGCATGCTAGAATGTTAGCAACAATGCATAAGCCAACAATTAAGAAAACCATTTATATTGTATTTTGTTTAACTTAATGTCTGCTAAACAAACTAAGCATGTACACTGTACAATTTTCAATTTATCTTCATGTTATCGTAATTAAATAATTTGGAATATCTGTGCTTTTATTTAATAAATAAAAAATATTTAATTGCTAAGGGGGAAGGGGGTTTTGAACACCCTGAATCCCCCATATCTACTGCGTTGTCATGCACACTTCGCACATTTTTTTCGTTTATATTGATGCAGCCAAAAACCACTTCTACTTTTTGTCACGTAACGTATCATATTTAGTGGCTTCTATCTAAGAGCCAATCTTTTGAAAACTCTTATCTTGTACGCCTTGAATAGTGCGCTTAATAAACTATTGAAAACAAAAAAAAAACTATAAGTTTAATTTTACGGTAACGTGCGTAGTCACGGAAATGCACTTATAGAAATAAAGGCATCAAACAATTTTTGCTTTCATGTGTCTGTATTTTCGATGATTCCAGAATTATCGTTATCAGTGGTTATAAATTGCTTACAACAAAATCTTTGAGATAATTATACTCTGCATGACCAATCCACCCGTCCAACGACCCACACTCACCAATACTACTACTTAGTTCATTACTAAGTTTTAATTAGCGTTTTCGCTAAGGATAAGTACAAAAGAGGATTTACCTTAAATTTGGAACAGCTGCTGCGGCTGCTGCTGCTGCTTGTAACGGCGGCGGCACGTTGTACGGGAACGGTAGCTTGGCAGCTACGGCGGGATTCTCGAAGAGCATGTTGTGAAAAATGTTTAAAGGATTTTATTTAAAAGCTGTACGGAGAAAAGATGGTGGTCGAACGCAAGAGCGGGCAGGTTGCGTTGTTGTTGAAGAGCACAGAAATTATTTTAACGCAATTTGGATTGATTTTAATGAACACAATTTTTAAAAAATTTTAAATTTATTATTATTGCATATATTTTTTTAATATTTAAATTTTTTATTGCTGCTCTTTTTTATTGACTACTCAAAGCTAGACACAATGTTGCAGGAAAAAAATATGTTGACAAGTTTTGAAGGCAATAAGAAAACCACAAATTTGTTGATATTATTTTATTTTTGCACGAAATTATTATGTTATATTTTTCTAGTATTTTTGAGGACTTTTAATGCCATTGAGTTTAATTTTTTTAAAATTGTTTAACTTTGTGTGATTTAGTTTATTTTGTTTATTACTTTTGGCTTGGTTTTATTTGGGAATTTATTTGCAGAGAGTTACAACAGCAACACCATAAAATACACTCAATGCCTGGTAGGGAGTGTGAGAGAGTTTGAAATATATCTATGGTTTAATATTTTTTATTTTTTTTTTTAATATATTTCACTTTTACTTAATTTTTAATAACTGCTCTTTTCACATATGTTTTTTTAAAGGATTCCACTAGAATAGTTGTTGATTTGCTTTATTGTTGAACACTTTTAAAATGCCTGAGAAAAATAGAGTAAAAATAAAAATAAATCATTTAGTAGAGTTTTAAGACAAATATTTAAATGGAATAATAAGATGAACTTTATATAAAAACAAAATTTAATAAATATTTTAAGAGGATTTAGTTCAAATTAAAAAATGAATTAACTACATGGTTAAAAATAACGATTTTAATGCAATACAACTCCGAAAATTTGATCTGCAACTCTATTATTCAGATTAGTTTTTCTCTTCTTTGAGACTTTATATAGCAAGAGCCAAAAATTTATTGGTTTAATATTTTTTCCAGTTTTAAGTTGCCTGTTTTTTTTAAGTAAAAATTATCTTTTTATATTTATAAAAACTTGAAACTACGCATTGTTTCATTCTAGTCATTCATTGAACTATGCTTTTCACACAAAAACTAAAAGAGATAATGTTCTCTGCTTTTGTTTAATCGATTAAAAATGCGCGTACGCTACAAAACTTGCCCCCACAAATGGTCAGAGTAAACTAACTAGCAATCAAGCTCCATCCAAACATGTTTCAGCAACAACCACATGCAGAGAAACATTAATACATTAGCTCCAAGCATGCTTTCCGTGAGAGATTCGATAGGCAGAGAGACAGAGAGTGAGAGTGAAACAGCATGAAAACTTCAGTAACAGCTAACAATAAAAGCCGACAGTTTATAAATTCGCCGCATTGCGAAGTATTGGATGAAAAATGTAAGAACAAAAAAAGAATATCTTAAAAATTTAACAACGCGCAGATGATGAACAAAAATTGAAACAAAGGTGAGAATATAAGTCACAGCAAGAAAGAACATCAAAACTTACTGCTGCCCATCCACCTCTGAACAACAAAAACAACGTCATGGTTTTATCCCTTCCATTCAACAACAACAACGTCAAACAAGGATAGCAATATTTTTATTGAACATGCAAAAATATAGCAAAACACTAAGCAGACTCTTGTAGCAAAATAAAAGGGAACTATTAAGCATACAGTACTGCATTTAGCCTAGGCCCGTGAGGCCCGAGCCTAGGGCGGCAGCAGGTTAGGGGCGGCAAAATTTTTTGGGGCTGAAAAAATTTGAGAAAACAAAAAGTTAGAAACGGAATCAAGTTGGTTGCAGCAGAATTGACAGGGCGGAAAAATATTTTCGTAGCTAATTTTTAATGAAACTCAATATAAATCAAGAAACTAGTTTGAAGAGTGGTGTAAAATTTTGGACGGCCAATGTTGAGCGACAAATGTTTGAGCAAAACTAACCAGCAAAAACTTCGCTTACAGGCAATGAATAAAATATTGCAAAAAACTCGTGCAATTGATTACTTTTTGGGTTACAGAAAGTATTACCTTAACATGGGCATGTTATTGGCGGTAATTTAAAAAACCAATGAATAACGTAATTCAATTATAGTATTATTGAAATAAAAATTAGGGTATTAATTGCAAATTTTTTAAAATGTTTTGTTGAGTGTATTTAGAGAGCGGAGTCATTTTGACGGCCGAAAAATATAAAGGACTACAGAACAATATCTTAGCTTATTTAAAAAATAACTTTGAGTTTCGTGTGCGAAAGTTTTTCGTTCGTTTAAAAAGTTTTCTTCTAATATTTTTGCAAGAAGAGAAACAAAATAGAAGTTCTGCATCAAAAATGAATAATATTTTTCATTTAAGTTATCTTTGCTATGCACATACAAATGAAGAAATATCATTGTGAACTTATTTAACCTTCCTCTACTCGCGCTCAATGGCATAACAGATATACTCGCGCACGGTGCCTCAGACTGATATTTGATCTCGTTTGCATTATTCTAACAATATACTTTTTGAGCATTATATGTGTTTGCTTGGCCTTGGGCGGCAGAATGCCTAAATTCGCCACTGTATGCATATCAAGCATGCAAAGCATACAATGTTTCATATATATTTTAAAATACAGCACACATATCAGCGAGCCTGTGTGGCACACGGCGTTCATAATTATTCGCCCAACTGATACGCAGGTTGGCAAACATTTTACATTTTCTCCATCCCACAAGCCCATTTGTGATCTTATGTGCATGCTGATAACAAGACAACAACAAAAAACAAGCCAGTGGTAAATGCATATCTGACATAACCAATTATTTCTTAAACACAATGTTGTTGCGAGGCCTTTAAAGCCTGTTTACAAGTCTTTATTATATTTGTTCGGACATGGCCGTTGAAGCCCTGATGAAACAAACCTACCTTACACATTGAACGACGATGGGAGTAGGCATTAGAGTGTATCGAAAATCTGACCTCCAATTCCGGTACCAAAATTAAATAGTATATAGGTTAGGTTAAGGTGTTGGCAGGCCTTTAGACCAGCCCTTTTAGATCATATTATTGGTCCGTTGTGATACCACAGAATGGAAGAAGGGAGTAATCAAGTAAAACTTTTGTGTAGGATGTTCTTAATGTAGCAGTAAATCATTTGTGAACAAAACTGCAAAATCTCATTATAGCATTTGTCAAATGGAATGAAAATTTGCACTTCTATATTTTAATAGCCAAAAAGTTGATTGATAAGCTTGGTTTTCTTTTTAAATCACCTATTAGTGGGTCTGCAGTACAAAAGTTGCTCAAAAATGCACAAAAAGGCAATGGACACAAAAATTGGTTCAGACCAAAAAAAGTGTACCAATCGAAAGGATTTTTTTATTTTGGTACCGGATTTGGGGTTCTGATTTTTCCTATACAAGTCGATACACTCTAGTACGTATGCTGCTTATGACAGTAGTAAGTGGACACGTGAAGTACCCAATTATTCCTTTAATAAAATGTAGCTGCCTGCAAAGGTTGTTTACAATTCTCAATTGCAGTTCTTTAGACATGGTCGCTCAAACACTGCCTCTGCAGTCTGTTTACAATTCTCAATTACATTTGTTCGGACACAGTAAGCAACGGTTGGAGTAGGTATGCACAATATAGGAGAGAACAGAAAATTATGCACTAAACTGGAGAGAACAAAAATAAATTGAACGAAAATCCTCTCTGAGCCAAAAACAACGAAAACGAAAAACACACCGAAAAGAAGTAAACAAAGGCAAATGACACCACAAATTATTTTCACAATAATTTTTGCAATTTAATGAACGAATTTATTACCTTTTACTCTGAATAGAGAATTCAGAATTTCTATTTAATAACACTTGGCTATTTTATACATAAAACTTTGTTCTAGTTTAAAAATATAGATTAATCATTAGGTATCACAAACACACTTCACTTCAAAATGTATTTTAAGAAAACACGATGTGTCTACACGAATAAAGTCAAACTGTTCTTGAACAATGAAAAGAAAATAATTTGAGCACAAACAAGACTTTGTCACACCTCGCTTACATTTCTGCATTACAATGTCATCACCGAAAAATTTTTACAAGCTGGTTTGCATAACATAGGAGAGAACAAAAACCCTGCTTGTAATGCAGAACTTTAAGTGAAAACAATATCTTGTTTCTGCTCACTTCTTGTTTGTGTTCGCAATATTTTCTTTTCATTGTTCAACCAACAGTTTGACTCTATTCGTCTGTGTAGCAACATCGCATTTTCTAATAGGAAGTTTTGCAGTGAAGTGTGTTTGTGAAGTTTATTAATCGTTATGTTTAAACCAGAAAAAGTCTTTTTTTAAAAAATAACTAACTGTTATTAAAGATAAATTCTGAAATTTTCTATAAAACGTAACTAAATCATTAATTAAATTGTAAAAATTATTTTCAAAATAGTTTATGGGGTCATTTGCGTTTGTTTGCTTCTTTTTGATGTGTTCTCGTTTCGTTTTCATTGTATTTTTAGCGTAGAGAGGGTATTCAATTTTTGTTTCTGTTCTCTACAATTTTGTGCGTAGTTTTTTTATTTTCTCCTATCTTGTGTATAATTACTTCCCATCGTCACTTACTGTGTATGGTAGATGTCATCAGTATTTTAGCGGCCATTCCCGAACAAATATAAATCAGAATTGTATACAGGCGTTGGAGTCCTAGCAGCTATATTGTATTTAAGAAATAATTGGTTACGTAATGTGTCCCTTTACCACTGGGAAGTTATACAAAACAGGATAATAAAAAAATTAACGAAAACTAATTTACGCCAAAAACACAACGAAGACGAAGAAAAAAATACACCGAATAGAATCAAATGAAGCCACAAATAATGTTCACAATAATTTTTACAAATTAATGAACGGATTTATTACCTTTTTTCTAGCATTTCAGAATTAACGTATAACAACACTAAGGTTAACCTTAAAGTTAAGTTTTAGTTAAGCTTGCAATGAATGCTAAAGGCCCTCTAGCGTAGATTTGAGAAAACAGAACATTTAAGATTCATGGCAAAGAAGCATCGTTTTTCATTTTTGTAGCGTTGAGGTTTGTGTTCCTTACATTACAGAAACCCTTTAATATAATCGCATACTAATGAACACAATCTTTGTCATTCTGTTACTTTACTGAACCTCTTAGCAAAAAATTTTTCAACAGGGGCCACATTACAGTATCCGTGATCAAGCAAAATTACAAACGGTACGACGAGACAAGTGTCGCTAAATTTTGACGATTTTGCTCTATCATTGATGCTGTAATTCGGCCCCAGAGCTGTTATTGCTCCCGAATTTACCTCTAAAGGAGTAAAATTTAAGAGCTGGTTCTATTATTAATCCTACCAACATTTCTTTCAAATATATCCACCCTTTTTCAGTCAGACCTTCCACAAAAAAACTCAATAAATGAAGAAAACTGCCGAAAATAGTTGATAGCTGTTATTACCCCTGAGGTGATTCTTATACACTAGTGTGAAAGAAATTAATTTTGACATTTCGTTGCTTAATTTTATATTGTTTTAGGTAAGGTTTCAGTTTTTAAGAAATTCCCAATGTTTAACGAGGTTAAATTTTCTATCTAATAAAATTCAACAAGATTTAGGAGTTAGTTTCGTCGAGGGCCTTAACCTCGTTTTAATATCTATATGTAAACGTAGTATTTAATGAGTTAAATGTATAAGATGGTCCTATTATGTTTTCAACCTCAATATTTCTTTTAAAGAAATCTGCCTCTCATGATTTAGCATTTTTCGCAAAGCAGAATTTAATTATCTTTCAGAGTTCATGAGATATTGTAATTTTAACATCTAAACAAACTTTTTTTTAATTTAAATTTCTGTTCAGATGTTAAAATGTTCAAATCTCATTAACCCATTGAATCCCCACCCTAATTTTTATATTGTGTGAAAGGTAATTTTGTCAACTATTAATTATTAATTTTAAAATGATGTTCTTCGAGCCCCTACTTTAAAATCAATTACCTTACCACCTCCAACCGCCAAAATTTCTCAAAATTGTTTTTAGATTTAAGTCCCTTCAATTACCTTTCCAACGGTTGCTCAAAATTAAAATTCGGTTTAGAAACTCCTTTGTTAATCAAAAAAAAATACTTATGTTTAGATTTTAAAATGATCATATCTCATAAGCCCATTAAGTTTCTACCTTAAAGGTAATTTTACCAGCTTTAGGAAAAATTATTTAAAATTTTATTTTTCTCGTTTTAATTTTATTTGTTTGCATAATCAAAATGACTGCATAATTTTTTGCACATCTTATCAATATCTTAAACTCTTCCATCTCTTATAGTTTAGCTTTCATTTAAGAAACGCTCTTTTTATGATTATGTTTCAGGAAAAAGTCACCAATCTAAAATCCAATTACATTGTGTAAGCCTTTTCATCCAGAATTGAATCCCTTACTAAAATGCAAATATACTTTCAACGCTCAGATTTCAGGTCATGTTTCTGCACATCTATTGTGCAATACCTTTCAAATGATATACGTTTCATTATCGATAAAGCATTTTACAACGATAAAGCATTCTAACCGCCAATTTAAGTAACCATATTTAACTTTTTCCGAAAAACCGATTTTATTTTTCAAAAAAGTTCCAACAAATTTTTGTTTCTTCCAAAAACGGTGGAAAAGTACTTGCTTTTGTAGTAAAAACAATAAAAACTGTAATGTAATTTATTATAATCTGTTATGCCACGCACACTGGCTAATCGGTGGAAAAAAACCGGTGTATAAAAAATTTGTTTAACTATATTTTTTTTCTTTTTATTACAGAGCCAAATGCTTATCTCTCAATTACTTATTTCAATTTCAATCAGTCGATTTCTCTCAATTTCTCAAATTTAAAAAAAAAGGTTTTTATTTTATAAAATTCTCCAAATATACAAAATATTTTTCTAGCATATTTTTCTAGCATTTACCAAAACAGTTCAAACTAAAATAAATTTTATGACGATTTCACTATATCTATTATAGTTGAATTTTTATTTAATTTATACAAATGTAATTGGCCACGCTGCAACCAAAGCAAAGCTGGAAGTATAACTTGGAAGTTTTTGACAGTTATCACGATGAAGTCGCAGCGTTGTGTTGAAATTACGCAACTCATTGACGGTTGCAACTCAGGTTGCAGCAAAATTAAAATCGTTTAATATTTTGGTCGCAGTTGCTGTTTTTTGCTGCGTTGTTGCTGCGTTGTTGCTGCGTTGCAGAGTGTATAGCAAACTGGATTGCTGCAACCATCGAAGCGTGTGTGTCAAATGTATTAAAAAAGTCGTAGTCTAGTTGCAGTTCCACTATTGTTTTGATTGCAGTGTGTATGGGCCGCATAAGAATAACCCAAATTTATGCACCAAATTTTTTAAGGTTTTACTAAAACTTTTAAGTTATTACTTATTCTTTAAGAGTGCTAAAGTTTCACTTATTTTAAAATTAAGACATAAATATTTTTACTCGCTACGGCTTACTAGCGTTTCTTATTTATATTTTTGTCGAGAATAAAGTTTATATTTAATAAAAATGTAAAAACCCTATTCGACCCAATCGCAAGGTTTTGAGCGTTTTCGTGAAGGCGAACGCACATTTTTACAGTGAGCTACGCTATACTTAAACTTTCCGCTGTGTGCAATGTGCCTTGCAACGAGAATAGGCGCAGTGTATCACATTGATACAAATTTTTTTTTTTTTTTTTTTTTTTAAAAGATCAAAGAACCAAGGCATGCACCTTATACAAACAAGGTTTGGTCTTTGACCTGAAAGGAAAGGATAGATTATTTAGAGGAATTGATTGGAACCATATGTAAATTATTGATTAGGCGAAACAACCGTGAAAGACAATTTGAATTGCTTTTTCAAAAATAAAATAAAATAAGAAAAAGTAATGTTTGAAAAAGAGAAAATCAGTACAAAACAAAAACAAAGACAATATTTAATTTCAAATATGTTAAAAACATTTTTAGAAAAATATGTAAGTATCAGGAAAGTATGTTTTAAAACATCACTTCAAATTCTATAGAAAACAATTTTTTTTTTATTTAAAGCATTTAGGCAAGTTAATAATGCAAAAAAAAATATAGCTACTGAAAATTTCAGACAGGTGTCGTAAAATGGAAAAAGTTACAACACATAACTTTAGCGTGTATCAGTTGCGCCTAACGAAAGGTAAACAAAGCAATCAGTTGGTTGCTGCACTTGTTCACAGTTTTTTTATTCTTCTTTGCTTTAATTTTGTGCTAGCTTGTGTAATTGATATTGGTTTTAAGTGCTGTGATTATTTTTATAAAATCATATTTTATTTCAATATAAAGAAATTGAATGTTTCATACAGAGTTCTCAGACAGGAATTAATTAATAATGGAATAGATGCAACGATAATTGGGCCTATTCTGCGGAATCTTTTATGAAAAATTCTGTTATTCTGTTATGATTTCCCATACAAATTTTTGAGCTGTCAAAAAATCTGTTACGAGACCAGAATTGGTATTCTGCACGGCAATCTTTTATGAAATCTATTATAAATCAAAGCAGATTTTTCGAACTCTCAAAAAATCTTTTACAAAATATTTTATTTGTTATTTGGTATTCTGCATGACAAAATCTGCTATGAAATCTGTTATGAAACACAACAGAATAGCAGATAAATTTTTCTGCCTTTTATCATAACGAATTTCAATAAATTTAATAAGTCAAGCTAAATCAGATTGTTGTATGTTTCGTTATGTTTAATTTATGAAACAAAAACTTGGAAGACTAAAAAAATAACTTTAATCCGTGTAGTTTTTTAAATTGCATATAAAATGTATTTTCTATTTTTGTACAATCAGTTATAATTTTTATAATAGATCTTTCTAAATAAAAAATTATAAATGTATGTGTAAAAAATGCAGCATAAAAATTATATAAATGCCAAGCTGACTTATATTTAGAAAGGAATTATTCTACTTTCTGGAATTGTAGATTTTGCTGCAGCTTTGGTTTTTAATAACGATCTCGGCGTCCACTACGGAAGATCCCGTTGGATTTATTCTACTGTACTATTGTGGAAGTCGTTTGGTAGGATGAGCTACTTTTATTGCCACCGTGCAGCATCTTTGATGTTTCCTTTGGAATTTCCAGATATGGTTACCACCTTTGTATCCTTATCTAATGGCGTTTTCGTTTCTCGAAAAATGTTGCATTTTTTCTGCCCTCTTTCTGCCACCTTTGAGAATTCCTTCTCTCTTCTTTTGAGGTCAACATTTTCGAGAAAAGAACACGATTTAATTACAAAGGTCACTATTTTTTTCTCAAGAGGTCAGAATTTCCAAAAAGGGTAGAAAAAATGTTGCATTTTTTTAAGAAGCGAAAACGCCATAAATCAACGCTTACATTATAATCAGATTGTATTGTTTGAATATTAGATCCTGCGCATCCAACAACTATACATACACAATCGGAACGCACATCTAGTTGTTCGGTAGTCATAATTGCGTCCACCACCACCATTTCTTTGACCACGGCGATCGCGATCATCATGCTCGTCTCCCCGTTGTTCCTTACGTTTGAAAATTGCACGGGGACCTCTGTCCCTTTCGCTATCACCTTCACCATAACTGCGTCCGTCACGACTTTTATTTTAAACTTGAGCTTCTGCTATCATTGTAAACGGACTCTTGGTCGTCCTCTTAGTCCGACATTGTTTTAAAAAAAAAAAATTTAATCAAAACGGACATGCTAGTTTGCAATGCTAATGCACGACACTTCTTTAATGCTAATTTTGCTAAAATATTTGCAATTCACACGTTAAAAGTGACAATTTCAACTTGCGTTGTTTTCTTTAATTTATTGACAGCAATCAGCTGTTTCATAACAGAAGTTAACGGAATTGTAATAGATTTTTGTTTTCGAAGATTGATAACAGGATACCATAAAAGATCGAAAGGCAGAATACCAATTTTAACAGATCTTTTATGGTCGGCATCTTTTATGATTCATAACAGAAAATTCATAGCAGAATAACAGATTTGGCAGAATAGGCTCAATTATTTGGGAAAACAAAAATCTATTAGAGGAACTTCGGGTATTATGGTATAGGCTAATATATCCGATTCTGCTAAACTTATTTTTCCGCAATCTTGCTTAAATTTGTGTAAACTAATAAAAAAGAGAATAGAGTTCAAGAAAATCAACGAAACCTAACACGTTTTCGATCAGTTAAAAAAAAATATGAAGGCGTTTGATCGACTTTTTTTTTGTTCCAAGGTCAGTGAATTTTTTTAAGGAAAACAACGAGTTATTTATTATTGAGTAAATTCTGCATTTAAGGTAAGTGTTAGGCTCTGATTAATTTGCGATACATTTTGTTAGTTCTCAACACTATTCAATTTAAAATTTTTTATACCTGATCGTATCAAATCGGCTTTTGTAGTATGCATCTTGGCGGCTAATATGGTATTATGATTATGCATGTGAAAGCATAATTAAAAATTTTTTTTTTAATACTTCTTAACTTGCGCATGAGCAATACTCTTTATTTAAAGTTTCAACGATACCTAATGTAATGAGTTTATTAAGCAACCCTGTGATAATTCTTTTTTCATTACTTTTTCTTATTTATTGAATTATAAACGTTTTCTTTTGTTAAATTTGAAATATTTAATTCTAATAAATTTATAAATTAAAAACCCCTCAAAACAGTCCATATATATAAAATAAAATTTTTTTGTAAAGATTTTTCAAAACCAATTCACTCAAAAACAGTATACCAAATTACACCTATGTTGTGTACCACAATACCCTCCAAATTTTTGGGAAGGAGGTTTTTGGGTTTTCTCAAACTTTTCCTAATAACTTTTTTATGGGTTATCATAAGATTCTTATTCTATGCTATTTTGTTACCAATACTTCAAGCATCCAAACAAATAACATTTGACAAAGAACACACTTGTAGTTTTTTCACAAATTGCAGAATAAAAATATCTATACCACAATACCCGAAGTTCTTCTACAATTCCGTTAACTTCTGTTATGAAACATCTGATTGCTGTCAATAAATTAAAGAAAACAGCGCAAGTTGAAGTTGTCGCTTTTAACGTGTGAATTGCAAATATTTTTGCAAAATTAGCATTAAAGAAGTGTCGTGGATTAGCATTACAAACTAGCATATCCATTTTGATTAAATTGCTTGTTTTAAAACAATGTCGAACTAAGAGGACGACCCAGAGTCCGTTTACAATGATAGCAGAAGCTCAAGTTTAAAATAAAAGTCGTGACGGACGCAGTTATGGTGAAGGTAGCAGCGAAAGGGACAGAGGTGCCCGTGCAAGTTTCAAACGTAAGGAACAACGGGGAGACGAGAATGATGATCGCGATCGCCGTGTTCAAAGAAATCGTGGTGGTGGACGCAATTATGACTTTACCGAACAACTAGATGTGCGTTCTGATTGTGTATGTATAGTTGTTGGATGCACAGGATCTAATATTCAAACAATACAATCTGATTTTAATGTAAGAGTTGATTTAGATAAGGGTACAAAGGTGGTAACCATATCTGGAAATTCCAAAGGAAACATCAAAGATGCTGCACGATTGAGATAAAAGTAGCTATCCTAGCAAACGACTTCCACAATAGTACAGTAGAATAAATCCAAAGGGATCTTTCGTAGTGGGGGTGTTGGACGCCGAGATCGTTATTAAAAACCAAATCTGCAGCAAAATCTAGAATTCCGGAAAGTAGAATAAATTCCTTTCTAGATATAAGTCAGCTTGACATTTATATAATTTTTTATGCTGCACTTTCTACACATACAAATATCAATAATTTTTTATTTAGAAAGATCTATTATAAAAATTATAACTGATTGTACAAAAATAGAAAATACATTTTATATGCAATTTAAAAAAAAACTACACGGATCAAAGTTATTTTTTTAGTTTTCCAAGTCTTTGCTTCATAAATTAAACATAACGAAACACAAAACAATCTGATTTAGCTTCACTTATTAAATTTATCGAAATTCGTTATGATAAAAGGCAGAAAAATTTATCTGTTATTCTGTTGTGTTTCATAACAGATTTCATAGCAGATTTTGTCATGCAGAATACCAAATAAAAGATTTTGTAAAAGATTTGTTGACAGTTCGAAAAATCTGCTATGATTTATAACAGATTTCATAAAAGATTGTCGTGCAGAATACGAACTTTAGTCTCGTAACAGATTTTTTGACAGCTCAAAAATTTGTATGGGAAATCATAACAGAATTTTTTCATAAAAGATTCCGCAGAATAGGCCCAAATGATGAGAGTTTCAAACTGCCAAATACAGTCATTATATGTTATATCGCAATCGTAATTTTCTTTCTTCTTGCAAGTAGCTTTTTATAAGAGTGCGGATGACGCCCATTTTTGCCATAATTTTTATGATACTTATATATAACGGTTAAAGCGTGAAATCCGAAAAAGAGGAGGGCTTACGCCCCTTTAGGCAATGTCATTACTAATGGTAAAAGAAAGTAGGAAAATGCTTTATATTTACAGTCACACAGATATATATACGTACTCCCCTCAAAAACTTTTTTCTGACCAAAGTATAAGCTTTCCTTACAAAAAAATTATATAGGATAAATCTGTACTTAAAATAAATTAAAACGATAAGTAAAGATTTCAGAAACAAACGATTTGTTAAAAAAAACAGAGATTTTTATTTTTCGCAACACAGAAAAGTATACATACTTCTTACAAAATGTTTAATGGAAACAAAAATAAAGAAAAATTTAGTATTTTGTTGGTCCGCCATTGCTCTCTAAAACTGCGCTCAATCTGTTTTTCATCGAAAATAACAGTTTTGTTGTTGTTTGCATTGTAATTTTCGACCATTCCTTCATAAGTGCATTTTTAAGATCATGTTTGTTTTTTAGTTTTCTACCCCAGTTGCCGACATGCAACCCCATACCAATACCGATCCTCCTCCATGCTTTATTGTCGGAATTAAATTTTTCGGAAGGAGCGCCTCGTACTTTTTGCGCCATACCTTCTGCTTGCACAATCACATCCGAATAGCTTGAATTTGCTCTCATCGCTGAACACAACGTTCTTCCAAAACGTTTCATCTATATCAAAATTCAGCTTTGCAAAGTTAATACGTTTTTTCATATTATTAGCACTAATAAACGGTTTTTTCGCGGAATGCGGCTATGAAATCCACTTTTCCTTAAAACACTTCGCATTGTTTCCGGGTGTACAATAACAATTACGGCATTTTCCATATCTTTAGCTATGTCTAATGCTATTTTTTTTCTATTTTTTTCGGATTTAAGTTAGTATATGTCTTTTTACACGTGTGTCAATTTTTGGAGGGTGACCGCACCTGCGTTTGATTTTCAGTGATTTGGTTTCATTATAATTTTTAATCACTGTTTGTACACTCGACTTTGGACGTCCAACTATATTTTCGATTTCCCGTAAAGATTTTCCATTTTTTTATGCTTAATAATAAGTTCACACACATCAAAACATATTTCTTTAACTTTTGGACCCATTTGCACTTGATCAGAAAGTGGTTAATATAAGACTAGAAGTCATAATTGTCCATTAAAAAAATATACATTCATCATGCGATCGCTTTCTCTTTAAATAACAGTTAAATGAAGCTCTCGTATGTATACTTTTCTGTGTTGCAAAAAATGATGTTATATAAATTTAAATAGTAAATGACTTACAACCAACTATTTTCCAATACCTTTTATTCAAGTTTTTTGCAAAAAATATTCCTGATATTTTTTTATAAGGAAGTTTAAACTTTGGTCAGAAATGAGATTTTGAGGGGGGTACGTATATTTATCTGTGCAACTGTATATGTACATTTTATACAAAAATTTAAAAAAACAGAATAACTTTATTAAATAAAAAACCGTTTGAGTCTACTTATTCTGAATCAAAAGTTACATTGTTTTTCCCAAAAACACCACTTTTCAAGCTAGTGTGTGATATATCATTTTTATGAAAAACCCGTTCAAATTTGAAATAAAATTTGTTGTTCTATTTCTATGAACAGCTACATCGTGCTTTCTAACAGGAAGTTTTGCAGTAAAGTGTGCTTAAGATAGGCTTCCGAAGAATGTAATATAGATTTGTAAATAGTAGTGTCTGACCGAATATTCAGCTTCGACTTTGGTATTCGGAATAATAGGCCGACTTTTAACCTTCGGCTTCGGCCTAAAATAGCCGAATATTTGCCGAAAGTTTTTGCTTTGTAAGGCAAATCTTCGAAATGTGAATATATTCCATAATTGGCATTCCTCTAACTTTTTGAATATTAAAAAAGTGGCTGAGTGAGTATCTGCTTCGTCAATGTGCGTGGCCATTGAATTTTTGGTATATTTCAAAGCCTATAAACAATTCTCTATCAAATTTGTTTGGACATGAGTCATGTGTAATGAGCCAATCATTAAAAAATAATTGGTTACGTTAAGTGTCCATTTATCACTGGGATATTTTTTTGATTCAGAGCTCTGTGAAAGAACTCTTCTAGTCTTCTTGAAACATAGTGCCCTAGCCCTAAAGATTGCTCTTCTCTGAACAAATAACTAAAATTACTTTATGTAGCGTCAGAAATCATAGAAACGCATTTCTAATTTTTTTACCAAAAAATACATAACTGAAAACATTACAAATAGGAGCAAAGCTAAGAACTATGACGAAACGAAAAAGCATACACGACGACGCACAGTGCGCTTTTTTTGATTTTAGGATGACATTCGCATTATCTCAGAAACTATAAAAGCTGGAGCCATGAAATTTTGTACAAATGAGTTTTAGCCTAAATTAAGTAACAGCACAAATTAGAATTCTAGGTCAACTGCATCGCATACTTCCCATACATATTATAAAATTGCTTCTTTATGTTTTTCAAGAGTAAATTTAGTTTATTTAACTTCACTTAAACGTAATGCTAAAAATATTTAAAATCAGATTACTTTAAGATATATCTCTTATAAAACAATATTACCAAATTAACGAAATTTAAAAAAAAAATTCAAAAAATGGTTGCTAATACAAAATAAGGCCACAACTTGTTTTAAATTATGAATTCTATTTTATTTTTCTTTAAATTTAAGAATACCTACAAATTGTCTTGGAAATCAGTGCTTTTCAGGGCAAAATTAAGTGGTTTTTCTTAATACCAGCTAGATGCAGCAGACTTTTACAGAAGCAGAAGGTAAAAGTACGATATTTTATGATAGTTATAGCCTTCGACTAAAAAAACTTAAATTTTCATTTCTTGAAAAATTTGCAGTCATAGATATATTATGAAACCAAATTGCAAATAGTTCATATATATTGAGAATTACCACAAAAACAAAAAAAAAAAACAATTATATTGGGGGTTGGAATTAATTTTAAAGGTTTTTTTTTGGTTTTTGAGCATTTATTTAGAAACAACGGTACAATGTATATTATTCAAAGTATTGTCCATCGTTAGCTACAACATTTTCCCATCTTTCTGGCAGCATATGGATTCCGCGCCGGAAGAACGATTCGTCTTTTGAGGCAATCCACGAATCGACCCATTTTTTGGTATCCTCGTAAGAAGTGAAGCGCTGCTCAGCCAAGCCATGCGTCATCGATCTGAATAGGTGGTAGTCGGAAGGGGCTATATCTGGGCTATAAGGCGGGTGGGGTAGCACATCCCAATTCAGCGCCTCCAACGTTTCCTTGACGGTTCTTGCAACATGTGGCCGTGCGTTGTCATGTTGAAAAACCACTTTGTCGTGTCTTCTGGCATATTCCGGCCGTTTAACCTTTAATGCTCGGCTCAATTGCATCAATTGTTGTTGGTAGCGTTCCCCAGTGATGGTTTCGTTAGGTTTTAGCAGCTCATAGTACACGACACCCTTCTGATCCCACCAAATACACAGCATAAGCTTGGCGCCATGAATATTCGGTTTGGCCCTCGATGTTGATGCATGGCCGGGTGGTCCCCACGATTTTTTTCGCTTAGGATTATTGCAATGAATCCACTTTTCATCGCCAATGACAATACGATGCAAAAAACTCTTCCTTTTATGCCGTTGAAGCAGTTGTTCGCACATGCAAAATCGCCGTTCAACGTCTCTCGGCTTCAACTGGTACGGCACCCAATTTCCTTGATTTTGAATCATTCCCATGGCCTTCAAGCGTTTGCCGACCGTTGATAAGTCGACTCCCAATGATTCTAACAATTCTTGAAGGGTTTGACACGGGTCTTCATCGAGCAAAGCCTCCAATTCCTCATCTTCAAACTTTTTCGGCTGGCCCGGACGCTCTTTGTCTTCCGTATCAAAATCACCACTTTTAAACCGACGGAACCAGTACTCACAAGTAGAAATCGATGGAGCATAGTCCCCGTAAGCCTCAGTAAGCGTGCGTTGTGCTTCAACCGCTTTTTTCTTCAAATGGAAGCACAAAAGTAAACCTTCCCGCAAATTGCGTTTTGTTGGAACGAAAGTCGACATGTTCACAGAGAAAAAAATATATGTTGTTTACACTTCAGTGGAATGACACATACTGAAAAATGAAGCTTAGACAATGTGCTTTGAAATGAATATAGTCACAAGTGTGCCCGATGCGATCTATTGATAGTTACGCCATCTCTTAGAAAACCTTTAAAACTAATTCCAACCCCCAATATGTTTGAAATGCCGACCAATTAAAAAAAAAATGTGAAATGGTCCCCCTCCTACCCTGCCAACAATATTTTTTGGTCAGATTTTTAGCAAAACCCAGTGCATATATTTGTAATTTTTCAACATTAATGTTGTACCCTGACGACAAGGCTTGCAATATTGTTGCACATAAATCAATTAAATTCGCGTTATTTCGGCCGACAAGCCTGCTAAAAAATTTAAAAATTCTACTAGCGTGTTTCTAGTAGAAGACCTAGTACCCCAGTTTTCTTTCCGCCTTTGTTCTATGTAGTGTCCGAGCGGATATTCGGTTTTGGTTTCGGTTACATCCAGTTTTTGCCCTTTTTGTCAGTTTCGGCTAGTTTTGGCTAGTTTCGGCTATTTAGCCTCAATATGGCTGAACCCCGAAACCGAAAATTTTGGTAAAAATTTCTTCCATCAGTCATTTAATTCAAATATATAAATTTGGTTTAATAAAAATAACTACTTACAACGCGAATTATCGAGTAAACGCAAAACATTTTGATTAATTTTATGCGTTCGATACTATCATTTTCGATTTTATCATCTATATTGAAATTAATATTAAATTTTTTTTAATAAGATGCCAAAAGTGATAACTAAACTTAACAACGAATTTTGTGTGTGTGAAATTAAAGAAAAAAAAACAAAATATTTCTATTCTTATAATACTAACTTTAAAAAAACAAAGAACCTTTGTTTTGTAGTTCTATAAAAATGTACATTGTACATACTGTATTGAGTGTGTACGGAATATAATAAAAAAAATTATATCTGTTATTATTACAATAAACTTAAATTAATTATAATAAGCTTCAATATTAACGAATACTTTTTATATTAAATTGTTTTCCTTTTATTTTTGTATTTTTGTTTCCTTTTAATAAAAAAAGTTTATTTGTAAAAAAAGTAAATTTTCATATTAATAACCAGTTTTGGTTTTGGTCGAATATTCGGATTCGATTTCAGTTTCGGCCAAAATTCCTGTTTCGGTTGAACACTAGTTCTATGCATTCATTTGACAACTTTTCTTGATTTCTTTTCATCCAACAGTTCGACCGAGCAAGCTCTGTACCCTACAAGAAATGGTAATCGAAATTCCAACACAATCACATAAATTTATCTTTTTACAACCATATTCTTATACCAATTTCAGTCCCAAAATTTGCGATACAAGGAAAAATATGCAACCATTTTAACAAATGCATGTGAGAGAAAGAGAAAGTACCATTATTAAAAAGAATGCACAATTTTTGCGTATCCGCCATTGTATTTTACCATTCTTGGGTTTGCTGGCATAAAAAAAAATCAAGTTCTGAAATAAAAACATCTTAAAATTGCTTACTCTGAATAAAATTGGCAGAGTTATTAAAATTTATATGAAAGTTGAATTTGTTTAATTTTTTAAATTGTGTGTGTTTTGTTCACCAACGAGTTGCATGCGTTGCTATTTTTAAAAGAGTACTTTAGATAAAACTGATATTTACGTTATTTCTAACGGTTGCATATAACTGAGTTTTCGGTTAGATCTATCTGGTGAAATTTGATTACCTATAACCTTTATTTATGTTAACCATAACTAGAGAGAGCGAGAAGGCTATATTTCGATAGTATTGAAAATTATACAAAAAACAACGAGTGAGAAAGGGAAGCCGGATTGTAAGTATACATACATGAGTTTCAGTTACTTCCCGAGGGTCTTCGCAACATAACCGAAACTTTGAATGAAAAGGTAACCGAAATGTCAGTTTAGAAAAACAGTTTTTTTTAGTCAAATAACCGATAGTCTTCTTGTAGAGTAGTGCCACAACCAGTGTTCGGTCTTTACTGCAATTGCAGTAGATCTACTGCGCTTTTTAGCAAAATCTATGTAAAATTTTGTCTGTGGCGAACTAAAAATAAAGTGGAATTAATTACTACGCTCTACTTAGTTTTACTTATTTTGCAACTTAGTTAAAATTAAAACTAAATTTTTTTAAATTTCGCATGGTGTTGACCTTTTGCTTCTGGGTCTAATTATATGAACAGGACCGTTTAAAACAGAACTTCAAAAACTACCCAATGAAAGGTAATGGCTCGTTATCTAATGCAAAGCAACAAAATAGTAATTTATCACTTATTTTTATTGAGCTTGTTTTAAAAAGCTAAGCCCAAAGCCTTGTCCGTTAGCTTTAGTCGCATTAAGTTTTTCAAATTATTTTGATTTTTTGTTGTGCTGGTACAAATCAAAATTTGTTGTTTTATTTTTTTTTACTTAATAATTATTTCTAACAAAACGGCACTTTTTGTTGTTTGTGATTATTAACTTTTGCAGAAATCAAAAATTTAAAGCTGCGTTTTCGGCCAATTTAAATCTTTTTATTTCAGTAATTTTTATGAAGTTATTTTAGAAGGACACTTATCGTAATAGGAAGAGTCTGAAATTACTGTATATTGCACGGTGTATAATATTTAGACTCAAAATATTAAGAATCGCTTCCATTTTTAATATTTAAGGTTCTTTTCGTATAACCTATAATTTAAGTCTAAAATTTTGCTGCTTCATATAAATTGAGTTTCTGCAAGCTGACAAGGTTTTTAAATTTCTAACGATGGTGCTTCACGCTAGAACGCTAGAAGTGCTTCAAACTCTTTTTATTGACGACTGCAAGGCAAAAAAATAAAAATTTAAACAAAAATGATGCCGCGTTTGTATCCAGCAGTTCGCGTCATCATAAGACGACATTTTCTAGTTCATTTCTTAACCCATTTATGATAACGTGTGATATATCATACGCGATAAAAGCATTTTTCAAAAATTCCTCAAAAATCCTCAGTCACAATAAAACTTTTGCTTTCAACAGTGTGAGAAAGCCAAAAGTATGCTTTTTCCAAAAAAAAACTGACGTTTTAATCCTTTTTGTTTACTTTTTGTTTACTAAAAAAAAAAAGTGAAAAATGTTGCTCAGGTGAGATATTTTGTTTTATTAACATCAAGAAAAAAGAAAATATAATTAAAAAAGTGCATTACGTTAAAGTTTAACGCCTACGCTACGAAATGAAAATTTTCCAATATATCATTTTCTAATTTCTGTTTTTTTTTATTTCTCTACTTAAGGACCCCTTATGCGTTTATGATCATATGCTTCGCCACACCCAAATCCTTTGAATTTTTTTTTAAAACTTCAGAGTTTTCCGTCTTATAATAATACAAATTGATGCTGAAAATTTTAAAAGCTAAACTCAACGGATTCTGGTAGTGAGCATGAATGGGTTATAGAAACTTACTGCTTTCTCTTTGTCGTAAATTCTTTAACGTGTCTATTTTGTGTTCGCTAATAAAAAAAAAACAACAAAGCAATAAAACATATTTGGCCAAACACCACGAACGAGGGAAACAGATAAACACTAGCAAGAAAAAAGTCTGTTTGAAGACCCGTCTGTCTTGTGTTCGTTCATCCTATCCTTACAAATTCACTATTTGTGCTTATATTTCGGGGTAATTTTTTCATTAAAAGTTAATTAATGCATATAATTATAATAATAAAGACTGAAATCAGTCTTTAGTCCGTTAACGAAACTTTCTCAATCCCAAACGTTTCTGCACGAACGCAATGTGCACGAATTAGAATCTTTTATATGAGATTTTCGTCAATGAAATGTACGACCGAAACAGCATGTTTCGTCAATGATGAATAAAAGTCGTACATGATACATTTAAGTTTTTTTTTAAACTGTGACTATTGGGTAAGTGTTTTGTTTTTCCATAGACGTATGTGATATCAAAAATTTTAGGACACATTTAAAGAAAATATTTAAGTTTAAATATTTCATTCATGCTCTTGTGTGTTAGCAGCCCTGATAAAAGAAAGACTGGCGAAAACCAAAACTTGCTCTTCTAACACATGTTTTTGAGGTTTTGATTTTCGCTCTATTTTCTTTTTTAAGCATTGCCATGTCTCACAGCTATTCACAATGTGTGTATTTGTTTCAGTGAGTTTATGTTTGGAGGGGGTGGTACTCACATACATACATACATGCGTAGCAAAAAAGGTGGTATAAAAATCTGCTTTTCTCAAGAACTGAATGTGTCTCAAGCATGGTAGAGCTGGAGTGAATGTTGTCCTTAGCTTTTGCTTTATTTTTTAAGAATAAAAAATTAAAGTATATCACTTGCAAAAATAAAAAAACAGAAAATTGTGCTGTGTATGTGATAATGCTGCCAAGAAGGAATTCGAAATATGAATTTATTGTTCCCCAATTTTTTGTTTATAAAAAATAAAATCCTAATAATGTAATAAGAAAAAGAAGTGAAAAATGAATAAAAGTTATAGTGAAATTTAATAATTAACGATACCGCTTTGACGGCACTTTCATATTTATTATATGTTATTGAAGCATTGTGCAGTCGTAAAATAAATAATTATTTTTATGTGCATTTCTAAAAGCTTAGGAGTTCTGTAATAAGATTATATACAAACAAATGTTTACATTGAAATGTTTACATAGAATGTTTTTATTGATATTTCTTCATATTCGTTATATTTTTGTAAATGGGATTGTGAAAAGAGTTTTAGTTAAAATGTTTGATGTATTAGCTTTGTTAAGGTTATGGACACAAGAAAAGCCTATAAACTAAAATAATATCGTTGCTTGCAAAACTTATATACTATAGATAAATCGTTTAAATATCTATTCTGAGAGGATAATGTTTTACAAATTTAAAAATCTTATATATATTACGTAAACGCAAATTTTGTACGGCGTAAGGCTTTTTAAGTACAAGTCCAATTTTAATAAATTTAGTACGGTTTGGTAGGTTTAGACCTGTAGATGTGCAAACTGGACTTTTTATTTCATTACTCTAAAGTAATTTATATTTTTTAAGTTATAGCGAGTTAAAGTTTGCATATAATTGTTGTTGTTATGTAGCTTTTTCTCTTCTTAATTTCAGCATATGCTTAAAAACATGTGAGGTATTTAGCGCCACCGCTATGGAACTGTTATACTGAAAAATAATATTTTATAATTTCACAGCTAAAACCAGTGATGCCAACCCGAGGAGAGTAAAAAGCTACAAATACGACACAAAAAATCCGTGTTAGTCCGTGTTGGCAAATAAATTTATATATTTTTTTTTTTTCAATTTAAAACGGCTAATAAAATTGCTCAATTGAAGTCATTAATAGCTTTTTTACAAATTTTTTGTATATCTGATTTTTTTTAATAAAATTTGCATTAAACTTATAAAAGTTACAAACAACGTAAAACATAACTAAAAGTTTAATAAGTTAACAACTATTACTTTTAGTTATGTTACTATAATTAAAACTTAAAAACATAACATTAATTTTTTATTCATTTTAAAGAAACATTAAATTTTTTTAAATCTGTAATCATTATAAATACAAAAACATTGAAATACATTCTACAGGCACTTTAAGTTTTTTTAACCAATTTATGACAACGTATAATAGGTCATACGCGATGAAATTATTTGTCAAAATTTTAAAGCCACTGTAGAGCTTTTGCTTCCAAAAATATGCTTTTTCCATAAAAATTCTAAAATATACCTTTAAAGAATTTTTTTATTTTTTCCAGCCAGTTTAAAGTACAGTATTCCAAAGAAAAGTGAAAAATTTCTCTCAAGTGTGTTTTTTTTTTGTAAAACATCAAGAAGAAAGAAACTATAATTTAAAAAATGCATTAGGTTAGAGTTGAACGGCTGCGCTACGAAATAAAAATTTTTCCAATTTCTAATTTTTTCTAATTTTTTAAATTTTTTTTTTTATTTTTTAATTTATAGACCCCTTATACGTTTACACACTTCGCCACACCCAAATCCTTTGATTTTTTCTTAAACTTCAGAGTTTTCCGTCTAACATTAATACAAATTAATGCCTAAAATTTCTAAAAATAAACTCAACGAGTTCTGTTGGTGAGCAATAATGGGTTCAGCTGTATACAAATAAGGCTGCCCACTGGCTCACTTCGAAATAAGATTCCTTTAAGCAATTTTTTTATTTGCAATCGTTGATAAGCGCAAAGTTTTAACAAATTATGTAAATAAATTTTTTAGTGATAAGTACATTTTTTTTACTATTCCAAAAGTTTTGACATAAAATTTGGTGAAAAAACGGAAATCTACGAAAAGTCAGTGAGATATTCTTAAAAATCAGTAGATTTAAATTATTTTGCAACTTTTGTCCATTTATCCGTGGAAGGCTTAAATATCCATAGAAATCCGCAGTTTCCGTGTAGTTGGCACTACTGGCTACAACTATGAATTTATATATTTAATATCAAAGTGATACTGGAATGATTTCTTACAGTTGAAAAAAGATTTCTAAACTGTTGATTGGAAAAATTTTTTATATTTTAGAATTTATACCTAAATTTAATAACAAATACCGCGTATATTGCAAAAAGGCCTGCATTAATTTCGTTTCAGTTTTTATCAGTTGAAAATCTATTCAATAGCTGAAATGAAAATGAAATTAAAATCTAGGTATGTTTGATTTTGGCGTTTTAACGCCACACGGGCTTACTAGTTATATTAGTTCCGCAACTAAGTTCTCGCTGTTTTTTTATTGAAAATGCAGATTTATTGTGAAAAATGGTACCAAATGAATCATTCAAAGTATCACTAGCAACAACTTTTTCTCATCTTTCTGGCAGTGTTCGAATACCGTTACGTTAAAATTGTTCATTTTTTGAGGCTATCCATATCATAAAGCGGATCTTCTGATCAGCCAAACCATGTGACATCGAACGGAAAAAATAATAATAGGACCGCGCAATATTTGGGGAATATGGCGGTTGGGGAAGGACTTCCCATTTGATCGTTTCCAGGTAGGTTTTAACGGATTTGGCAATGCGAGGCAGAGCGTTGTAATGCTGCAGATTGCTGATCAATCGCATCAATTGAAATCGACACCGTTCCCCGGTGATGGTTCCGTTCGGTTTCAACGGCTCATATTGAATACCCACCAAATACACATCATAACCTTCGCAGAGTCCCCATGACTTTTTTTCTTTGGGTTGCTGTAATGAATCCATTTTTCATCGCCCGTCACGATGCTTTCCTTTTTTCCGATGGAGTAGTAGACTCTCGAAAAAACGACACTCAACGTCACTTGGCTTCAAATAATAAGGAACACAAGTTTCTAGCTTTTGAATCATTCCCAAAGTATGCAATCGCTTGAAAATGGCTTGGCGGGTAACTCCTAATGCTGAGGTAAGATCATCCTGCGTTTGGCACGGATCCTTTTATGCCACAATGCCTCAAATTCAGCGTCTTAGAAAGTTTTTGATCTTCCTTCACGCGTACGGTCGTCAACATCGAAATCAAAGTCTTTGAAGCGATGAAACCAATCACGGTACGTTGTTTCACTTAGAGTTGCACCTTTCTAAACTTCTTGGCGCTCTAGATGCGCTTCAGCTGCCGCTTTCTTCGAATAAAAGAAGGAAACCAATGCTTCCCGCAAATGATGAATATTTGGCACAAAATCACACATTTTCAAACAATTGAAATTATATGACGCCAAAACAAAATCACTTATTTGGTCAAAGCGGTTTATTGACTATGTATGCGTTTTGAATTTGCCAAAATCGATCAGGAGTTACTGCTGAAGCCATCTATTGACAAATAGCGGGAACTTAGTTGTCCCCAAAAAATTGACTCAAAAAAAAATATTTTCCAATTGTGGCTTAGAAACTCTAGGATGGAAATGAGTTTCTTCAAAATGCATTAGTTTGCCAAAGGAAAATACTACGATATATCAGAAACTTTGATAAAATTAGTATTAGCCGAGCATGTGTTTTTATTCAGTTTTTAGAAGACAATTTGACAGCGATTATGCAACAACTCTTCAAAAAATCTTTCTTTTCAATTTCTAGTAAGATAGAATAGTGGCTTAAATAAAACAATAGTTTCCTCCAAACTTTAAACTTTTTCGTTTCTAGAACGTGCTCATAGCTGTTGAACTTTCAAACTAGTTTTTTTAGGATGTAAGCACATTTATATGATCTTTTGTTTTAACGCAGACTTATAGCACTTGATGCAAAACTAATTTAGTTTCGAAATAACCAGTTTTATCAGATGTTAATTTGTTTGGTCTAGTTTTCGTTTTTATTACTTATTTGTTCAGTATTTGAGCACTTTATTAGCAGACATTATCAATTTGTTATCTCAATAGGAGTTGGCCTTATAATTACTTTTTTATATTCTCCAAAAGTAGTTGACTGAATTCAAGAGAGCATTGCCACTGTGTTAGAGTAGACTTCGTAGAAAGAAGCTCTGGGTACAGTGAAGCGAAGTTTTTAAAAATTTTTCCTTCACATTCTGCAAAAACGTTTGCTCTATTGATCAGATTTTATTTTGTCTCACATTTTCGACAGATCTCAGGTCTAATGATTTGGCCAAGCATGATCCCTTGTCCTCGCCATTTTGTTTTTCATGTAGATAACTTTTTTTATTAAATCAAAGTGTGTTTTATGACACCCATTTTGTGGCTTTACTGTGCTTAGGGATATCCCAGGTTCAAATACCATCTGACTCGGGAAAACTTTTTCATTTGGAATTATTTTTTTGATCGGCCGTTACCTTTGTCTGAAATCAAAATTCTTGATAACATGAACATTAGGGAAGCATTTCAGTAGGAAAAGCGATCATCCCAAGATAACCTCTTGGCAAATCCTTTTAGACTCGGCGATCATTCCCCTTCACTTCCAAACGCCATATCTTTCTTTGTATGGAGCTGCTCCGTAAGGAGTATTAATCCCTTCGTCACATCTTCGAGCACGTAAAAAGTGAATAGTCAAGAATTCGAGTACCTTTTTTTGGCAATGAAGGAAGGATATGGATAAACATTTTTCCTATTTTGTTTTCGTTTTCCACTTTTGTTTTCTATTTCGCCTTACACTATGCTGAAAAGCAACTTAGTTACACATTTCTGAAAAATATTAAATTTTTGGTGTAAGGTAAATAGTTCTCCTTTTTTTAGTCTTTTAACTAGCACAAAATTTAACTTTTTTCCGGTTAATAAAACACGTGTTCACTTCAAAATAAATTAGTAACTAACATTAACATTACAACATTAACTGCAGTCAGAAGCTGTTTCGTTTTGTTTTTGATTTTTTTTTCCTTTTACATTTGTCGAATTTTCTTTCCAACACATTGCTTTCAGCTGCCGAGTTCATCTCCTAATGCGCACCTTACACTTTCAATCATTTGACGTCAATCAGGTATATGTGTTAGTAAATATTTGTTTGCATGCGTTACACAGACACGTTGATGACTTGATTGATCAAAATCTAAATTTTTAGATATTTTGCAATGCTGGTCAAGCGGCTGGATGTGTGTGTGTAAGGGCTTGATTGATCAATCTTTAGTCATTTCGTTTGCTTTCGTCGTGCAGTAAACATGACTGCAGGAAAAAAGAGCTGTAAATAATAAAAGAAACACGTCTGTGTTCCATAAAAAAAAATTCAGAATGAAAATTAGACGATATGATTGATGTGTGTAAGGGCTAGCATCAATCCACACCTGCACATGCTGGACGTCAAACGATTGACCGTGTACGGTGCGCATAAGGTATTAGTTATTTTTTTCAATACTTGAGGCAATAAGAAAAGCTAGATCGTTTTAGAGACGTGTTTGCCTACCTTCCGACTAGGATTTCCAATTGGAATTAATTTTCTAATTGGCCTCTAAAAATTCTAGATAACATGAACGCTAGGTGTTTTAAGTTCACTTTAAACTTGTAGTTCCGTTTCTTGACTATTTGTGGCTTTAATAGATATTTTTAACCATTTACTGTTATTATGTCATTCAGATTCAAATAAACCGATACCACACTAGTTGTTTTATGTCTCTTATTCAGCATTGGAACTTTACGCGAGAAAGGATGAGAACACAAACTTTCCATTGACAATTATTTTATATTTATATTAAATACTTATTTAAATACTTAACAATTCATTTAAGTGCCTTGAATATGACAAAACTGACGGCAATCATACGATGTCAAATGATGTTAAAATCTTCAAATGTGACAGCTAAAATTATTTCTAATCTAATAAAGATCAGCAGCATCTAGCCCCATGCAACTTTTTTTAATCTAAAAGATAAAGGAATATAGTACACGCCGATATAACTTTTTGTAAGCGAAAAGATAAAAGTTTATTTCGGCAATGAATTCAGACAGAAATATTTAAGCTCTTTATTTCATCTTAGGCATTGAAGTCCAGCCAAAGCGTAATGGCAAACTCTGGTAGGAATAAACATTTATTTTCAGCCAAATGTGACTTATAGATTAAATCTAATTTTGAAGGTATTCCGAGTTGAAATTAGCCTAAAAATTCTGCAATTTTGAATATAAATCCTGATCAGATCACCAGCTTCCGATAATAACCTGATCAGATTTTGATACGTCTTTCTCTAAAAGGGAAATCCCTATGATATCCAGATCATGTACATACTAAAATAGGGTTGTATTTGTATTTTCATTTCCTGATTTTTACTCGGGACTTAAAATTTTTTCATCAAAACATCAAAAATTTTTTGATCATGTGCTTGTAAATTTCGAAAGATATTTTTTCTACATTTATTTTTTTTTACTAAATTGTCAAAGTTTGCTAAATTTCTTCATATGAACATTTTTATATAAAGACTTCACAACTTTAAATCCAAAATAAAAACAAACCTTGAAAATCACCGAACTACGGTATAAACAAGTCATGAAGTAACACTAAAACCTTAAATCTACCAAAAAGTTATAAAATTCTTATTTTTTTAAGTACAATTGTTATGAAAACCAAGGTTAAAGACATGAACTCATAAGTAAAGTAATTAAAAGTTAAAAATAATGCACAGAATGTGCTTGGAATGAAATATTATGGAGCAAGAAGCTAGTTTGCAGAAATTCACGTTCTGTACCTTTTTTGTTTTATTTTACTTCTTTTTCATATTCTTCTTTTCAGTTTGAGTAGAAGAAAAAACCAGCTCTTGTAATTTAAACGAGACCAAATCTTGGCGTTTCTATGTCGATATTTTAATCGAGTTACGATGATGATGACGCATTTAATTCAGCAGCTTTTTTCTTTGTTAGTTTGTGCGCTTTAAATCTATTAGTTAATTGATAATCGTTAACTTTGATTTAATTTACTTTTTTATGTTTTTTTTTTTATTGTTTTAGTTTATTCACTTTGTTGATTTTTTATGCTTATCTGATTTTTTGCGTTTTCGATTTTAACGTTTGACATTAACGCAGACGCGGCGCAAAATAAAAATTTTGTGTACAAGGACCACGTGAGTCAAGCGGCGCTTTGGAGCGTTACGTAGCGAGGCCTTGCATTCGAAAGCAAACGCACAACCGTAAAAAATCTTTAGTATTCTTATTTTGGTTTTGAATTACAACTTGCAGTTTCTTGCTTTTCTTGTTATAAATTTTTTTCACCCCCGATATTACTTTTTTTCAATTACGGATAATTGATTTTTTGTCGGTATGTATGTTTGATTTACTTTTTTCATCAAAACAAACAATTGTTACAAGACGATTTTTTTTTCCTGTAAAGTTTAAACTGCCGCTCATAGGTATTGACGAAATAACGGTTGGAAACGAACTGACGCGTTTTCTCATGGAGCCACACAAGAAAATCACTTTCAATTCAACTTTGCGGGTAGAACAACAACAACGCACGAAACACGCACACTTAACTACAACAACAATGCCAGTGCGCAGCCTCATAGCGCAGCTCCAAAGCATTGGGGCTCTCACTATTATGGCCTCCCTCTCTGTTTTTCTCTTGCTCTCTTGCAGTTCTTGTCTTTTGTTAAAAGTGCTTCAAAATATTTATGCTTCGGCTTTGATTTCTCCGCTTCATTGTGGAGACAACAAAAACAGAGAGAGGAATTATAAAGATAGCGTGTATTAGTTAAAACCGGATCCAAGCCACCCCGGTTTCCGCAGCACATTTGTACATGCTTGGAAAGCACATTTAGGTTAAAAATTGCAAAATAGATGCAAGCAAGTAAATTTGCAGCTTCTGTATACATGTTGTTGCTTTTGATGTTTCTAAACATTTATGGTCGACACATATTATAATCTATTCAATACATTGTTACAATTTTGTTGTTTTCCGTAAGAAAGAGTCAACCATAAATGTTAACTGGATTTATTTGAGAGAATGAGAGCTCTTGCAGCCACTATGCTCAAAAAATGCTTTTTGGATAATTAATATGAGATGCCCTTATGATTGTTCATATGCACTAGCTGTATTACTCTAGCACATTCGTTTTCTTATTTTTGTTCGTATTCCATACAACATATTAACAGGGATGTTAAATACATTGGTTAGGCACAGGGTGAACATATTAATTTTTTTATTTTAAAAATTGTGTTGAGCAGAGCAAGAACTGTCAAAAACACTAGGCTTGTGCTTAACAGTTCCAGAGACGGAACGGACATGGAACGATTCTTTTGAAGAAAGGAACTAGTTCACGGAAACATGTCCGCGGAACTATCTAGTTCCTTTGCTTATTTGAACTGTATAGACTATTTGGCTTGTCTGCTTGTTGAACTACAGAGGGAATTTGAAGCATGTCCGCGGAACTATTTAGTTCCTTTGTTTATTTGAACTGCAGAACAGTTCAATATTTTTTATTTCTATATTTTTTAATTAAAGAAAAACATTTCTTTAGTTTATATAAAAAATTAACTTCTATCATTTAGTAAATAATTTCATTTAGTAAATAAAGTTCATGTTGTAAATTTATAATGTTGCTGAAAATCATTTGCAGTTGCATCTTATAGTTCATCAGCTTTAAGCATGTTCGCGGAACTATATAGTTCATCAGCTTTAAGCATGTTCGCGGAACTATATAGTTCCAGCAGTTCTCTTTATAAGAATGAAAGTAACAGAAGCATGCTCAATGTCATTTCGTGATTGTTCTGTTTCATATGTTAAAAGCAAAAATAAACAGCAATGCTGAACAATGCACACAACTGGAATAGGGGTGTTCACATTTCAAACCGCTCGTCAAATCGTTTGTCAAATCCAATAGAACAACGTGGGAATTCCATGAAAATTTCACGTTGTTCTATTGTATTTGACAAACGATTTGATGAGCGTTTTGAAATGTGAACAGCCCTAATGACGATATATCATTTTTAATTTTATCTATTATTTCTTTCACTCTCACATGCATAATTGGCTTACTTGTCGTCGCTCAAACAATTCGATTAATTTATGTAAGTGCGAAAGAGATGTTGCTCAATTAAAAAATTTTTATTGCAATCGGAACTGTTTGAACATGCTTAAATCGTACAGATGGAATGATTGGAACTATGTCCAAGACTGAACATAGTTCCATGAACTATGCAGGTCCGGAACGACCCAACTCTAAAAAACACTGCTCGTGTTTTCCATTTTGTTCCGAGTGTTAGGAGCAGATTAATCGTGTTTTTATATGCACTCGTAGCACGACGAAAGCGCTCTCGACGGCACTCTACGTGCTCTCAATCAAATGGTCGAGCACGTAGAGCGAATATCAGAGCAATTGCTGTCAAACACATTCTAACAAAATAAATTGAGCTGCAACAATTCAACGAAAAGCAAAACAGCAGTAAAATACTATTAATTAATGCAGAAATGGTTGAAAGTAAGTAGTTGTGTATATGTTAGTCAATAAAATTTGTTATTATATGCCGAAAAAAAATTTTTTAAATGCCACTGTGTTGAAAAGCTTGTTCTGACCGTAAGATAGTTCATAGATTATCAGTTAGTCGATACACATCACCGCATGCGCACGCTGCTCTTTTTTCATAAGATTATAAACAAATAATATTATGAACATCTAAAATCTGTTCTTAAACCTTGGAGGGGTTTTTAACAAGTCTATTAGAGATTTGCTTAAATTATTTTATACATAGATTTTATTCTATTGGCTGTAGAACAAGAGATATGAATTAACGCACCAACTTTTTGGTAATGCTGCACTATTTTCTGATAATTTAAGAAGTTGGGGTCTGATGCACTAGAAGAGGACTTTAATGTGTCAATTCATAAGAAATTCAAATAAATTGATACTCTAACCTTTCGGCAATGCTGTTCTATTAATAAATAATCCTTAATTATTGAAAATCTAGCCTCTCTAATGGGAGAAGATCAAAATGCTTACTCTTAAATTAAAATGTCTAAGATAGAACAAGATAAAATTAATTTAAAGTTAATGGGTCAATTAAATAAGATTTATGTGGGCATATACGATATATACATATATTATTGTTGAACCATTCGTATTACTTATGTTTATAAATGATGAGAGTTACTACTCTAATAAAACTCTTATTAAACCTTAGGGTATCTAATTCTAGTTTACTACAAAAATATTTTAGATACATTAAATTATCACAAATGTCTCTTAAATTAAAATTTTATCTTTATTTAAATTTACTTTATATAATTTTTATAAAATAAAATAAATTTATTTACATTATTTGTATATCCGCGACGGCTGGCACAAATTTAGTCAATTTTAATTTATATTTCTATTTCAAAGTTACCTTGATTAATAATACTAATTACTGCAAAACATTAAAATTATTCTCTTTTTAAGATAATAATAGAAAGCACAAAAATTTACATGTAAAATAAATAAATAATAAATTTAAAGCTAAAATAAAATTTTAAAGCCTCACTAATTTAGTTGGGGAAGGATTAAGATTTATGAAATTTTTCTTAAATACATTTAATTAGTAGAAACCATGAGGTTTCCAAACCTCCAAACCTACTTAATAATTCTATAGAAAAATCTTCCGTTGAGAAAATTTAATCAAGAGATTATGCAAACACTTCTCATCCCATAAAATACCATTTACATTATTTTTTGAACTCATAGAGTTTTAAAAGTGTTTTAAGAGTATTCGTTTATTTGTTAACGTAAGTATAAAAACCCAGCAGTAATTTTAGTTATTTACGGAATTGTGTGCAAAAAATGTTTCGTATAAACCTAATGGCGTGATATTAACGGATTTAGGGCAGTTATTGCTCTTAAATTTACTGAACTAATTATTAAAAATTAATATTTGTTATTGTTTTTAAGTTTTGTTAACTTTAGTAAACACTCAAAAACGTTTTGAGCCATTTTTTTATTCGTTAAAAAATTTAATTAATTCGTTTTCGAGGTATGTTGCTATTTACGACACTACATCCTGGATAAAGGGGAAATTTTTCAAAAAATTATATCTCAAAAGCTAGATATTCGTGTTTAGAAGGCCAAAGTCCATAAGAAAAAATTAGTGGCATGTGGATCACAGAAAATTTTTTGGATTAAATTTAAATTAATGCTCTTATGTTTGTTAACCCATTTGTTTCACTATTCATGTTTGTAATTTACTAACTCTTATAATTATATAAATTAACTTTTCGTTAAAAATAACTAAAAGTTCTTTCGCACTCATTATTTATTATTAAAGAAATATTTGTTGTTTTTTTTTCTATCTTTCTATTGTGAAGGTTTTTTGTTAGTAGTTTTTCCTTCGCCTAGTTTAAAATTTATTTTCATGGAATACTTTTATATCCTGTTAAATTGATAATGTTTGAGATTTAAGGATAAAATCCATACCTCTGTAAATTGTGCTATGATAAATGTTTTTAAATGTTTTTACTACTTCAAATAAAATATATATCTATCTATAAAAATATTTGTGTTTGCATAATAATTACAAAATGGTATAAATACAAAAAATTGGGTACATTATTTAATTTAAATAAACATCTTACAATAATTGTTATGGTGACATAAAGTTGCTTGGCCCTTTCTGTATTTTGATTTTTTAATAAGTCCTGGGGTCAATTCCCGTTCTGTGTTATCGTCATATGAAAAGTGTTTTCAGCTTTACATGAAAATGCGATTCCCGTTGTGTGTTAAAAGGGCAACAGCTGTTTATTTTTTGCTTAAATGAAAACAAAGTTAACGCCGGTGTCAAATGCGCGTTATCGGCTTACTATATTAGTTTCAGCTATTTTATGCTACTGAAAAACTTTATTTATGCAAAATTCATTATATTTTTCTTTTTTATTGTTTATTTTTAATTCATAGTTTTACTTTCTCAGTCAAGTGATATAAGTCGAAGTGTTCCTTCGCAATTCTGGTGAATGAGTTTTTTTCATCTCGAAGTCTCTTCCTAAAAATCCTTGGGTTTTCTCTACATAAATCAATAAAAAGAATGTTGAAGTCATAATAAAGTCATCATCATGTTCAATAAAGTCATTTTTGTAAATGTTTTCTACCATCCAATACGTTGTTTACATTTATATTTCATAAAAGCTTTGGTTAATAGACACTCAGCAACTCTCAAATGCTATTCAGCAACTACTTTTCATTAGGCGAACAAGAATCGCGTTTTAGTGCGCAGTGAAGTGAAAAAGTGAAATCTTTAAATGAAAACTATTGTGAAAAGCTTTTTCACTTCACTTTAACGCAAAACGGGAATTGACCCCTGCATTATAAAAAATATTGGTAAAACATTTTTCAAATTTGTAGTTCAAAATTGTAATTTTTTGACGTAGAATTACGACTTACAGCGCGGTTAGTATGGGGGTTATTTTCACAATTTTTTCCAAGCACATTTTAAAGTGATATTTGACACTTTGGGGTATACCTACAGCCTTTAATATTCATCGTACAAAGAAAAAAAAATGCCAAAATATCAGTTAGAGTGCGAATAAAACGAATATCTAATAAAATAGCAAAATCTAAGAAGAAAAAAAATTCATATATTAGTATGAGAAATGCACAAGCTGCTTCAGTAGCTGCTTATGCTGTTTTTATGGTTGTTGTATTTGTTCGTTTGGTTCGTAGTCAAGTCGTTCATTGTTGTGCTGCTTTTGTTGTTGTTTTTATTAATATGTGTGTAAAATATACATATATAAAAACACATCAGTTGCATATATAAATACTCATTTTAGTCGTTTCCCAGATAGCCAATCGGTTCGGTTGAAAACGGTGTGCACTTTTAAAAGCACTGAAGCGGACCGTTTCAATGTCAGCAAATTATGCATTGTGTGTTTCATATAAGCGTACCATTTATTAAGTTGTATATTAATTATATTTGTTAAACAATTGTAACCTTTTCTTAAAATATTTTTTATTAAGCTGCAACAATAAACTAAACAATAAACTGCAACTCAACTGCACTACCTTCATTTCAATACAAGTTTCAATGCATATTTTTAATTTTTTTGGCGAACGGGTGAAAAAGAGAGTAAAAAAAGACAAGAACAAATGACGCTAGTGCATCAAAACTGCTTGCGGCAAAGGCAATTATTGCCGAGTGAAAACTGGGACAAAGAGATCTTGTTACCAGAGCCATAGTAGAACTAGACAAGGTAGTGTTAGGGCTGAATGTGCTCTCTTTCTGAGTGACCTTAACTGTCAAACTCAGCCATTTCGGTATTTTTGCCAATTTTTGCTTTCATATTGCATTCTCATTGGTTACAGATTTTGTATGAGTTGTCAACTTCGTTTTGACAGTTGCGGTCACTGGTTCTCCGCCCTAACACTACCTTGTCTAATTTTGCCATGACCAGAGCAAGAGAATTATTGCTTTCGGAGCAATAATTACTTTCGTAGCAAGCTCGAGAGCTTTCGTGTGTGACGAGGGACATTACTCGAGAATTGCCGAGTGAAAAGCAGGACATAGTAAGCAAAGTTCACTTTATTTTCTGTGGACGATTCGGTTCATCCCCTTTAACGCTGCTCAACCGGTGTGATCATGCTCTTCTCTGTGCGTCGTTGTCTTAGATTTGCTTGGTAATTGTTCTTGGTTCAGTTAGCTGAAATTTTCTTAGATGTTCTTAATTTTTACTCTCTGGCAATAGGGTAGCTACAGTCGGTATATGACAATCGAAGTATTTTTACAAAAGTTTTATCAGTTTAAATAAATAAAAATATAAATATATTAAACAAATATATAAAAGAATTAATTGATGTAAACTGTTTAAAAAATATAACGCTTGTGATATGCAGAATATAGCTATTCAATTACTACTGTAAATCTATATATATAAAATGGAATGTGTGTTTGTTTATTTGTTTGTTTGTACCTTATAGGAGACCAAACCTCTCGACCGATCTTCCTGAAATTTTCACAGCATTTAACTGGGACTCTGGCATGATTAATAGAGTACTTTTTCGACCACACCCACTTTAACGCCCACTTTTTAAAAATTATGTAATTGCTCCCATATAGTTTTTAACAGATTTACTTCAAATTGTATACACATTATACTCCAGGCGAGGTAGAAGTAAACATTTCTTACGCCACGCCCCCTTTCAAGCCCCTTTTCACGCCAAATTTAAGTTTTAAACTTTTTGTTCTCTGTACAAATTTGTTCCTTCCAACGGATTATTTTTTATTTGGTAGTATATTGCTCTTAATAGATATAATACTTATACTTACAGATACTTACTTATACCACTAACAATGTTTGCTATACAAAATACTTTTTTGTAATATGTATTTACCTAAAGTTTTATATATTTTTTATCTACAGGTAAGGTAGCCATAGATTATTTTATTACCAAATCCGCCTTTTTCGCCCCATTTTACTTTAATTATAATTAATTTGCTTTCAATATGGTATAAATTTGGTGTCTTTAAAAAGTGTTGATGCACAAAAACATTCTGAAATAATTTTTTTATTATTAATTTTTTTTTAATTATTATCAACACAATGAAATTGGAATATTAATATTGCACTACTTTTCCTTCAAGTGTAACATGAGGTGCGATTGCCAACGCGTGTTATAACGCTTACCATATCATTGACATACTTACAATTAAAATTATGTTTATGGCAATTCATTTCACTAATTAAGAACGCAAAAAATCGTAAGAATAAATACTATTTCACCAAACGGGAGCTATGTTTGCTGCCATTAAAGCTGAAACTTTCACAGCATGTTACTATGACTCTGGAAGGAATAATAGGCTATATGAAGTTTTTATTAGACAAAAGGGCGTGGCACCGATCATATAACCCAAAAATTTAAATCGCCATATTTGGGGCATTTTTGACCTACGTCGATGATATTTGGTACATATGGTATTGGCATAATTAGGAATACGTACCAGGAGAAAATTGGGTGGGACCACGCCTCTTTTCAGGAAAATTAAAATCGCAATATAGTCTTAACTACTGGACCGATCTTCATTAATTTTTCACAATAGGATATTCTTACGAAATAATAAATTCTTCTATATATATAAAATGGAATGTGTGTTTGTTTATTTGTTTGTTTGTACTTTATAGGAGACCAAACCTCTCGACCGATCTTCCTGAAATTTTCACAGCATTTAACTGGGACTCTGGCATGATTAATAGGGTACTTTTTCGACCACGCCCACTTTTACGCCCACTTTTTTAAAATTATGTAATTGCTCCCATATAGTTTTTAACAGATTTACTTCAAATTGTATACACATTATACTCCAAGCGAGGTAGAGATAAACATTTATTACGCCACGCCCCCTTTCACGCCCCTTTTCACGCTAAATTTAAGTTTTAAACTTTTTGTTCTCTGTACAAATTTGTTCTTTCCAACAGATTATTTTTTATTTGGTAGTATATTGCTCTTAATACTGTTAACGTCGCCATATTACTATGAACCACGCCCACTTCATCGCCCCTTTTTTTAAATTCAGATACTTACTTATACCACTAACAATGTTTGCTATACAAAATACTTTTTTTGTAATATGTATTTACCTAAAGTTTTATATACTTTTTATCTACAGGTAAGGTAGCCATAGATTTTTTTATTACCAAAATCCCCCTTTTTCGCCCCATTTTACTTTAATTATAATTTATCTGCTTTCAATCTATATATATAAAAATTAATGTCTGTCTGTCTGTTTGTTTGTTTGTTTGTTTGTGCTTTATAGGAGGCCAAACCCTTGGACCGATCTTCCTGAAACTTTCACAGCATTTTACTATGACTCTGGAAAGAATAATAGACTATATGAAGTTTTTATTGGCCAAAGGGGCGTGGCACTGCCCATATAACCCAAAAATTTAAATCGCCATATTTTGGGCATTTTTTGACCTACGTTGATGCTATTTGGTACATATGGTATTGGCATAATTAGGAATACGTACCAGGAGAAAATTGGGTGGGACCACGCCCCTTTTTAGGAAAATTAAAAATCGCAATATAGTATTAACTACTGGACCGATCGTCATTAAATTTTGACAATAGGATATTCTTACGAAATAATAAATTCTTGACTATATAAAGTTGTGAGTGGACGAAGGGGCGTGGCCTCGCCCATATAACCCAAAATTTAAAATCGTCATATCTTGGGCACTTTTTGACCAACGGCGGCAGTATTTGCTATATATGGTATTGGCATGAATAAAAATACGTACCAAAAGAAAAGTGGGCGGAGCACGCCCCTTTGTTTGCGATATATTGGAGGCTGGACCTGATAACCAATCTTTAATTTTCACAGCGTTCAGCTTTGACTCAGGAATACTTATTACATGATAATATTTTTCGACCATGCACACTTCTGCACCTTTTTTTTACTACGTTTATTAACGGCTTTACCACAAATTTAAAATACATATTAATTAAAATAGTGGGGTAGCTCCATTCTCTTTCTTCCACCACTGTCTTCAAAACAGCTGATTTTATAATACGTGTTAATTAAAATAGAGAGTAGGGTAACCCCATTCTCATTCTCCCACAACTGACTGCGAAACAGCTGATTGTGTAATTGCTGCTTTTTGATTGGTCTAAAAATAAAAAGGGGGAGCATGAAGCAAATTATATGCGATTCAGTGCTGAATTCTAATTGGTTTACAACAAAAAAAGAGGCGAAGCATTGCAATATTTAAATTAAATAAATAAATTTTTGTAAATATATAAATAATTTTAATTTATATATAACTTAACTTTATACGAGGGGGGTAGCGAAGCACACCGGGTTCAGCTAGTATATACATAATTATAAATATATAATTAAATTATATATAATTAACTTTATGTTCATGCATATAAATTAAATATTTCTGTTATATATATATTTTTGTTCACAAAAAACATGACAAATATATTTATACTAGCTGAACCCGGTGTGCTTCGCTACCCCCCTCGTATAAAGTTAAGTTATATATAAATTAAAAGTATTTATATATTTACAAAAATTTATTTATTTAATTTAAATATTGCAATGCTTCGCCTCTTTTTTTGTTGTAAACCAATTAGAATTCAGCACTGAATCGCATATAATTTGCTTCATGCTCCCCCTTTTTATTTTTAGACCAATCAAAAAGCAGCAATTACACAATCAGCTGTTTCGCAGTCAGTTGTGGGAGAATGAGAATGGGGTTACCCTACTCTCTATTTTAATTAACACGTATTATAAAATCAGCTGTTTTGAAGACAGTGGTGGAAGAAAGAGAATGGAGCTACCCCACTATTTTAATTAATATGTATTTTAAATTTGTGGTAAAGCCGTTAATAAACGTAGTAAAAAAAAGGTGCAGAAGTGTGCATGGTCGAAAAATATTATCATGTAATAAGTATTCCTGAGTCAAAGCTGAACGCTGTGAAAATTAAAGATTGGTTATCAGGTCCAGCCTCCAATATATCGCAAACAAAGGGGCGTGCTCCGCCCACTTTTCTTTTGGTACGTATTTTTATTCATGCCAATACCATATATAGCAAATACTGCCGCCGTTGGTCAAAAAGTGCCCAAGATATGACGATTTTAAATTTTGGGTTATATGGGCGAGGCCACGCCCCTTCGTCCACTCACAACTTTATATAGTCAAGAATTTATTATTTCGTAAGAATATCCTATTGTCAAAATTTAATGACGATCGGTCCAGTAGTTAATACTATATTGCGATTTTTAATTTTCCTAAAAAGGGGCGTGGTCCCACCCAATTTTCTCCTGGTACGTATTCCTAATTATGCCAATACCATATGTACCAAATAGCATCAACGTAGGTCAAAAAATGCCCAAAATATGGCGATTTAAATTTTTGGGTTATATGGGCAGTGCCACGCCCCTTTGGCCAATAAAAACTTCATATAGTCTATTATTCTTTCCAGAGTCATAGTAAAATGCTGTGAAAGTTTCAGGAAGATCGGTCCAAGGGTTTGGCCTCCTATAAAGCACAAACAAACAAACAAACAAACAGACAGACAGACATTAATTTTTATATATATAGATTGAAAGCAGATAAATTATAATTAAAGTAAAATGGGGCGAAAAAGGGGGATTTTGGTAATAAAAAAATCTATGGCTACCTTACCTGTAGATAAAAAGTATATAAAACTTTAGGTAAATACATATTACAAAAAAAGTATTTTGTATAGCAAACATTGTTAGTGGTATAAGTAAGTATCTGAATTTAAAAAAAGGGGCGATGAAGTGGGCGTGGTTCATAGTAATATGGCGACGTTAACAGTATTAAGAGCAATATACTACCAAATAAAAAATAATCTGTTGGAAAGAACAAATTTGTACAGAGAACAAAAAGTTTAAAACTTAAATTTAGCGTGAAAAGGGGCGTGAAAGGGGGCGTGGCGTAAGAAATGTTTATTTCTACCTCGCTTGGAGTATAATGTGTATACAATTTGAAGTAAATCTGTTAAAAACTATATGGGAGCAATTACATAATTTTAAAAAAGTGGGCGTAAAAGTGGGCGTGGTCGAAAAAGTACCCTATTAATCATGCCAGAGTCCCAGTTAAATGCTGTGAAAATTTCAGGAAGATCGGTCGAGAGGTTTGGTCTCCTATAAGGTACAAACAAACAAATAAACAAACACACATTCCATTTTATATATATAGAAGAATTTATTATTTCGTAAGAATATCCTATTGTGAAAAATTAATGAAGATCGATCCAGTAGTTAAGACTACATTGCAATTTTAATTTTCCTGAAAAGAGGCGTGGTCCCACCCAATTTTCTCCTGGTACGTATTCCTAATTATGCCAATACCATATGTACCAAATATCATCGACGTAGGTCAAAAATGCCCCAAATATGGCGATTTAAATTTTTGGGTTATATGATCGGTGCCACGCCCCTTTGTCTAATAAAAACTTCATATAGCCTATTATTCCTTCCAGAGTCATAGTAACATGCTGTGAAAGTTTCAGCTTTAATGGCAGCAAACATAGCTCCCGTTTGGTGAAATAGTATTTATTCTTACGGCAGCCAATCAGAAGCGTTCTTAATTAGTGAAATGAATTGCCATAAACATAATTTTAATTGTAAGTATGTCAATGATATGGTAAGCGTTATAACACGCGTTGGCAATCGCACCTCATGTTACACTTGAAGGAAAAGTAGTGCAATATTAATATTCCAATTTCATTGTGTTGATAATAATTAAAAAAAAATTAATAATAAAAAAATTATTTCAGAATGTTTTTGTGCATCAACACTTTTTAAAGACACCAAATTTATACCATATTGAAAGCAAATTAATTATAATTAAAGTAAAATGGGGCGAAAAAGGGGGATTTGGTAATAAAATAATCTATGGCTACCTTACCTGTAGATAAAAAGTATATAAAAATTTAGGTAAATACATATTACAAAAAAGTATTTTGTATAGCAAACATTGTTAGTGGTATAAGTAAGTATCTGTAAGTATAATTATTATATCTATTGAGAGCAATATACTACCAAATAAAAAATAATCCGTTGGAAGGAACAAATTTGTACAGAGAACAAAAAGTTTAAAACTTAAATTTGGCGTGAAAAGGGGCTTGAAAGGGGGCGTGGCGTAAGAAATGTTTACTTCTACCTCGCCTGGAGTATAATGTGTATACAATTTGAAGTAAATCTGTTAAAAACTATATGGGAGCAATTACATAATTTTTAAAAAGTGGGCGTTAAAGTGGGTGTGGTCGAAAAAAGTACCCTATTAATCATGCCAGAGTCCCAGTTAAATGCTGTGAAAATTTCAGGAAGACCGGTCGAGAGGTTTGGTCTCCTATAAGGTACAAACAAACAAATAAACAAACACACATTCCATTATATATATATTTATTAAAAATAATTATAAATATTTTAAAATTAAAGTCGCAAATGTTGTTATTCTGCCTTTTGTTCACTACAAAATTCTACAAATCATATGGTTTTGTTTTTAATTATCTCTATGCACTGTCAATCAATTGTTGTTATATTCAATATTTAATAAATAGCTGGCCTAAAAGTATGCAATACTTTTTTGCACACATTTTATGACAAATTTTATGACTTTTACCAGAAATTTATAGTTTTCTTCCTGTTCCACAAATTACCGCAAATTAATTTTTTTAATCGAAAGAAGACATTCCCACCTTTTATTTTATTAAAAGAACAGCTTTACGGAAAGAGAGAACGGAGAGAAGATTGAGATGTATGGTGACAGGAATGAGGCCCGAAAATTTTTTCGAAAAAATAAGACGCCTTGCCGATGGTTTTAAAACCGGGGCCTCTTCCTGCAAGGATGAAAACGGGAATCTAGTGACAGATGTCCAGAGTACACTGACGTTATGGAGGGAACACTTCTCTTAGCTTCTAAATGGCGACGCTGACAACAATCCCGCCAATAGAGATGATATTCCGGAAACCCCAATTTTGGATGACAGCGTTGAGGTTCCGCTGCCCGACTATGATGAAGTTCTGACAGCTATAGCTCGGCTTAAAAATAACAAAGCCGCGGGAGCTGATGGCTTAGCTGCTGAGCTGTTTAAGAACGGAGGCGAAGCTTTACTTAAATGCATTCACGAGCTTCTATGCAGAATATGGTCGGAAGAATGCATTCCGAACGATTGGAATCTCAGTGTGCTCTGCCCAATCCACAAGAAAGGCGATCCCACTATCTGTGCCAATTACCGTGGAAGGTCCTGTCGAGCGTTTTATGTGAAAGATTGAAGCCCATTGTAAACGAACTGATCGGACCTTATCAGTGTGTCTTCAGACCTGGAAAGTCCACCATCGACCAGATTTTCACGCTACGACAAATCTTGGAGAAGACACAAGAAAAACAAGTCGACACCCACCATCTTTTTGTCGACTACAAAGCCACCTTCGACAGCCCAATAAGGAAGCACCTGTACTCCACTATGTCTGAATTTGGTATTCCTGCAAAACTAATACGACTTTGCAGGATGACACTGAGCAACACCAGCAGCGCAGTTAAAATTGGGAAGGACCTCTCCCCACCAGTTATTGCCAAACGAGGTTTCAGACAAGGTGATTCCTTATCGTGCGACTTTTTCAACCTAATGATGGAAAAGATCATCCGAGCTGCTGATCTGAGACGTAGTGGCACAATATTCTACAAGAGTGTTATGCTGCTTGCGTATGCTGATGACATAGATATCATTGGCCATAATACGCGCGAAGTCAGTGCAGCATTTTCCAGATTAGAAAGAGAGTCAAGTCGAATGGGTCTGTCAGTGAATGCAGATAAGACGAAATACTTAGTGTCAACAAACAAACAGTCCCAGCGTCTTGGAACCCACGTTACCGTTGACAATACCTTCTTCGAGGTTGTGAAGAGCTTCGTCTATCTGGGATCCAGCATTAATTCAACCAACGACATCAGCATTGAGATCAAACGAAGAATAACTCTTGCCAACAGGTGTTACTTTGAGCTCAGTAGGCAATTGAGAAGCAGAGCCCTCTCTCGACAAACGAAAATCACGCTCTATAAATCGCTCATCATGCCCGTCCTACTTTACGCATCACAAACCTGGACGCTGAGCAGTTTAGATGAAAAGACTTTAGGAGCATTCGAGAGAAAGATTCTTCGTAAGATCTACGGACCAATCTGCGTCAATGGCGAGTACCGATTACTGTGGAATGATGAACTGTATGAGCTGTACGCTGACATCGACATAGTCAAGCGCATTAAAATCGAGCGGCTTCGCTGGCTTGGTCATGTTCAGCGCATGAAAGACGATGCTCCAGTGAAGAAAACATTCGATTCGGTACCCAGCGGCGGTCAACGCAGAAGAGGGCGACCGCATCTTCGTTGGAAAGACCAAGTAGAGGACAACCTGACGAAGCTTGGAATTTCCAACTGGCACCAGCAAGCGAAAGACAGAAATGGCTGGCGCAAATTCTTAGATGAGGCCAAGACCGACATACGGTTGTAGCGCCAACTAAGTAAGTAAGTAAGTAAGCTTAACGGAAAGTGAAGCTACATTAGTTTGTTTCCATTGAAAGTAAAAAAAAGTTAATTTTTAGAGGCTTACAGATTTGGGCATATCTTCTCAACGGTTTATGATATCCCCATAAGTTTTTTTAATTTATGGAGAAATGCTATATATTTAAAATATATTAAATTCAAATGGTATTATGAAGAAAATTATACATATGTAGACCACTGAATTGCATGAAAATATAAGTCATTTCTTGCTTAGCACCCTTGCAGCGACTTTACTTCAATTTTTCAAAAATAAAATACAATTTTTCTAAAAAACCATAAACGCATATTTCATATTCAAACGTTTCTCTATAAAACTGCATCATTAGATTTTTTAAATTAAGTGGTCGAAAAATAGGGTTTCTGACACCAAAATCCATAGTGGACTGGTGCAAAGGTATAGAACAAGCACAGCAGGCGGTCAACATATTTACAGACGGCTCCAAAATGCCAACGGGGGTATATGCGGCTGTGTATTGTGCAGAGCTTAGTATAAGGCAGCCAAACAAACCGCCGAACCACTGCAGCATCTTCCAGGTGGAAGTGTTCGCCATAAGAGAGGCTACGGAGGTAGCCTTGACACACCACTCTTATATCAACATTTTCGTCGACAGTTAAGGGGCGATCAAATTCATGAGCTCCGCTACCATCAAGTCCAAAAGTGTCCTGGTGTGCAGAGATGCACTAAATGCACTTCGAAGAAAGTGCGCATCTACTGGGTCCCCAGCCATCAGTGCATTGAGGGAAACAAGATTGCATACGGCTAATAACGGATAGTGCTGGTCCGGGATCAGAATTCGCAGAACATGTACCTATTCCGCCACGAGTTGTGCAATAACCTCGAAAAAAGAAACACACAAGCAGTGATTTATAGATGGAGAGATCAACGTGCAAGATCTCGAAAATAATATGCAATGCGCAATGCGAAAAATGGACTCTGTTCATCTTGGCCCGCCGGCGCAGAGATTGCAGGACACTAGTGGGTATCCTCACAGGCTACTGCATGGCGGCAGCCCACGGAAGGAAGCTGGGCATTACCACGAATGACAACTACAGGAAGTGCAGGGAACGAGGAACGGTGGAGATCCTGGAGCACCTATTATGCACATGCCCCGCCCTACTTAGATTGAGACTCAAATACCTAGGCTCATCGACGTTCCTGCCACTAAAAGATGTATCCAAAGCATCTCTGTAATCCCTCTTAAGGTTTGCAACTAGGAGGCATCCGGATAAACCTTACCTAACCTAACCTTAAAAGAAAACCAGAGATTCTAGCAATTTAAATCTCTATATATATAAAATAGGATGTGTGTATGTATGTAACGTATGGACTCCAAAACGGCTGGGCCGATTTTGATGAAATTTTCAGGTAATGTTCATCTTGGTACGGTGGGTAACATAGGCTATATTTGGACCCGATACGTGGCGCTGGGGTGGACTTATATCGAAAATTTGAATTTATGGACCAATTTAACTGAAATTCAGAATGTATGTTTGTTTGATCATAAGAAAATAATTTGTGTATAAATGGACATGGTAGGTGGCACTGGGGTGGACTTATTTCGAAAATTCGATGGCGTGAAAAATATATAAATACTTTTAATTTTATTTTATAACGAGGGGAGTAGCGAAGCACACCGGGTTCAGCTAGTAATTATATAAAAACTCAAAGGCGGATCGGAAAGTGACAAAGTGACATAAGAGCAATTGTACTCTGGGGACTCCCCCAAATCCGACAAGGTCGTTCTAGCCCCATTACGAAAAATTTCGTGTCAAAAACTACAACAGTGTAATTGACATGTAATTTGCTTAGCCCCAGTCAGAGTGTTAGTTGGAGTGTTTTAGTGAATGTTTTCTTAAATTTAAACTTTTTTGTATTAAAAATATAAAATAATATTAATATTTAATAATATAATTAAGGCAGTTGATATCATTTTGGAACGGTTTAGTTTTAAAATGGCAATGAAAAGTTTTTTAAATGATTTGGAAAAAGGCAAAATGAAAGTTTTAAAGAAAATGTTTCCAAAAGCCGCCAAATTAAAAGATCAGAGAAAAACATAAGAAATTCTTAGTGATTAGATAATAAATATGGTACATCTACCTCAAAATGTAAGCGAGATTCGAAGATAACTCGTCGGCAAATAAATATTATCAAAGAAGAAGCCACTAAAAATCGACTTAGCGCATCTCAAATAGTGTTAAAACTAAAACTTTCAGTAGGAAAACGAAGAGCCCAATAAATTTTTTACTACAGACTGAAACATTAAATGAAAAAAATTATACAGAAAGCCACAGCAAAAGTCTTTTCATGTGACCAGAAGTGAATTCTTGCATCTCATATCGTCACCTTCATGCCAAAACCATGAATGTGCTTTTTTTTAGTTTTTAGGAAAACGAGTTTAAAGGTTTGAATGCTTCTGAAAATTAAGAAAGCAAACTTTTTTAAAACTTTTATTTACCGAATGGTAAGTATTTAGTGACTTAACAATAGTTTAAAATTTGGCTGGCCTACCACTCTCCAAACGGATTTTAGAACACATTCATTTTTTTGGCATGCACGAAAATTCCAATTTATATAACATTCATGCTATAAGAATCGAGTAATGTGTAAGATATGTAAAATATGCTATTTTTTATGCTTTGGCTTGGACATATGTGAACACTAGGCAGTAGCGCAACTATATTCAGAGCGCCCGCCCGCAGGTCTCTAAAAGCGCCCTGCTATATACTTTTTTGCTATTTGTTTTTTCAGTGTACATTTTTTGACACTTCACGCGTGATTCGTAACATGTGGCAAGGCCGAAAATGCTCAATAAGGTTTGCCATTTTACCATGAATAAACTAACAGGTAAACAGTGCTTGCAAACCATTGAATTTTATTATCAAAATTCGGGTTCTGTAAGAAATGTGTTTTGCAAATTACGTCCATTTTATGGTCGTCAAAATCGACCCACCGAACAGGTTATTCAAGCTATTGTGACCAAATTTTGCACCAGTTTAACTTTATTGGACATTAATCCACCAACCCACCAATTCCGAGAGTGCGTACCGAGGAGAACATTGCTGCTGTATCGGTCAGTGTCAATGAAGATCGCGATATGTCAATTCGTCGCCATTGTCAACAATTAATCTTGTGTTATTCGGCCATTTGGAAGATTTCACGTATAGACCTCGGTATGAAACCATACCAAATACAGCTGATCCAAGAACTGAAGCCGGGTGACCAACCACAACGTCGTTTGTTTGGTGAATGATCCTTAGAAAAGTTGGATGAAGATAAACATTTTATTGAAAAATTTTCTTCAGCGACGAAGCTAATTTTTGGCTCAATGGGTACGTCAACAAACAGAGTTGCCGAATTTCGTCTGAAAAGCAGCCATGAGCAGTTAAAGAGTTGCCAATGCTCCCTGAAAAATGCTCTGCTTGGTGAGATTTGTAGGTCGGTGGCATCATTGGACCGTACTTTTTGAAAAATATTGAATATCGCAAAGGGAGAAGGTACCGTGCGATGATTACCGATTTTTTTTTTTGCCCAAAATGGAAGAACATGACTTGCCTTAAATGAAGTAACAACAAGATGGTGACACATGCCACACGGCACGCGATACCACGGACCTATTAAGAGGCGAGTTTCGTGAGCAATTAATCTCACGGCTTTAAGCAGTCCATTGGCCAACAAGATCATTTCATTTCACCCCACTAGACTTTTTGTGGGGCTACGTAGAGTCTCTCGTGTACAGGGAGAAGCCAGCCACAATTGCAGACCTGGAAGACAACGTTAAAGCTGTCATTGGTGAGATACCGGCCGAAATTCTGGAAAAAGTATGCCAAAATTGGAGCTTACGGATGGAACACCTCAGGCGTAGTCGCGGTAAGCATTTACATGAAATATTTTTTAAAAAGTAATTGGCAGGCATTAATGAATCGCTCCAAATAAATATTTTATTCACTTTTGCAAGTTTTTTTTTTCACTTTTCAAAAACCAAACGCTTCAAAAAATCACCCTTTACAACATCAGTAGCTGACTTGCTGAAAATATGAAAACACGGTTATAAATCATTGAATAAATTTTAATACAAGCAAAGTATTATAGAGATTTTTAATACAAAAAGTTTTAAAATTCATACTTCTCAATTGATTACAAAATTTTTAAATTTATTTTGTTATATATTTTAATACAGTTCAAACATTACAACAATATTTTATATCCTTGGTATCAATGCGATACTATGGTGAATATTGTATTTAATTTCTAAGACATGCTGTATTGTGTTTTAATAAAATTTTGTATTCAATTTCAATGACTTGGTATTAATTTGATACTATGGCTAGTATAATAATTAATTTTTAATACAGAATCACTATAAAAAATGAACACGAATTAAGCATTCAATTTTAAGACATATTTTTATTAAAATCAATTTTAATATTTGGCCAGTATTTAATTTTAATACAATTTTGGTGTGGTCATATATGTATTAAAAGTATTAAAATTTATTCCAAGATTTCTTACCGTATTAGTGACGCGTAAATGGGCTCCGACCATAATTGAATTTTATTCAACGAACAAAAATTATTTTTGTTTATCATGATATTTTTTTTTTTTTGAAACAAACGTCGTTCTCCACTTAATTTATCATTTTCATCAAGGGACTTGAGGGCGCCCCTGGCATAGTTGCGGGCCCGCTTTTTACGCCACTGACACTTGGTCTCTCGATTTATGATTTAAATTTGGTTGGCCTACCTCACTACCTACCAATTTTGATTAAATGTTTGTGCCAGAACAATGAATGCGGCACATTAATTTTTTTTGGCATGATAAAAATATTAAAAAATCACATTCATTGATTTGGAACTGTATTATTGCGGCAAATCTGATCCACATTCCTATTCCATATGCTAATACAATGTTCCTTATACAAAACTGCATCAGAAACAGCAATAAACCCAAAATCGAATTTTTTCACATTCATGGTTTTGGCATGCAGGGGACGACATAAAAAACACTGAACCATCTAATTTTGATTAAACTTCTAGAGGTCAAAGTTCATTCAGTCTTTTTGCATACCTACCTATAAGTTTCATCGTTTCTCATTTGCTTTTGTAGAATATGTGGTACTTACAGGTTTGCCTATTTTTGCAAAATAACCAAAAGCGAATTATTGCATCTGGTTTAAAAAAAAACTGAACTTTCTAGTTTTGATAAAACTTCTTAAGGTTAAAATTCATGCAGTTTTGTTGCATATGTTTAAGGTTTAACCGCTTATTATATGCTTTTGTAAAATCTTTTTTACTTACAGTTTCGCCTATTTTTGAAAAATTATCAAAAGTGAATTCTTGCATCTCATTTTAAGAAAAACTAAATTGTCAAATTTTGATAATACATCTTCATGTCAAAGTTCATACAGTCTTTTTGCATAGCTATAAGGTTTCATCGTTTCTTATTTGGTTTTATTCAATCTGTGGTGCTAACAGTTAAGCCTAAAATGGCCAAAGGTGCGTTTTTTGCTCTCGACAAAAGTCGAGTTTTTCCAGTTAAAGGTTTAATAATCTCAACTTTGACATTATGGTTAAATTTTGGTTTGTCAAAATCAAAATTAAGTTATTGATTTTTTGTAAAAATATGTGTATCCAGAGACCATGCTTTTATATGTGTTTTCATTTTTACAAACATTTTAAAATTGATCTATCTGTATTTCATGCTAAAATAACTTTTTTATGAGCTTTTCTGTAAATAAATTTTTTTTACTAACTTTTTCTCTGTTAAAATTTGTAGGTAATTAAGCTTGCAATAAATTTCCATAATACTTGTTAGAAACGCAAGTTCAAATGAAATCGAACCTCTGAAGTGCTTAAAATTTCCTTTGAAGAGGCTTCATATAAGAGCCCACAAGGCAGGGGAAATGTACCCCGCAATAGCTGGAAGTTAACACAGTCACAGACTGACTCAGCGCTATCCTGGAGATATGAGCCAATATTACAACAATTAAAATAACTTTTGACACTATGAAAACTTGGCGAGTTACGAATTATTCCTCTGCCGATCAATTAGTGAAATACCTTGGTATACAACTTTTTATATAAGAAGGCCTTAAGGCCAATATGCTTTAATGACAATACTATAGTGCTACTAAAGGGCCCGACAGACGTTGTACTGCCTCAATTCATTGAATATGTTTGTGATCCTTTTGTGAATTTATGAGAGGCTTAAAAAGTCTAAAAAAGTAGCCATTCGAGCAACACATGCCTGAAGTTTCCTTTTGAAACTTTAATGCGTAACTACCAAAACCTTATTTGGTCTGATGTAGCATTTTACTTGATTTATGGGCGGTAAAAGTCGGCTTGGTAGCATTTATATATATAGTGACCGCAAAGTTTAAACATAGCTCCTACATATAAATTACCACTTAAATTTAAACACTTTTCGAATTCAATTGAACTATTTTGAATTTTGAAAAATTTGTATTTTAATACAGTTCTTTTTCTTACACGGAATGTAAAGAGGTTAAGGGAACCTATAAGTATAAGATGTATTCGTATGATATAAGTTAATGCTTACAATTGTATGATTCTGGTGCGACTGGACAAAAAATTATGAGTTAAAAAAGCAAAATAAAAACTTTTTACAACAATTGCACATTGTAAGTATGAGATGTATGATGTTTGGATATATGGTCATGTCATGTCATATCAATTCAATGCTTTGTGGTATACCACGTTCTCCGTTTTGTTGTGCGGCGAATAAATAAACAAAGATAAATGCTTTCTAACACGTGAATAAGCCACATGTAATTGGCCATGGGAGAATCATGGGGATTTGAGAAATAAAAACACTTTCAAAGATTATACTTGTGATTTATGAATTGTCATAGTGAATGCAAGGCGAACCAGGAATTGAATGCGTTTGAACGCGAAAAATAAATCGGTTGAAATCAGTGTAATTCTCGGATTAAGCTCGCTATATGCCTATTTTCTACATGTATTTATGTGAACCAGATCTATCAGGTAAAACTAACGTTGATCAGGTTAATACGGTGTGGCTGGCTCTCCTAACCAAATTCGTCAGGTAAAAATAACCTGGAGATTAATTTTTCCCTGAGTGTGGTGGTAGTCCTGGTAAATAAAATCTATTCAGGAACTTCGTTGGATAATTGGTTGCTTCGTCCGGCCTAGTCACACAATCAGCCGATTTAAGCGATTGTAATAGTCCAGCAATTGTATCTTGATTTACGAAATTGAAAGCATCGACATTATTTTTTTCGATGCCAAAATCGCCAATAGTGGTGACATGATTTTGGGCGATTTATGGGAACACATTCGAATCTTTTATGAAACTGCCAAAAAAATCCTAAGCTTCTCATGAATTTTGTTAAAAATTTGTAATACAGCGACCTCTGGTGTTCTGGTGTCCAGATCAATCAAAATAAAAAGCCATAAAACACTCACCGTACCCAAAAACTGGTATATGCATTTAATTATGTTAATCGAAAAAGCAGTTTTGGAGTATTCGGCAATTTTGTAAAAGGTTTGTACTATAGCGCCCTCTGGTGTTCGAGGTAGATCAAAATAAAAAGCGATGAAACAATCACCATATCTAAGAACTCCTATATACAAATTTGTATGATAATCGCATTAGTAGTTAAGGCGTTTTGTCAGTTTTGTAAAGAATTTGCACCATAATGCCTCCTGTTTTTTCCAATTTTCTTGACGTAAAAGCTTTCTTTGGGCGGAGACAAATACAACAAAAAAAAACTCAAATCGAACGATCCGTTCTCGAGTTATAATCGTTTTCACGTATGCCACTCATTTTTATATATAAGAGATAGAGAGAGATAAAAATATTTTACCTCCTTAAACATTCGTGCAGAAACTGCGTTTTTAAAGACAAACTGACAAATACACTTTAAGGTTTAGTCAGTCTTCTCAACAAAAGTTTCCTTTTATATATTTTCTTAAATTTCGAAAGCTTTGGGCTTAACCATAGTCGTATCTTTTAATTTTGGAGATTTTTCTTGTTTTCTATTTGAATGAAAACCTTCATTCACATTGAAAGTTCCAAGAAATTAAATCTTTAAACAGTAGATCAAGCGACAAGAATAAAATGTGCAAGACATAAAATGTCTCAAGTGGCGTTGATTTTCTTTTACAAGTCGAAGGAATAAGAATAAGTTTTCACGTTCGTTTCCATTTCGGCATAACGATGTAAGGTTGAAAATATAAAGAGCTCAATATAAAATTTTATATTAATCAATAAAATACAAATAGCAGCAGCTGCATGGAACCTTTTAACTGCTCACTTACGAATTATTAACATCTCAAGTAATTGTGTGGAATTAGCTTGGCAGACTTAATTGTTAAGCACTCAATATTCTATAATTTGTTGACTGTATAACGAAAGATATGCTTCAATGAAGCTACAAACAAGGTGAAAGATTTTTTTTAGAAGGAGCACTATAGTTCAGTACCGTGAAACATAATCACTGAATATTTGTTTAATGAAAATTATGGCAACAATTATATATGTCGGGTACATTATTTATATCCAGAGCACACAGGAAAGTTATGCAATCATGTCCTTAAAAATTTATCAATTAAAAATTGAGAGAAAATATTTTGTTGCTTAACATGTAAGGTGTAAGAAATTTGTTAAGAAAACACAACAATGCACATTGATGTGCAAAACCACATCACACCCTAACTCTCCTGTGATCATCGACTATCATCATTTTATGCATATCGTAATTAAAAAAAATTCGTTTTGAATATTTAGTTTGTACGGAGCTCCTTAAAAATAAACTGTTTATTGTTTCTCCTGAAAATTTAATTTGGGTTGTGCCCCTATTGTATTGGGTTGTTCAAAAAGTCACTACGGTTTAATATTTACAGTTAATCCTCATTTATTTTATAAATCAATTCAACATTAATCAATAACATAATCGCCGTTTTGTTCGATCACCATCCCCCATCGCCGTGGTAGCGTCAATATTTCGCGCAGGTAGAAGTCTCCAATTTCTCTGCAGAGAACCTCTCAAGGTGCTGTTTGATAAGGTCCTCTTTATCAAAGGTTTCACACCATTCAGCGAGTTTGGAGTGAAACATAAGGTAATCCGAGGGCGCAAGGTCTGAACCAAAGGGTGGATGGAGCAAAAAATCCCATCCGAACTCCAGCAATTGGCAAATAACCAAGCTCATATCAGACCTGGCGTTATCGTGGTGGAAGACAACCCCTAACGATTGCCAGCTCAGGACATTTCTGTTGGATGGCATTGCTCAATTTCTGTGGTTGTCCACAGTCTAGTTCTCCACAGTTTCCGGCCTTTGTGGTCTAGTGGATAGTGCGCTAGACTATCAACCCAGAGGTCCCTGGTTCGAGTCCAGGTTCGGGCATGTTTCTTTTCACTTTTTTTGTTCTTTCCTACATTTAAGAATTATGGAAAACTAAAAATCCACAACTAAATTGTGGAAAATGTGGAATTAACCAAGGAACAACCAAGGGCTGGAAATGTTTGCCGAGGTTAAGGCATAAACCTAGCCTCGGGTAAAAGAAATTTAAAGTGTCTTTCACGTTTTTTTCGCCTAATTAATAATTCACGTATGGTTCCAATCAATTCCTCTAAATAATCTATCACTTTCCTTTCAAGTCAAAGACCAAACCTTGTTTGTATAAGGCGCATGCCTTGGTTCTTTGATATTAAAAAAAAAGAAGTAGACTTCAGAATTTATGCACTCAAAATATTAGATAAACACTGTCAGGACAAAGACTTTTCACTTTAAAAAAAAAATGTTACAAAAAAGTATTTGTCAGAAAAACTAATTATTTGTAAAAATAATAAAGTCTTTATGCCAAAAATTTGTAAGCTTTTTTGACAACAGTGGCACATTCATCGCAACGATGCGTGCGCATTTGAATTCCTACAAGAATTGAAGTATTTTCGCCAAATGTATAGTTGTTGTGCCAAAAGTTTTTAATCTTGAAATTTCATTAAAAAACGACACCTGTTGGTCCAACAATAAATATTTACGCCAACAACGGAAAATCGTTGATTTATTCGAGGGCAACAATTTTAGCGCTGTTGGCGAAAACCTTAACTTTTGAATCAAATGTGAAAGTTGTTGATGGAATAGAAAACTGTTTTTTATTGCAGCCATTGCGATCACTACATTTCAACATACCGGGGATGCACATATTGTGAGTAATTGCTCAAAACGTGAGGAATTTACAGTGGCTGTGAGTAATTTTGCAGGAATTTTATTTTGAGGAATTTTTGAGGAATTTGAAAATTTTTAGAATTTTTTTTAATATATATACAAAAAAAAAATTTGGCAGAGTCTTTTTCTGGTTGATAGACCTTTAAAATAAACTAAACACTGAACTTTCCGATTGCGTTTCCCAGTCATTATAAAAAAAATTAAAACAAGTGCAAACGAACTTAGTTATTGGCGTACGGCTTTAGCTAAAATCAGTATAAACGTAAAATAAATACAAGAAAAAGAATACATGGTTGCAGTCTGCATTGGAAGCAAAGGTGTGCATTGACTATTATTTCTATTGTAGCAATTATCGATTAACTCTTTAAATCAACAAACATTTTTAAACCAGTTTTTAATACAAAAAATTTAGTAAATATATTTGTTTTCAAATTAAGAAAAAGTAATATCATTACTGTTCTTCTTTTTTTTCTGGTGCATTCAGAACTGATGCATTCAGTTTGGCGAGTATTTAGTAAGTAATATCACTAGTTTGAGAAGCCAAATCGATACAAAAACAGTTTTATCATTAATTATAGGCTTTTATTTTTACTAAAGAAGGAATTAATAAAAATTGTGATGACCTATTTGAATCAAATAAGAACTTGTTTGAATTGAATTGGAAAAATAAAGTTCCATATGTATAATTTGTGCTTATAACTAAAATTTTTTAACAAAAACATACGTCAAAGCTAAAAAGCCTTAAAACTTTTTAAAGGAACGCATAAAGCGTTTTAACCCTTCGACGACGAGTGGGTGAAAAATAACCTATTTACATTTTTAAGTCGTGTGAGTACAATTTTCGAGATATTTTCATAAAGTTAGGCTTAAAGGATGAGAAATCAAAGTGGCTTTTAACGTGTGCCATTTTTCGAACTTATATTAATTTTAAGAGAAAAACAAAACTAGGAAGTCAAAATATATTTTTTTCCATAGGTATAGAAACCACAAACAATTTTCAAATACGAGCGAATATATTTTCTCATCCAAACTAACTTTTATGAAGCTACTCCAACAAAGTAAAAAATCTATTTTCCGGTTTGGTTTTTTTTTTTTGATTTTTTCAATACTTAAAGTAAAAAAATTTTAAAAATTTTAAGTTCACTTTTGTATGGAAATATGCGATCGGTGATGACAATTCCACAAAAAAAAATTTAAATTTACAGCGGTTTGCTTGTCGTCCTCAAAGGGCTAATTTAGAAAAAATTACGCCTGTGCGAGTAGCTCAATTTTCGAGTAACTCTGCACGATTCGAGTCGAGTAGCTCGAATCGAAACTCGTATCGAAAAACTCGATTTTTTGAGTAACTCGATGGTTTTCGAGTATTTTAAGTTTTTTCAGTTCCCGTTAATAATGTTGATCTCTATCAGTGTTGTGACATGCTACTATTCAAAGTAATATGTTATTTATTACATTTTACCGACTTCTAAATGTAATAATATTAAGTATAAAAATATTGAATAAAATTGTAAGAAATAGAAAAACACGTTACGAAAAACCAATTAAGTTTTTCTTTTTATTGTTGTTAAGTAAATAGCCAAAAAGTTATAACATTACTGGATGTTATTACTTCCCATTGAAAATAATGAGTTATATTACCGCTTTAGGCAGACCCCTCTTTCCCACTGGGCACTCTGGGCACGTGCCCAGGGCCCCGCGATAGATAGGGGCCCCGTAGTTCCTGTCAGATTACTAAAGGATAACGATAAACATTGCTAACAAAATTGGCAAAGCTTTTTTAAAAATAATCATTGGCAAAATTATATTTCAATTGCGTCTCAAGTCTTCTTCTAATGATGAAGCTGTCAAAATTTACTATTGTCAAAAAAGATATCGTTTCACACAGCAAAAATGAAAATTTATCTCACCATAACAAACTTTTTTCACCATAGTACTTTGATACCGATTCACACAGGCCCTTCATAAGCAATAGAAAAGACAAAGTTGAGTTTTATACTCTTTGCTTGAAATTTTGTTTTTCTTTACTACTCTTCCCCTCATCCTAGAGAAGCACACAATTTTTGTTTGCTTCACTTGTTCAGAGTGCAACACCTTTATATATTTTATAGTCTTTGCTACAAACCAACCAACTTCAATAGCTTCGACCTCTTTTGATTTCAACCTCCAGACCAGCAACAAGTGTTAGCTGAATAAAATAATAAATATATTATAACTCCTGCATCGCGGAAAAGTAAAACAACGTAAACAAACCGACTCGTCGATCGGGAATTCCCCTGTTTTTTTCTGTGGTGTTGTGACGCTTGTTTTGTTTGTAGTTGTTATCGAATGTATTCTGAGGTATTCTTTAATAATACATCGTTTGCTTGTTTTGTGTTAGCCACTATTTTCGGTTTACAATTTAATACCTACTGAATTATAATATAAAATGTCGAAACGGTCATATCCTAGTGGATCTGAAAAAAGGAAAAAATCTGTACATCAGAAGGAAGTAATTGAAAAGTTACCAAAATTAACAGCATATTTTACTACTACTACTGGAGAAACTTCTGCAAGTAGCAACCAAGCTAAAAATCTTTCACATGATGAATCGTGTCGTTCACAAATCGCGAGAATTTCTGAATCCTCATGTTCTACAACAATTTCCACCAACTTTGGAAGAGAGGTTGAATCAGAAAGCGACAGTCCCTATGATGAAAGAGCAACAAATTCAGTGACTTCACAAATAGCGACAACTGTGTCCATAGCATGTGAATGTGATGTGCTAAAAAGCATAGAATTTGAAGAAGTGATTAACGATTTTGCCAGTCTCAAATCTAGAAGGGTTCCTCTTCAAACGACATAAATTAGGCGGCAACCCTGATGCCAGTCTCTCTAACGCCAACCTCTGATGTCCACGAGAAAAGATGATTGAGTCGTAAAAAGTTGTAAAAGAAGTAAGTCGTTTAAAGTTGCTCTGCTCTGTCGCGTATTCTAATCGATTTTGTTTTATCGTTACAGTTGCCGGTTTAAAGTACCATCAACCATCGATCGATTATTTTTTAAAATTTTAAATTCTACCTAAATTATTTGCTCCTAATTTTTCGTATTTTTTACAAAAGAATTAATAAACTGAAATTTCTTGAATTCTAATATAATTGAATTCTTACATAGATTTTTAATCACTAGCCTGTGAATGCTGAGGGAGTTTCTTTTGTGGAAAATATTTCATTTATCTATTCGCTTAATGTGAGTATCAATAAAAACCTTGTTTATCTACTTTTTTTGTTTATTCCAACAAAATAGTGTTCTGTCAAAGTCATAGGGGCCCCATTATACTAATATGCCCAAGGCCTCTAAAAGGTTAAAGACGGCCCTGGCTTTAGGGACAAAGAAATAATATTGCTTACCATATTATATTACTTTGCGTTACAGTCAGAACACCGATCTCAATGTATGTAAGTGCTTTCACTTATCAGTAGAAGAACCCAGTAGAAAATAAAACAGTATGGATTTTCAGAATATATCTAAGCGAATTAGCAGTATTAGCCTTGATTTGTTTATATGTAAAGATAATAAGGTAATATCACAGCCAAACTTTAGGCTTGGGGATTAAACCAAATATGTATACTATATGGGCATTTCCATGGTGGCGCACGTAACGGTCGTATAACTTTCATGTTACAAAAAATTAAGAAAGCAAGAAAAATTTGAACTTTATTTGTCCTGTTTTGATTTTTATAGTACTCTAATATCACAGTGTGACAAAAACGAAAAGGTTAAAATTACAAGAACCATTAGTAAAAATCGCACTTGGTCTGGCTTCTCTATGGCGTCACAACTTTTTTAATTGATTTTTAAAATTTATGTGTTCGAATTTTTTAATGCCGACATTCATTGATAATTTACAGCAATTTGCCTTATTACAAATGGAAAACGACATCCACTAATACTCAGTAGAGCTGAACTTAGAAAATGAAAAAATGTAAAAAGAAATTTAAAACAAAACAAAATGTTGTGTGTCGGATGAACCTTTTATTTTTTTAAAATATTCCAAAAATATTTTTTATTCTATCAATTATATACTATGACATGAACAACTTCTTTTTTCACGAAACTAAACTGCACTTAAAAATACCTTTCCATTGTACCCAAGAATATAGACTTGCATTATTGTTACATCTTAAACCCCTTCCAATGCATAGATTTCGATATTGCATGTTTTGGGAATATGTTTCCATTTCCTATTGGGTTAAAATGCTTAGAACACTCATGAGTGATGACTCATAGCTGATCACAGTGGGATGGTTTTTTTTAAGAATCGCATATATTTATTGTGTGTAGTATTTAGTTCTAATAACATAAATAAAATTTAAAGCAATGTTAATACCAATATTTCAGGAATTGTTATAAATAATTAAACTTCATCGAATATTAAAAACATAAGTAGCTACACACAGTTTTTATACACATATATGAACCTTCAAAGTGTTTCGAAGTAATATACATATAATGAAAAGCATGAAAGTTTTGGGTTAAGCTTTCTCTTTTGAATAAACATTAAAAACATATTACAATTAACTTTTTTTTCATATAAATATATATTATATTTTTATTCATATAATATTGTATACACGTATTTAATTTAGCTTCTCGCATCTGCATTTTTGACACACTGTATTGAATAGAATAACGTGACTCAGTTCTTTCTGAACAGAGCTGCCATGTTTTATTTAAAACACTGTTTTTAACTTACGAATATATTCAGATTTCACTCATCTTTATATGTTTCCCTTCAATTGAAAAATTGGGAACTTGAAATTTTAAAGGATTTAATTTTAGTAAAAGTGGCAAAGGGTAAATGTTGTTCAAGTTTATTTTAGTACATTTTTATAAAGTGTAACAATGGTAATGAAATTTAATTGATGAATTAAGAATACACCAATGAGGCCCATGAAAATTAAAACGATGAACTTGATTTTTTGAATGAGAAACGGTCATCTCTTTTAGCACAAACAAAGTTTATAGATTGTAACTTCATTTGTATGGTCAATTCAGCAATGAAAAATCGTGATAAAATTCATATACAAAAATGAAGTTGTATGAATTTTTATTTCTCTCTCTCTCTCTCTCTATTATTTGACTACTTGACATAATAGATTCCTAGGGAAAAAATGTTTCCTTCAACCCTACTTATCTTTAGAATATAATAAGTATTCTAAGAAAAGTGGCAACACATTCTAATGAAACTCATACCATTTGAAAGAGAGAGTGAAGTGAGAGTGAGTGACATGGAATAAAAAAAGACAAGCATTGAGTAGAAAAATACTCAATTACTCGATAATTTCTCGAATAACTCGTAATTTCGAGTTAATTGAAATACCGAGTTACTCGAATCGAAAATCGAGGCGAGTTGCACTGCTTGACTCGACTCGAACTCGAAGCTACTCGCACAGGCCTAGAAAAAATATATTTGTTTATGTTTACTTGATATATAAAATATCGTTTGAAAGAAATTTTTTTGAGGAATTTCATTGAAATTTGAGGAATTTTCGAGGAATTTTTGAGGAATTTGTATATTAAAAAGTGGCAGCACTACTTTCGACACTCCTTTTGTTTCTGTGTGAAAGTATGAGTGACGCGGTTAAAATTTATTCAGTACTAAAAGCTATCGCGTGCACCCTAAAAAATTCATCGCTTTTTTGGCGAAATGATTTTTTTTTGCTAAATGTTTAGTGTGTTTGTTTGTGTTTTTAGTAAATAAAGACATTTGGTGAATGGCTGTAAAGAAAAAATGCTTATATTTTGAAAATAAAAAAGATTTCTACTAATTTAAGCAATCAAAACGTTGCTTAAATCAAAACGTAGGATCAGTAGGACAGTTATGTAGGACTGTTTGTGTCAAAACGTAGGACAGTTATGTACAAATCTTACACTTGGTTGCCAAGGCAATAGTTTGATTTACAAAAGGGCTGTTCACATTTCAAACCGCTCATCAAATCGATCATCAACTGATTTGGCAAATGATTTGACCAACAGAATTTGTATGGATTTGATGGCGATTTGACGAGTGTGAACACTCATCAAATCGTTGGTCAAATCGTTTGATGAAAATCAAAATTTTTTGATTTTTCTGCTGATTTGACGAATGATTTGACGAGTTTGAACACTCGTCAAATTGTGTAGTACGATTTTATCAGTTCAAAAAAGTTTTCAACCTGTGCACATCGCGGTAAAAGAGGGAGCGGAAGAAAATAATAGCAAAATAATAATAAATAACTGTTGCAAATAATTTATAATATTTTATAAAATAATTTATTCTTCTTCCAATACGATTTTAATAACAAGTGGTATTAATAATTTTCCGTCATCGCGATGTGCTTACTTCGGTGTTCAAGATAAAATGAAATTTGATGAAAAATTTGATGAGTCTGAACACTTTTGTGGTCAAACGATTTGACAAATGATTTGATGAGCGGTTTGAAATGTGAACAGCCCTAAAGGTATTTTAAATGAAAAAATAGTTGTGTAAAATGGAGCAATGAAGTTATTATTGTATTACAAATTTTTTACTAGTATACTTACCAAATTTATTTGATTGGACAAGAAATTAATACTTTATTTTCAGAAATATTTCAGTTTTATTAAATTTTGAATCTATATATTAATACGTAAACACGAAACTTTAGCCCCCTTTTTACCGACTATAAGACAACACATTCTAATGAAACTCATACCATTTGAAAGCTCTGGTTCATAGCAAGTACACATATAGTTTTTATTCACATGTTTTGTCATTTAGATAGGTAAAAATTAGAAATTTAAAATACTTTTTCCCCATATAAAAAACAACAACAAGAAACCAAACCACCCATTTTACTCACACATTCGCTCTATTGAGAAGCGTTGCTGTGGGAGCGCAGAATACGAGAGTGAAAAAAAACATACCTGTGTGGTTGTTGTAGCTTTTTCTTTTCTATCTTTTCTCTATCTTTTCATACACATTCAATTAGTGTTACTGAGACAAAAGAAAATAAAGGTTTTCTTAACCTTCGTATACTTGCGCCAAATAGTGTAACATGTATTCACGGGGAAGGTGCTATTTAAGAATGCTTAAAATATCATCTTAATATAGAGTAAGCTGTTCGATGAGATTGTGTGAAAACTAGTGTCCGAACGAATATTCGGTTTCGGTTTCGGTTACGGCCAGTTTCGGCCCTTTTTGGCAGTTTCGGCTGATTTCGGCTATTCGGCCTCAATATACACAAATAACCGAAACTAGCCGAAACGTTTGGTAAAAATTTCGGAACATTTCAAGAATAGCGACAACTATAATTTTGAATTGTTTTTTTTTTTTGCAGTTTATATGGATTTTGGCCTCTTTACACCAAATCTGAAAAAATTGCAGGCCGATCGCAATTGGTTTAGAAGTTATAGGCCTCCAAAGTTGCCTACAAATCTTGCTATTTTTCTAAATTTTCAACAAAACTACACTCCATGGGTATTATAAGAAAGAAAATTTAAGTACCTATTCAGCAAGGTACCTATTCAAATATGGAAATCCATGCCTAACTTTTAAAGATATACACATTTTTAGTGTCGTGCTTTCGTAAAAGGGAAACCACTAGTTTTCCAGAAAAATTGTAAATATAATAATAGATAAATCTTAAAAAGTTATGAATGAATTTTCATGTTTGATACTTACTTCGTTGAATAGGTGCATTACCTTTTTTTTTTTGATACCCATAACGCGGAACACTAAAAAAATCAGAAAGATTAGTAGCCCATTTTTCAACTTTGGAGGCCTATAACTTCTAAACCAATTGCCAGCGGCCTGAAATTTAGATTTGGATTTAGAGGTTAAAATCCGTATAATCCAATAAAAAAATATTAAAACAGAGAGTTGTCGCTATTCTTGACTTATACCAAAATTTCTTGCATCAGTCATTTAATTCAAATATATAAGTTTGGTTTAATAAAAATATTTACAACGAATTGTACAAAACAAAAATTATGAATTCGTCTATAATTGATTATCGTGTTAACGCAAAACATTTTGGTTAATTTTATGCGTTCGATACTATCATTTTTGATATATCATCTCTATTGCAATTACAATTAAAGTTTTATAGATGCTTAAGCCGAAAATTGATAATTAAACTTCCGAATGAATTCTGTGTGTGTGGATTAAATGAAAAGAAAACGAAATACATATTTCTATTTTAATAATAATAAACCTTTAACCCATTAAAGACTGCTCATAGATTCCGCCGTACGATTTTTTCAAAATTTATCGGGAAGCTTATATATGCCATAGAAGTTGCTTTGCAAAATTTCAGGCTTGTAACTGTCACTGTATTTGAAATCTGCATTGGGTATTTAAATACCCAATCGGCTAATCCGGGTTCTTGGTGTTAGTAAAAATTTGCATATATGGCAACATTCTTTTGTCATAATGAACACCTGATAAATAGATGATACTAGAGGCAAACTGACCACGAATTTTTTCCTCGATCTTTCCATTTTCTACATAGCTTTATGTATGGATTTTTTCATTTTTGAAAATCACACATCTTCGATCTCGAAAAGGAACATTTAACTGCATGAATTTCGTTTCACATTGTAAAGAAATAGTTTCATTTTTCCTTAATGTTTTAAAAAAAAATTATTTTGATATCTCCTACCTCTTTCGAGATATGGCCTTTTTCGTAAACACTGTTTTATGGGTATTTAAATACCCATTATTCATTAATGGGTTAAGAAAAACAGAAATACTTTGCTTTATAGTTCCAAAAAAATGTACATTGTAGGTGCATACTATTTTGAGTGTGTACTAAAAAATAAAATAAAAAATTATCTCATTTATTATTATAGTAAATTTCAATTAATTATTATAAACTTCAATATTCAAATAACACTTGTTTTGTACTAGTAGTACTTTTGTTTTCTTTTAATAAAAGCAATCATTTATAAAAACTTAAATTTTCATATTAATAACCAGTTTCGGTTTCGGTTTCGGACACACCAAAAAATACACCAAAAAATAGTTTTTTAGACAGGCAAACATAAGCCGTCGATCTGACAGATCAATATGCGAGTATATGCAGATTAATAAAAATGCACGATTTACTGCATGAAATTCTCTTCAACTCCTTCACGGTGAAAGTGTATTTATTTTATTTATTTTATTTACAGATTTATATGACAACACAAGCAATGAGTTTTATCCCAGTTGGAAAAGGATCCCTGCTGTATTTCTGCCAGCAACATGCCTCGGAAGGTCAGCAGACATGGTCGCCTTTATATCCGCTTATATCATTTTTCTATAGGCATGTCCTAGAGCGGCATGTCTGCCAAATGAACTGCCGCAGCAACATCTCTCGGCATTAATGCTGCATTCATCTCACGGCATTAGTTCTGCATTCATACCATGAGATTCATGCTGCATTCCTGCTACGGCAGTTTATTTGGCAGTTTATCCGTCTTCGAGGCGAGCATGTCTGCTGAACTTTCAATGCATTTTGCCAGCAGACATACAGCAGGGCTTCTTTTTTAACTAAGTAGTATGATATATGGCATAAAATATAAGTACTTCACTCACTGCTCTCAACTCTACATTTCGAACATTACCTTCCAAATGAGAACATCGATAGAAAACTTCACGTTCGCAGCTCTAGAATTAAATTTGCCGTTAGTTTTTTCATCAAATTAAATGCAACCGAATTTTGCATTGCCACGCATTCTATATACTAGAAATGCCAAGAAGAAGTATTTGAAGAGTACAGTGATATGAAATTATCAACAAAGAAAAGCACATAAAAACAATAGCAAGTTATCTCGCGATCGCACACAAGTTGTTGTTCCTTTAAATTAACCGGAATATTGCATTAGCAAACATGATACAAACCTTACTTAGAAGTAAAGGGAAAGTTTTTAAAATTTCAAAAAGGAGACTTCTAAACTAAGCATTAAACCTGCCACATTCCTTCCATGGGCAGGTCTGTTTTGTTTTTCATCTGGGATGTTCTAACTTCCGGCGGGTCTGTAAGAAATCATCTTTTTTTCTAGCAAAGCTACTGACTGTACGTAGAAGAGAGCTGTTTGATATATTCAAAAGAAGCGAAAAATTACGTTGGCCTCTAATGAAAAGGTGCTATTTGACTCTATACACGATTAAAAATCTTGTACTAAATTTTAAACTTTTTTGGATTACATATAGGACAATAACAAAAAAAGATTAAGAAAAGAATGCATAGCAAAAACAAAACTATATAAAAATAAACTTAAAATCAAATTTAGTCTGACGAACTCCTGATTTGAATTCCACGTCCTCTCGTCTGCCAGCCCGACATCTTATCCACTCGTCTATCGCAGTTGCTAACAAATTTTTGCTTATTTTGCTTCATTACGAATGCAAGCAAACAAGGAACTTGTGTTCAAGACCCAGCTCAATTCGTAGTACAAAAATAGTCTAAAACTAAAACTTTTTCAGATTAAAATAAAATAAATTAAACTAAAGTAGGGATTAAAGATAGTACTTTTAGGATTAAAAATTAATTTAAATTAAAAATGAATCCCACGTTGTTATTCGTGTGTTACTGGAATGCATTTGAACAAAAGTGGCAAAAGAGATGCTGTTACCATGCTTGGAGAACTGGTGTAGACTCCAAAAAGGACAAAGAAAGCTTTTTATGAGTTCCCAAAAAAATCGAATATATTCACCTGATAAAGCATTAGCGTTAATCATATTGGCAAACAATTAATCCAGCAGCAAAATATTTTCGAAAAACTTTGTTAAAGCAATTCTTTCGTCTGATAAAATTTTATAACAATATAAACCCTATTTCAAGTTTTGTTGTTTTGCCTCAATTATTACATATTTAGGTGGCAGATTCAGTATTGTTGAAAATTTTTAATTTCTCATTTTCCCATGGGTGCTCCTTAGGTCAAGTGAAAGTGAAAAAGCCCCGGACATCAAACACGACTTTTTTAGGAACATATGTATATGTCCTAAGAGTTCTCCATTTTTTAAACACTCTTAAAACACGACTTCCAAAGTAAATCAGTAAAAACTGAATTAATTTATTTGTTTTTAATGTACTAAAATATACAGCTGAGTCAACATATGACAGAACTTTGACGATAACAGACGCAAACCAAATAATACTTTTTGAACAACTAAATAGTAAACTAAATTTTTAACATGAAATTTATGCTTTTCATGTTAAAAAATTTGTCTCGATACATAACTTTAATAAATCCATAGCTCGATAAAATTATGAAAAACTATCACAGAACATTCAGGATAGTACTGTATCCATAACAAATAGTGACTCCTCTTCACGGATGATAACAGCTTCAAATAAGCCAGCCGTGATCATAATAGTCCAGAAAAGGCAAAATGTTGTTCGTAAACGACAAGTTAGAGGCCGTGGAAATATTTTAACTGATGCAGACGCACGTCTCATATGAAAAGAAACTAGTGTTAATTATCAAAAGATGCTTCTATAGCTATAAATAATGCTGTTATCAGATGGACTGCAAGAAGAACCCTTCATAAAATTGGCTTCATCGCAGCGGTAAAAAACCAAAACTTGCATTGTCGGTAAAGAATGATAAGACACGGTTGAAGTTCGCCAGAGAATACAGAAAGTAGTCAGCAGAAGACTTAAAACGTCTCATCTGGTCAGATGAGTAAAATTTAATTGGTTTCAGTCTGACGGTAATAAATATCGCTAGCGCTGCCCTCGAGAGGCAATCCAAAGACACCATAGTAAAGAAACTGTGAAGCACGGAGTAGGGAACGTCATGGTATGGGGTTACATCACATGATGCCACGTTCACCACAAAAAATCGATGGGATAATGAGAAAAAAAGACTTTCTGCACATTTCGCAGACTCATCTTTCCGATTTTGTAGATAGGAGCGCCTATCCTTAAGAAAAAGTGAGCTTCAAACAGTATGGCGACCCTAAACACACCTCTTAAATCGTACAAGAATTGCTGACCGTACAAAATATTCCTCAATCCGAATGAGAATTTGTGGTCAATCGTGAAGAGACGGTTTGGACAATACCGAACAGCCCTAATGAACCTGGGTGATCTGTGGCGGCGGGTTCAGCAGGAATAGTAGAATATTTCAAATTAAATAATTAAGAAAATTGTGGAAAGCATGCCAAAACGAGAAAAAAGTGTTAAGTAGTTTGGGACTAGAAACTTAATACAAAAAATGTAATCCATCCTTAAAGGAGTGAAATTGAGTACATGCGAGTTTTTTTCGGAAAACCCAATTACGGATGACAGCATTGAGGTTTTGCTGCCCGACTATGATGAAGTCCCGACAGTTATGCCTCGACTTAAAAATAACAAAGCCTCAGGAGCCGATGGCTTACGTGCTGATCTGATTAAGAACGGAGATGAAGCTATATTTAAATTAATTCACGAGTCTCTACGCAGAATATAGTCGGAGGAATACATTACAAACGATTGGAATATGTTGGAATCAGAAGTGTCCTCTACCCAATCCACAAGTGAGACGATCTCACTATTTGCGCCAATTACCGTGGGAAAAGCCTTCTCACTATCGCGTTTAATTTCCTCTAGAGAGTATTTTGTGAGAGATTGATTTTTCCATCATAAACCTACTGATTGGACCTTATCTGGGTAGCTTCAGGCTTGGAAAGTCTCCCATCGACCAGATCTTCACGCTACGACGAACCTTGGAGAAGACCCACAAATCGACTATAGAACGGTTATTTGAAAAGAAAAATTTGCGATCGATCTGTCTCGGTCATGAAAAATTTATATTTCGCTTAGAAGTTTCTGATATGAAATTTGGTGACAATCAGATTATGTTCGATTGGTCTTATTGGGTCAACAAAATTGAATACGTATTATATAGAAAAATATATGGGCTTTATCAAATTAATTGAAACTAAGCAATATTGAATTAATTTTTCCTACTAATTTAGTACTTAGTTGATTTTTTATTTAAATTACCTTTCCAAAAATCTATTATTGAATAAAGCCAGTTCAAAGATAAAAAGTTACAAGAGTTTATTGATTTCGCTTGAGTTGATTTTGAAATCGATGGATATTTTTTTCGGTACGATTCAGCCATTTGTAGGTCTAATTACTTCTGATCTTCGTCGTTTGTCAAGATCCTGTTGTAGTCTTTCATGAATTTGACTCCTCGCTCAGCAATATCATTGGCAACAAGCAGATTGAGACAAAATTGAACGATGTCTTTGAAATTTCCATTGTATTTCCTCGTAGATGGATCAAGTTCAAAGATTTTTGGCCACTAACCGAAGGAAATGAAGAAATTTTTTGTACTGTAGGATATAAAATCACACATTGTGCTGTTCAACAAAAGCTCTGGTTTGGCAAATTTTTGATCACCTGCGAGTTTCACGAGAGGCTCCGCGTATTGGAGGCATTTAATCATATTTCGCTTTTTTCCAGTGTAACCTCCGGCCTCTTGCCAAGGCAGTTGTTTCTGGTGCCAAATACAACAAATGATTTTTTTAATTTATCCAATGCTGCATAAGATACTGCTTGATCGGTTTCTTCGTAATCTGCCAAATTCTTGGGAAAATTCAACTCCTGGTTTTGTGCTTTGATGCCGTTTGTGTGCCACAACCAGTACATACAAACGCACTATGAAAACGCATAAGTTCCGCAGAGCACCCAATTATTTCGCGTCAAATGAAATTAATTGTTCATGGAAGAGAAATATTTTCAGTGAGTAAATGGCTTTCGACATACATATGCAAATCTTGCGTGCGATGTTGCACTGCACGTCCGGAAATTACCGTTATTTCCACCGAGGAATACGATTACGAGCTGGAGCAATTCTATATAATCCGCACGTATTTGAGTGTGCTGTTGTGTTCGGTAGAAATTTGAGATGACTTGACTCTCATTGTCATATATTTTCCAGAGCTTAATATGATCTTTGAGGCTTCATTGAAATGAACAGTGATCTAGGGAGCTGCACCGATTCGCAAAACGAATTTTGTTTCGAAAACACTTTTTAGTACGATTTCGTACATGTGATGTGAGGTAATCTTGCAAATAAGCGCAAGCGCAATTTCCAGGGCCCGTATTGGAGGACGTTGTGTCAAAGCTAATAGCAGCAATCTGACCCGATATACTCCATTTAAAAAATTGTTCATAAACAACGCGATTAGTATTTTCTCTAGTACCAGACGTAATTTTCGGGGCACCAAGGAACTTTGACGTACCGTGCTATCTCGCGAGAATTGCGATTCGGTAAACCTTGCTCTCACCAATCAAGTTCGGCAGTAGTTTGCCGTCCCAATGAATCACGGAAGACTGCGTACTAGCCTACAAAATACAAATACAAAGAGACAAACGATATCTGAAACAATGACGTAATGATGAAGGTGGAGCAGAAGGACATTTATATCATGACACAATTACTGAAAAGGTAGTAGCGTAGACTGGCTTTTTTCTTACGAGCGGCGATGGGTAGTTGTCAAAATTAGCTGTTCATGCAATTAATTAAAGAAAAGTGAAAAAATAAGCGACGACTTAAATATAGCTAGTCAACCGCAGCAAACTAAAAACATTTCAATAAACTTAAAAGCGAATAAATTTAATGAATCAAAGAAAAATTCAAAATATGCACATAGCTAATCAACAGCAGTAAACTACAACTTCTTTAGCTGTTTTTGACAACTACAACTACAACTGGATTGTTCCAGTTTTGCACCAAACACAAAGCTGTACTACTTTGTTAAGTTTTAATAATTTGTCCATAATCTTTTAGAATTTTTAAGCTCTTGAAGCCGTCGGGGCATGCTTTGATATAATTTGTGTACGAAATCTGGTGATATGGCGTGCCCATTCTTCCTCAACGCGCTCCCAAAGTTCTTGCATGCCTTTCGGTGGATTGGCGTAATTTGCAATGTGCCGTTTCAAAAAACTCCATAAGTTTTCGATTGGATTCATATCCGGGCTTTGCGGAGGCCACTCCATGGTTTTAAAATCCTGAGCTTTTATCCAATTTCGCACTAATCTTGAAGTGTGTTTGGGATCATTATCTTGATGGAATATGATCTTATCTACTCGCATGCGCAGCATATCCACGGCAATTGGCAATTACTCTGCAAATTGCTCAAATACTAGTCCTTGTTCATCTTGCCATCGCTTTTTACGACAGGGCCTACTCCAAAAGGTGTAATATAACCCCAAACCATCAAACACCCCCCTCCAAATTTAATGGTTTGTTTTACTTGGTGCGATTGAAGCGGCCCTGTTGAATTTAACCATTACCAAGAACGCCCATCCGATTGAAAACAGTTTATTTTGGTCTCATCAGACTAAATAACCTTTGCTAAATCAAAACTGGTTGGATATTATCAAAAAACAAATAACATTTTATAAATAACCGCTTCCAGTCATAAACTGTCCAATCTTGGTGCAGCTGTAAAAAAGTTTTCTGGCAGAAATATTTTTAGCTGCCAACGCAGGCTTCTTTTTCTTTTCCTTTGCTTTATATTCCGCTTCTTTTAAAGCCCGTCGTAACGTCCAGATACTCGATTTTTGGTTTAAAAGCGGCAATCCTATTCTTTGTGTTGACAATTTATTGGAATTTAAAATCCTTCCAATGTGTCTACCCTTGCGTATTTCAATTTTTTTGGGTCTCCCGCCTTTGCTGGTTGTTGGCATTTCAAAATTGTTTTTCTTCGCGAGCCGTAAGACCGACATATTTTAAGTTTGTTCGCAATGTTCTCCATTTTTCAAAAAAAGAAATCTACTTTGTTTTTAATATCTGCACTAAGAGCACGCATTTTATAAATATTCACGTAAGAAAAACAGAAATATGTTTACAACATGAGTACATAAGCGAAATTGAATTCAAATACTTAAAACTCTTCGGATTCTTATTGAGTTCAAAACTAGAACAATACAGTTATTTTGATGTGAAAACTTCTTTAGGCGCGTTGAACGATTTTGGTAGACGGTAAACTTTTGGGTTGCGTCATCCTCATCGTCATTTTGCTAGTAACTCTCGTCAGCAATACAGACAGCGAGTAGGTTCTTAAATGACGCTCTTGGATCTTGACTACAAGGCGCTTAGCAAATGTAGCAAGCAACCATCAATAAGTTCCTCTGCTGACGCATCGTTTTTTACCCTCCCTTTGCTCCGCTGCGAAATATTGAATGATATAGCTTTTTCAATGTATATGCTGTAGGTTAAAATAAAATAAATTTAAAATTTTTGATATTTGGTTTTTGTTTGACTGGCCGTGAAGTCCCTTTTGATGCCGCCACTCATAGTACAACTAGACAAGGTAGTGTTAGGACTGAATGTGTTCTCTTTCTTAGTGACCATAACTGTCAAACTCAGCCATTTTGGTATTTTGGCCAATTTTTGCTTTCATATTGCATTCTCATTGGTTGCATATTTTGTATGAAATGTCAACTTCGTTTTGACAGTTTCGGTCACCGGCTTTCCGCCCTAACACTACCTTGTCTAGTTTTGCCATTCCACCACTTGACATTTTGCTACCAGGCAAACAGAAAACATAGCAAGTAAAATGTGGTTTATTTTCTGACTCCGACTCGTTTATCCCCTCTAACGTTGCGCAACCGATGTGAACCTTTCCATTCTCACTACGTTGTTGATGTAGATTTGAAATGTAATTGTTGTTGTACAGTTAGCTGGAATTTTTTTTTAAACTTTTTTTAGCTACAGTCGGCATATGACAACTGATTTATTTTTGATAAGATTTTAAATCAATTTTTGAAATTTTGTATAAATGGCTGAAATTATTTCTTTTAACTAAATGTACTACCATATCAAAAATATAAATGGCTGAAACTATTTCTTTTAACTAAATGTACTACCATATCAAAAATATATACATATAATTCATATCATTTATTTAAATTTTTTCATTATTGAATTAATTTAAAAATTTAAATCTTATTTATATCCTTTTATATAATAACACAATATACATGCACGCTATATATAGATTGTGTTGTGTATTAAAATAAGAATATATAAGAAATAGATATAGTATATAAATTATATATAATTTAATATAATAAATGTACGTAGACAGTTTAACCGCCAAGTGTTGTAAATTGAAAACGCAAACCAACGACAAGCAATACACGAGAAGCAATAGAATTTTGTATAAAAAAGGTGTTGCTTCTCGTGTCTTACTTGTCGTTTGTTTGCGTTTTCGATTTACAACATTAGGCGGTAAGAAATATAACGCTTATGATGAGCAGACTGTAGTAATTCAATTACAACTGTAAATATAAATTTATTTTGCAGGTTTTTTGTGTAAGTGTTTTTATGTACATATATATAAAGCGTTATAAAAATACTTCGATTATCATATGCCGACTGTAGCTACCAAATAACATCTACAAAAAAATTAAAGCTAACTGCACAACAACAATTACCAAGCAAATCTACAACAAAAACGCAGAGAGAATGACATGATCACAGCGATTGCGCAGCGTTTTACTTGTATTTTTACTTTTAATTTATTCTTGAAATTCTGACAGCGGCTTTGATTTCGAATCTAATATCACAGTTTTAAAATTTAAGATGTAGGCTAAGGTTGCCACTTCAATTTTTGCCACAGTATTGACACCTAGTAAAATGTATATTTAAGAGTTTTAAACATTATTTAAAAGTTTAAAAGAAATCAAAACACTGTAAAATGATGTTCAAAACATTTAAAAATACATATTAAGAGGTGGCAACCCTATTATTCAAAAATTACATAATTTTGAAATTCTGACAATGGATTCGGATTCACCGTGTGTTCGCGCCACCACTGAATTCGTAAAAATACAAAAATTAGTTGGCAACCCTATCCAAAATCTTGAATTTTAAAACTCTAAATTCAGATTCAAAATCAGCGACCCCATTACACTGTTAAATGATGTTTTAAACTCTTAAAAATACATATTATGAGGTGGCAATCCTATTATACAAAAATTACACAATTTTTAAATTCTGACAACACATTCGGATTCGGCGAACCATTTTTACCTAGTGTTCGCGCCAGCACCGAATTTATAAAAATAAAATAAATTAGGTGGCAACCCTATCCACCATATTAAATTTAAAAATTCTGAATTCAGATTCGAAATCAGCGAATCCCTAACACTTTTGAATTAAGTTTAAAACTCTTAAAAATACATTTTACTAGGTGGTAATACTGTGATAAAAATTGAGGTGGCAACCCTAACCTCCATCTTAAATTTTAAAACTGTGACATTAGATTCGAAACAAATCCATTGTCAGAATTTCAGAATTACAAGAAGTCGCAAAAATACAAAAAAATCTAGGTGGGAACTCTATCCGCATCTTGATTTTAAAATTTTGGCATCAATTCCGAAATCAGCTACCCCTTTAAACTGCCAACCACGGAGTCCACAGAACCCTTAAGTCTTAATACTCTTAAGCTTTTCCTACACAAGCTCATTGAAGTTTTTGGATACTTACTTTAAATTTCAAGCTTTTTGTTAATGTCATCAAGTTTTCCTTTACTTGGGACTTTGTGCCGTTCTCTTGTAAGCTAGCATACTTGCTTGTCGCAAACTGTCATGGGCTTATTTATATCCAAGTTCAAGTTATACTTGATTTAAAATTATCAAGCTCAAGCAACTTGTATGTTAAGCAAGTACTTGAAATAGACTTCTGGTAGGCTTGTGCAGTTCTCTGATATGTACAGTAGTCGGCATAATTATTTTGACGGAAAGAAAATGCAAATATTATGAGTTTTCAAAAAACATGTTAAGAAAACCTGAATTAATATATTTTTGTTTGCTTAAAATCTTACTAAAAGTGTGTACATTTTTTTAAAAGTAACTTATGAGAATAGCATATTAAAGAAAACTTAATTTCAAAGAAGGCATAATTATTTTGACAGCTCAATTTTATGCAAAACTAAGCTTAAAGATAAGAAAAATTATGACAAAAACTTAACAATTTAATAAAAGATATATCCGATATATCTTTAATATAAGATAAAAAGATAAGATTTTTAAAAATATCTGCCGGAATTCGCTCCTAAAGACTTTTTATTTCAGAAATAGTCTCACTCCAAGTCCGAAGTCAAGTAAACGCTTCATTTTCCTTTAATATAGGCCCACAAATTTTCTACAACGTTACAATCAGGGCTTTGTGGTGGCCAGTTTAAGACATCTAAGCTTCAAAAAGTTCATTATGAACTTGCTCTTGTGACATGGTGCATTATCTTGTTGTAAATAAATGACTCACCAATAAGTTTGTCACCAGATAGAAATGCATGATCATTGAAGACATTAAAATAATTGTATTGGTTCATCGTTCCATCAATTCGAACCAAATCACCATGGCCACAAGAGGAAATGCATCCCCAGAATATTACCGATCCGCCGCCACGGCGATTTGCTTGTACGACTGGAGCTACTTCTTTTCGCTTTTTCTTTGGTATTCAGACAAATCTTTTTTTTAGGTTAGCCGTGATACTAAAGCGTACTTTCATCTGTCCACAAAACACGGTTCCAAAAGCTCATAGTCTTGCAGAGAAAATATTTGGCAAATTTGAGTCGTTTGATTTTATTTGCAGGCGTTATATACGGTATTTTCCTAAGTACCAAATTGACATTCTTTAAAACGTCTGCAAATTATGCGTTTGCTAACTTGATTTTGACAAAAAATTTTCATCTGTAATTCATAGCTTTTTGGAGTTAAGCCAGGGTTCTTTGAGAACTCCCGTGCAATAAGCTGGTCTTCTTTACGTGTTGTTTTACGTTTTCTGCCAGAACGTGGCAAATTTTTCATTGAATTTATTTCTTTGTGCTTATTTATTTGATGGTGAACGGTTTGCTTTGACAAATGTAACTCGGAGCATATGTCTTTGACAGAAATATCACTTAGTTCCAACTTTTTTCCCATTTTTTTTATAAAAGAATAGCTAAACTAAACAAATACAATTGAATGCAGTTGAATAATTATACTATAACTAATAAATACTTTGATATTAATTACCAAATCATAACTTACATAAACGTTAAATTACTATGGCCGCCAAGAAATTCTTTCTTTTTGTAATAAACGACTTACTACCTCGAAAAGCGTAGCTTAAATGACTTCGTTTTTTCAGATTTAAATTCCTCACACCATGGTTTTACAATAATTTATCCCAATAAGAGAAAATCGTTTACCGTTAGATTTTATTCAGAGAGCACATGTGATGCCAACTTTACTCAAAATGTTTATGCCGACCACAGTATGCTAAAATTTGCCAGAGGTTGCATAAAATAAGAGCTTTAAAATTTTAAAAAGGGATTTGAAAGGATCACTCCCATTCGGATTAAATTACTAGGATTAAATTATTGTATTTATAAAATTTAATTCAATACTTCTATAATCTTTATTCAAGAACATAGGTGAATCTTCTCCACTGTGAAGTGTTCACAGATCTTACCAAATGCAAAGTAATTTTCTAACTACTTTAAAATTTAAAACTGCCGTACTTACTTTAGACAAGTAGGAAGACATAAAATTCATTTAACCCGGAGACTGCTGTCCATTACATCAGTCAATTGAATAGTATTAAAAGCCATAACGAATATGCTACCTTGCCAATTAGGGGTGTAGGTAAAGCAGACGATGCCATAAAATATTTGAAGTTAATGCTGGCAATAGATTGAAAAAAGCTTAAAGCTTGATTGAGTCTTCAATGTGCGGTGCAAAAGTTTAACTTGGGTAAACATAGTTTGCTTGCATTTATTAGCGTACCTAGCTTATAGTGCTTATTATTAAAACACTCTATTGAGACAAATATTACTCTAGGGATCAATGTGGCCATTAAAAATACACAATAACTAAACACTTCGAAATAAGCGTAACAAGAGCTACTTCGATTTACCACAAAACCAACTGCAAACCAGCATTCACAATTAACCATTCATCACGCTAATGAATCAAAATTTATGTATGAAGTAGAAAAATAAGCATTCATTGTTTGAGCGCCAACAAAAAATTCAGTCATAACAATTAGCCGTCAGAACGTGGCGTTTTAGATGTGGCTAGAAAGAGTGATTTCACTAGCATCTGATGACAACAACGTACAGCAACAACACTTAAGTTGTGAAGAATATAAACTGGCGCATGCAGCAAAAAGTTAAAAACAGCAACGCAACAAAATTCATGTGTCAACACAATGCGGACGACACACCACCACGTAATCACGAGCTCATCCATGCTTCAGTGGCTGCTGTCATAAACATGTGAGTTCCTTTCCAACCAACAAGTGCATCCTGCCTGTGCCTTTTAATGTGTATTTGTGTTGGTTTGTGGGACATGTGTGTCCGTTATGCTTGATATAATAATATTTATATATAACCTGATACAACTTGGCTTCAAACTCAGTACAACGTCCTTCTTCCATGCATCCTCCCAGTGAAGCGCCCCATCCAAAGCGTAGACTAAGCATTTATATGGTCAACGCGTTGACAAGCCAGCCTGTTGCCGCGTTTTAAAATGGCATTTACACTGTTTTAGGTTTTTTTATATAACTTTGCCTGTAGTAATATATCCTTTTATATCTCTGCTATCTTTGTAGTTGTGTTTGAGGTCCTACCTTTTGGTTTGTTTCTTTTTTTGCACACATGGCGTTGTTATTCAATCACTTCACAGCCTAGGCTTTATTGAAGAATCACAGGACCGACAACAGCAACCATGAAGCTTAAATATTTTCTATTTTAACAACACCAACTGAGCTGCCACATCTATTGCAAATCTCATAAATCATGCACACCTGGTGAGCAAATGACCAGCACTGGTTGGTGAGCTAGTGAACATGTCGTCTGGCATCGAGTTATGATGAGGCAGACCATGGATGACATAACAAGCTGCTTCCATTTTGTCATGTGCCATCAATTAAATGCTTTTTGTAGAATGTTAAGGGTTTGAACTTTCTTAGAGGAACCATTCTGCATAAAAATATTGCCGAAAAGGACATTTTTTTAACTTTTTTTTTATTAGTTCATAAAGAGAGGGTTTCTGCATTACAAAAGATGGGGCAAAAAAATTTTCCCCGTATTTAATTAAATAAAAATTATTTTATAGAAACCCTTGTAGTGTTTCGAAATGTGATTTTTTTAAGCGTTTGATTTATGAAAGTTAAAAAAAAAAACAAAAAGTTTGCAATAGTGAGTGAAATATTTATTTGGAGCGACACTTTACTTTTTACATTTACTTTTTAATGATTATTTCATGTAAATGTTGCCGCGGCTACGCCTGAGGTGCTCCATCCGTAAGCTTAAATTTTGGCATATGTCTTCCAGCACTTCGACCGGTATCTCAACAATGGCCTCTGTAATGTTGTCTTCGAGGGCTGCAACTCCCTGTACACGAGGGACTTCACGTAGCCCAAAAAATAGTCTAGTGGAGTCAAATCACATGATCTTGCCGACCAATGACTGCTCCAAAACGTGAGATTAATTGCTCACCAAACTCGCCACTCATCGCGTGCCGTTTTAAAAAATTAAAATTTTGTAAATCCCTTCGTTATCAAGAGCATTATTTCATTAACTATAGTTCCCCTTTTTTTATTTCGGATGATCCAGTGACGAGCATAGGGATGTGCAACTGCCAGCAAAAGTCGACTTTTTCAACCGTTGAAAATGTAAAAGTTTGAACCTTTAGAAGTCGACTTTTCAACTTTTTTCGACTTTTTTTAAAATATGTTGTTGGGCTTTTGTAGGGCAGTTAAGAAGCAAATGATTCAATATGAAAAATATTTTTATTATTAAAAGTAAACAAAAACATGGTACTTCAGTAAATAAATAAAATAAAAAAAAGTAAAAAAAAATGTGATGTCTCTATCTGCTATCTTAAAAATGAAAACTCTCTTTTCCGATTCCCCAGAAAAATTATTCATAATTGGGCTGAACATCAAGCCCTAACCGCCGTAACGTAAGCGCTATAAACCAAATTTTACAAGAGAAGCATTTTCCTTGCTTTTTTTTGCACCACGTAAGCGATACATGTAAGTTTTATTTTTGTGTTAGATATAATTTTAAAACAGTTTGACGAGAGATGTGAAAGTTTTAGAGTTGATAAACCACATGTCTTCACCAACTGAACGTAGAAAAACAAACATGTTAAGATGTTCTGGCAAAAGCCTGCTTCGCAATTGGTTCACTATGAGACCAGCATGAGAAAATAACCTTTCGGATGGCACCGAAGTTGCAACAATTGATAAATATTTTTTGCAACGGCCTAAGCAAAAGGAAATTCAGTTTTCATGCATTTCCAGACAACAAGCAAATTTTTATTAAGTTTTCGATAAACAGCTGGGCGAGCCAGATAAAGGCGCAGATGAGTGGGCATTCCTTTAATTTCATCAGTTGTAGAGTCCATGTTTGTTTCAATCACCTCATCCCAAAAACATAATATGTCACTGTTATCGGATTCTTGATTATTAGATGTCGATGCCGCTATCACAACTTCTTCATTTGAAATTCTTGCTTGTCATTCACATTTCGGCAGTCACAAGATCACTTAAATGGAGGGGGGTCATATTTGAAAACACTCTGATGCATTACAGAAATACATTTTGGAACTCAGCCAATCTGATTACGTAATACTTGAACGGCTCCATACGAAGCACTTACGAAATGACATAAATCCCATTATAAAAAATTTCTCAATTTTGGTTCAACCGTAAACTGAAATCCTAATTTTATTTTTAATTTTTTAATTACAAAATAGAAATAAATATTTACAAGTTATTTTGTGCTCGAAAATATATTGGGCAAACTTTACTTTTTATTTTTGCTTTAAAAAATAAAAATCAAAACTTACCAGTTTTTTGTGACAAAAAAAAAATCGGCCAAGTTTTGCTTTTTATTTTTGCCTTAAAAAATAAAAATCCAAAATTAGGGGGCGTCCATTAATTACGTGAGGTGATTATTGCGATTTTTGACTTCCCCCTCCCCCTAGTGAGATATCGTGTGATTTGGCTCGACCCCCTCGCCCCCCCCCCCTCTAATCTCACGTGAGAATGTTCAAAATGCGTGTTTTCAGTGTAAAAATGTTAATTAATGCTTCATTGTGTTGGTTTTATTAAAAAAACTCATAATTTATTTCATTACTTTTATTTAGGACTAGTTGAGACTATAATGTAAGACTACTGAGATCGTAGTTTAAAATGACAATGAAAAAAATCGAACAATAAAATACTTATTAAGTTAAAGAAAGTCATGTGTGGTCTCGAGAGTGACTACTGGAACCAGCATGTCCATGTGATTTTCGGTAAAATCCTCTGCTCCATTTAGCCACCGTTATCGTTTGCACACAGAAGATAATTAGCTCGACGTGTGATAATCCGTGAAGGTCCACTTTGCGCGCTGGTGCACGGTTCTGCTCTGCAGCACTTGTGATGAATGAAAAGTTAATACAGGCATGTAAAGATTGAATCGGTAAGTAGTGGCGAATCAAAAAGGGAGCAAATAACTTTCTGTCATGCTCACCAGGATCTGGGATAGTCAGATGACCATCAATCTGCGTGATAGGGTGTGGAGGTGGCCTCAGTATTAAGGAGCCTCACGCTCCATAGGAAAAAAAAATTTTGTTCGACACAAATGCTCATTACAATCCTTGGTTTATGTTATAATGATTCCCCAAATATTTCGACTCTAGCGATAGCCACCCGTTAGGTGGAATGGTTTGAAATAACCTCTAAAAATCGAGTTATTTTGTAACCATATTGGCTAGTGTAATAGTTGCAAAAAATTTAATTGTCAGGCCGGAAAAAGATCTTCCGACTTGCATCAAAAATTGTAAATGTTAAAAACGCCACTTTTCATGCATATTTTTGATATTTTTTATTTTATTTCCATACAAAAACTTTCAGAATTCAAATAACTTCATTAATTTTATATTTTTTTTTTAATTTCTTACGATATTTTTTCAGTAGGTGTTTACTTTATAACTAATATTTTACTTTTAATATACATCAGATGAAGCAATTCCGACTAAGAATCAATGCGAGCACTCAAAACCTTTCCAGCGATTCCTTGAAAAGGAGGATCGCATTAGAAATAATTAGGTTTTTTTAATTTTAGTGAAAATTAATTTGAAAAAAATGCATGAAAAAGCATTTTTTTAATCCGAATGCAAACATTTTAATTTTTTGATGCAGATTGGAAGACCTTTTTTCCGGCTATAATTTCTGAAAATTTATTTTTTACAACAATTACACAAGCCAATATGGTTACAAAATAATTTGATTTTTAGAGGTTATTTCAAATCATTTCAGCTCCCGGCTGGCTATCGCTAGAGTCGAAATATTTGGGGAATCATTATAACATAAGCCATGGATTGTATTGAGCATTTGTGCCGAACAACTTTTTTCGTGAGGCACCTTACCCAGTATATCCAGAGTAACATACCTACAGGAAACCTGCATGCTGTATGCAGGCAGAAGCATGGACAAGGCATGTATGGTCATTAAAAAAAAAAACAACAATAATCTAAATTCGCAGAGTATGCGTCTTGTTTGTACACAGTGGCGTGCATACTAAAATATGCATGCTGTATTCATACTAAGGCATGAACCTTGCATGCATAATAGTTTTGCTTAAAAAATATGAACTCCCATTGTGCATTTAAACTTTAAGGAGTGTAGTTGTACACAATTTATTAACAAAATATAAATTAATATAACAGAATATAACAACTTTAAAAACTGAAATAAATAATATGATTAATTAATGACAACAGGAATTTTTTTTCTTACAATATTAATGCAAATGTATGCATACAGTATTAATGGTAATGTATGCATGCAGTATTAATGACAATGAATGCATAGAGTACTACGAATTTCCCATGCATACAGCAATAGTAATTGTGCGGGTACACAGTGCACATGCTCTTGTTTGACATCGCCATGTAAAATGGAAATGAGCTTGCATTTATGCTGGCATGCATACAAAACATCAAACGTATGCCTACTGTATGCATGGATGTACTTACTGGGATGTGCTTCATGTGTGCTGACCACTGAACTAAACATTTACGGACGTAAACACAACAAGTAGAGGCTTGTCCATGCGTCGCTGTCACAAGTCGCAGCGCTCGTCGAATCGCGTGTGGTAAAAAAATCGACGAGCTACTATGCTAGTTTGTTGCACTCGCATAACCGCGAAAAATATTATAGTGTAAAATTTAGTCATATTTTAGTAGAGAAACACGTTTGACTCAATTTAACCAGTTATCTCATAATTCTACACTGTTTCTTGCTGATAAAAAATTACGTCATTTTTGCGAGAACCCCCTCTCCCCACGTGAGAGTTAGTGAGATACAGCTTAACCACCCACCCCCTTAATGCCTCGCGTAATTAATGGACGCCCCTTACTGGTTATTTTGTGCTTAAAAAATTTTAAAAAAATGTTTGCCTTAAAAAATAAAAAGCAGAAATAATTATTTTATTCTCAAAATTTTAAAATTCATAAGATAATTATTATTATGTTTTTTTTCTTTTAGTTATATAATGCATACTTAGTACGGTCTCTGTGTTAAACAGCTATTTTGTTTATTAGTTTAGACCCTTCTCAGATTAGCATTAAGGTTTTTGTTTCGCATAAAAAGAAAAAAAGTCGACTTTTTTCAATACCAGAAAGTTGATTGCCAAAAGTCGAAAATTATTAAGCAAAAGTCGACTTTCGACTTATTTTGACTTCGACTTGCACATCAATAGACGAGCAGCAGCGATTACGACAAAACACTTTTTTTTTGATCCCTCGCAAATTTGCTGTTGCTGTTTGCTATTTAAAAACAAATTTGTTTTGTATAATAATTTTTCGTTTCATATTTTTAGTGACGAATTTGTTGCTCTTGTTCTTTTTTATGTTTGTTCAACTTAAATGTAATTCAAAAATATGTTTTATAAATAAAAATAAATATTTCGGAAAAATATGAATTATTAATTTTTCCTGTAGTAAAGAGCATATTTATGTATGTTTTAAAAATAAATTAAAATACTTTAGTTAACAAAATATATTTTTAATATGGAAAAAATATAATGCATAACTTAAATAAATGCATGCAGCATTGATGCCACGGCAGTTCATTTGGCAGACATGTCGTCTTAGGACATGCCTATAGAAAAAACATATAAGCTGGAATGGAGGCGAGCATGTCTGATGACCTTCCAAGGCATGTTGCGGGCAGATATACAGCAGAGCTCCTTTTCCAACTAGGATTACCATTAGTCATATCGGCACCTCTTTTTTAACGTTATCTGGATGCTTAAATCCTTCTTCATTTCCATAAGGTGTGTCTTCATCATTTTTTCTTAGAATTACTTAAATTTCTTTGTGCTCAGATATGTTATCTTTGTCATCATGGCATAAATTTATTAAAACTTTATACAATTCCACTAAAACGGCAAGTAATAGGTCTTTTTCCGTAATCGATTCAAGTAATTGTAAAAGATAAGAGAGTGACATTTTGCATGTTATTCTTCTCTCTCGACTTTCAAAAATTTTGTAAAATAACGCTTTTAAGCAACATCAAGTTGAATCGAGTACGGAAACATACTTTATATGAGTTGACACAAAAAACGCACACTTAAAATCTACACCTCAAACATGTGAAATTGAAGTTTTTGAATATTTCCAAAATATGTATGTATAATTATGATACTCAAGTACACGATTTCGACATAAAATAATGATGTGCCATAAAAGATAAGTCCTTTTATGTACTATAAAAGGTAAGTGTTAATGTACAATTCTAGTTTTTTAATAATAATTAATAATCTTAATATATAAAAACTTTGGTGCGTATGTATGTCCGAGCATCACGGCCGAACCACTTAAGCTTTCCTCCTTAAATTCACACGGTTTGTTCGTGTGGTGCTCTGGATGGTTTTTGTTTATGTTAGATTCCCCTAGGGCACTAGGGTCGAAAATTCTTATTTATGAACATATTCAGCCCAAACAATGTATGGTGTTATTGTTTAAATAAAAAATAAGTCTTTGACCAAATTTGGACCGATAGGTGGCACTGGAGTGGAGATATTTTATTAGTAGAAAATTTACTATTTATATATTCATAAAACCATTGTTGGGCCTGTTTGTGATCGCATAACTTTTTAGCGACTCTACCGGTTGAGGTCATAAGACATAATATGACATTTAAACTTCAACCATATTTATGGAACACAGGAAAACGCAGAACAACTTATGCCAGATCATCTAGTAATTAAATAAAATCCTTTAATTCCAAAATTAAACGGTTTGAGAAATATTTCAAAAGTAAAAAGAAAATTTAGTTTTCTATTCCAAGATAGGACTACGATTTAATGCAGTCATCAAGCAACAAAACAACATCAACAACAGCACAACCAAGTGCACTAAAGAAACAACAGTTTTCCACTTACTGTCAACGAAGCTCACACGTAGATGCAGCAGGACATTACAAGTTAACTTCCAGCACCTCACAACTTAGTTGGTGGGGACGACATTCCATCCAGTGCAAGGTGGCAAGCAAACAACGGTGGCAATGAGTTTACTGATGATAGCCATCATCATATCGCGATGTGTAACAACTGCAAAACAACAACAACAGCAAGTTATGATAAAACATGAAAAGCAGCGTTACAAACGTGTTAACACGTATTCAAACTGGTGCTAATTTTATAATGACTTAACGGCGGTTCTAAGAGTTAGCCATAATAGGTGGTGAGTATTATATATGCATAGCTAAAGAGCGTTATGTAGCTACCAATTGGCTTTAAAATGAACAAAATGAGACATTTTTAAAAATTAGTTGCACCTGTGGTCAGCTCATGCAGTCATCTACATAAAAAGACCACAAATCATATTCTAAAGCGTAGCATGTGAGACATACATACATACATACATAGTTGGCGCTACAACCGTATGTCGGTCTTGGCCTCATCTAAGAATTTGCGCCAGCCATTTCTGTCTTTCGCTTGCTGGCGCCAGTTGGAAATTCCAAGCTTCGTCAGGTTGTCCTCTACTTGGTCTTTCCAACGAAGATGCGGTCGTCCTCTTCTGCGTTGACCGCCGCTGGGTACCGAATCGAATGTTTTCTTCACTGGAGCATCGTCTTTCATGCGCTGAACATGACCAAGCCAGCGAAGCCGCTCGATTTTAATGCGCTTGACTATGTCGATGTCAGCGTACAGCTCATACAGTTCATTATTCCACCGTATTCGGTACTCGCCATTGACGCAGATTGGTCCATAGATCTTACGAAGAATCTTTCTCTCGAATGCTCCTAAAGTCTTTTCATCTAAACTGCTCAGCGTCCAGGTTTGTGATGCGTAAAGTAGGACGGGCATGATGAGCGATTTATAGAGCGTGATTTTCGTTCGTCGAGAGAGGGCTCTGCTTCTCAATTGCCTACTGAGCCCAAAGTAACACCTGTTGGCAAGAGTTATTCTTCGTTTGATTTCAATGCTGATGTCGTTGGTTGAATTAATGCTGGATCCCAGATAAACGAAGTTCTTCACAACCTCGAAGGAGGTATTGTCAACGGTAACGTGGGTTCCAAGACGCTGGGACTGTTTGTTTGTTGACACTAAGTATTTCGTCTTATCTGCATTCACTGACAGACCCATTCGACTTGACTCTCTTTCTAATCTGGAAAATGCTGCACTGACTTCGCGCGTATTATGGCCAATGATATCTATGTCATCAGCATACGCAAGCAGCATAACACTCTTGTAGAATATTGTGCCACTACGTCTCAGATCAGCAGCTCGGATGATCTTTTCCATCATTAGGTTGAAAAAGTCGCACGATAAGGAATCACCTTGTCTGAAACCTCGTTTGGTAATAAATGGTGGGGAGAGGTCCTTCCCGATTTTAACTGCGCTGCTGGTGTTGCTCAGTGTCATCCTGCAAAGTCGTTTTAGCTTTGCAGGAATACCAAATTCAGACATGGTGGAGTACAGGTGCTTCCTTATTGGGCTGTCGAAGGTGGCTTTGTAGTCGACAAAAAGATGGTGGGTGTCGACTTGTTTTTCTTGAGTTTTCTCCAAGATTTGTCGTAGCGTGAAAATCTAGTCGATGGTGGACTTTCCAGGTCTGAAGCCACACTGATAAGGTCCGATCAGTTCATTTACAATGGGCTTCAGTCTTTCACATAAAACGCTCGACAGGACCTTATATGCGATATTAAGAAGGCTTATCCCACGGTTATTGGCACAGATAGTGGGATCGCCTTTCTTGTGGATTGGGCAGAGCACACTGAGATTCCAATCGTTCGGAATGCATTCTTCCGACCATATTCTGCATAGAAGCTCGTGAATGCATTTAAGTAGAGCTTCGCCTCCGTTCTTAAACAGCTCAGCAGGTAAGCCATCAGCTCCCGCGGCTTTGTTATTTTTAAGCCGAGCTATAGCTGTCAGAACTTCATCATAGTCGGGCAGCGGAACCTCGACGCTGTCATCCGCAATTGGGGTTTCCGGAATATCATCTCTATTGGCGGGATTGTTGTCAGCGTCGCCATTTAGAAGTTTAGAGAAGTGTTCCCTCCATAACGTCAGTGTACTCTGGACATCTGTCACTAGATTCCCGTTTTCATCCTTGCAGGAAGAGGCCCCGGTTTTAAAACCATCGGCAAGGCGTCTTATTTTTTCGAAAAATTTTCGGGCCTCATTCCTGTCACCATACATCTCAATCTTCTCCTGCTCGCGCTTTTCTGCCTCTCTTTTTTTCCGCCTGAAAATATGTCTCTCTTCCCTCCTCTTTTCTTTGTATCGCTCCTTAGCAGCGCGCGTTACAACCGACTGCAGGGTGGCTTTGTAGGCGGCGTCTTTCTCTGCAGTGGCGTCGCGACACTCCTGGTCGTACCACTGGTTTCGGCGAGGGCGTTGGTAGCCAATCACCTCTTCAGCAGCCGCACGCATGGAGTTGGAAATGTGTGTCCACTGCGCGCATATATCATCGATTGGAGGACTGCTTTGAAGCAGGAGTGAGAGTCGAGTGGCGAAAGCATCGGCTGTCTGTTTCGATTGCAGCTTGTCGACGTCTAGCTTTCTCTGTGTAGGGTTGCGTGTATTCTTAGCTGCGCACAGACGTGTACGGATCTTGGCTGCAACAAGATAGTGATCCGAGTCAATGTTTGCACCACGGATCGTGCGTACATCCAATACACTGGAAGAGTGCCTTCCCTCGATCAAAACGTGATCAATTTGATTTTTTGTTTTTTGATCAGGGGACATCCAGGTGGCTTTATGAATATTGAGATGCTTGAATCTAGTGCTACTTTAACAATTGCATGTGAGACACAAAAATGTAAAAAATAGCCCGTTTTTAGCACTACTCCAAAAATCATCATCATTTTAACTACACGTGCGGTTGTGTAGTTAAAAAAATGGCTCCAAATGCCAGGGATGATACATTTTCCCTATTATATCTCTTTCAGGACGGGATTTATCGGATGACTTTCGGTCTCAATATCTTCAATTCTATTTCACAAAAGTTCAACAGATTGGCATAAATCGATTATGCTGATTACATAAAAAAAACAATAAATTGGCAAATTTAGTCCTTGGAAGCACTTTGACCGAGCTTCTACTGATCCATTGCGCTGTGCCCAGGGCCGCTGCGAGGTCGGGACGGGGTGTTACCCACCGGGCCCGAAGTGGCGGATAAGTAAAGTAACTAAAGCTGTTTTGTTGATGAGGAAGAGAAGTGCTACGTTTTTGTTTACACGAAAAGTTTTATTTTTCAAATTTCTCACCTTGCTTTCTTGCGATATCGACGATATTAAAAACTATATTGAAGCATTCTTGTGGCTTGGGAACTTTTGAATTAAATTATTTGATACTTTTGTTCTAAGTTGAATACTTTTAGATACCTACTTTTTTGACTTCCATGGATACCTTATTTATAAATGTCACGGTAACATTGTATATGAGTGCTTTCACTCATCAGTAGAAATACCCTGTAGAAAGTTTGACTAATATTATATAGCATATAAGAAAGGATTGTCGTCTCTCAGCAGCGTATATCTGAACAAACATTGTACTGTTATGTTATGCTATGTATGAGAGGTTCTTGTAAATAGCTGATTTGTCCAAACTTGGAGAATGAGGTGTATAATGAATGACAAAAAAAATCTTTTGTTATGACAGCTTATGTTCAACTGTTTTCTACTTGTTGATTTTTGTTTGATCTTCTTTTGCTCAAATTTAAATGTTTTTATTTCCTATTGGATCAGAAAGTTAAAAGTTCTGAGAACTCTTATAAAGTTTATTGTTAACTATTATAAAATATCAACTATCATAAATAATTCATATAAAATTGTTAAAATTTGACAAATGTGAATTCGTAGTTTTTATGCATAAAAAATTCTTGAAAATGTTTCGTTGCAATATGTTGTGAAGAGCATGAAAATGTGCGTTTAAAGGATCCAGTCTGCTTAGTTTGATCGAAAAAAAGCTAAATTTTTTTTATTCACTAAAAGCGCAAATCAAGTTAAAAATTGTTCAACAGTTATGAGCCGAACTGCCAGCAAAAGTCGACTTCGACTTTTTCAACCGTTGAAAATGTAAAAGTCGACTCATGGACTTTTTGAACCCTTAGAAGTCGACTTTTCAACTTTTTTCGACTTCTTCTTAAATATTTTTGTACCGCTTTTGTAGGGCAGTTAAGAATTGTTAAAAAATAAACAAAAACATGGTACTTGTTTATTGTTGGAAGTAAATAAATAAATACAAAAAACAAAATATTCCAATTTTAGTTCTTATATAGATATTTATCTTTTATTTTATTTTTTTCTTTAAAGATCAAAGAACCAAGGCATGCGCCTTATACAAACAAGGTTTAGTCTTTGACCTGAAAGGAAAGGGACAGATTATTTAGAAGAATTGATTAATCGGCTTTTCACCGAGGCCAGTGTTATGCCTTAACCTCGGCAAGCATTTCCAGGTCTTAGTTGTTCCTGTCCATTAATTCCACATTTTCCACAATTTAGCTGTGGATTTTTAGTTTTCCATAATTCTTAAATGTAGGAAAGAATAAAGAAAGTGAAAAGATCCATGCCCGAACCCGGATTTGAAGCAGGGACCTCTGGGTTGATAGTCTAGCGCACTCTCCACTAGACTACAAAGGCCAACCTCGAGGTCGACCAACCATCTATATATAATTATCTGATTATAATCAGACTTCTTATGAATAATTTTTTCCGGGTAATCGGAAAAGGAATAGTTAATTTTCAAGATAAAGTTTAAGAACATTTTGGAAATTTTTAATGCAAATTTTTTCATCAGCCGTCAATATTTATGAAAGTAAAAAAAAAATTTGACATCTCTATCTGCTATCTTAATCGGGCTGAATATCAAGCCCTAACCGCCGAATTAACGTAAGCGTTATAAACCAAATTTTTCATGATAAGCATTTTCCTTGTTGTTTTGCAATTGCAACAATTGCAAGAAAAGGAAACTGCATTTCATGCATTTTCAGACAACAAGCGGAGTTTTATTAAGTTTTCGATCAACAGCTGGGCGAGCCAGATAAAGGCGCAACTGAGTGGGCACCCCTTCAATTTCAACAGTTGTAGAATCCATGTTTGTTTTAACCACCTCATCAAAAAAACATAATATGTCACTGTTATCAGATTCTTGATTATTAGATGTCGATGCCGCTATCACAACTTCTTCATTTGAAATTTTTGCTTGTCTCATCTCGGCATTCACAAGATCACCTAAATGGAGGGGGGAGGGGGTTATTTTGCAGTAATTATATATGTACTGCAGCTTACCAAGGTGAAAGATTCCTTGAAAACACTTACGGATATTTTGAAACGTGTGCTTTTTGAACCTTGGATCTAGAAGTGTTAAAGAAGCGTATGGTTTTACACATTCAATGTAGTAAATCTGAGAACTTTGCAAAAAATCATTGCCATTAAAATCACAAAAAATATTGTTTTTGTGATTTTAATGGCAAGCACTCGTTTTAAATTCTTGCCAATTTGACTTAAAGCCGAACATTCCTCTATTTTCTTTTATAAAAAATTAATCCATTTGAGCGTAGTTTGAATATTATGAATATATATTTGTATTAACAGCCCTATTCTGGCAAAGTAACAATTGTTACCCAGTATTCTTGTGTTTGTTGTAATGGTTTTTTTTTTCAAAACAAAATTTGAAGCTCAAAAATAATAAATTTTGATAAAAATTGTCACCTGCTTTTCAAGTAGTGACAATTTCATTAAAACGTTTTGTTACGCGTCTCTTTTTTTTTAATTTTGGCGACCACTATTTTACATTTATCGAATCAAGAGTTGCCAACGCAGCTTTACATGTTGTTAAACAGCTATTTCGTTTGTTAGTTTAGAGAAGACAGTTCTCAGATTAGCGTTAAGTTTTTTGCATAAAATGAAAAAATTCGAAAGTAAAAGTCGAAAGTCATTTCAATATCAGAAATTCAATTGCTAAAAGTCGAAAATTATCAAGCAAAATTCGACTTTCGACTTATTTCGATTTCGACTTGCCCATCCCTAAACCGAACACGTCAAAGCAGGAACCTAGCAATACTTAAAACTTTAAACGCGTTTTCTGGAAAACTACGCTTTTCGAGCTGTATCTTTCGAATAAACATTCCTCTGGATCTGACGAATAAGTTTTCTTATTTCACTGATAAGAAAATAAAATATAAAATATAAAATATGTATAAGATACAAAAAAATATCATAATAATAGAAATTGGAACTTTACAACCATTTACCACAGACCCTTCTCCCTTGTTTCTTGTTGATCTTATCCACCTTATCAAAAATAAACTTTTTTTTTGGGATAAAATCAAAAATCTTTCATGTTTCATTATTGACGTTAGCTTTAAGTTTCATTTCGGCCGTAATTTCTGCTGGGTATGTAAAAATGCTAGTGAGTATCTATGAGAACATGCAAGAAAAAACTGATCTTACTTTGAGCAAAAAGAAATCGGAGATACTTGAGAGAAATAATTTCAGTTAGTAGTTTTTAGATCTTTGAAAAATCGAGTTATTCCAATAAAAAATCGGGTAGAGTTCTACTAAATATTCGTGCGGTGTTGACAAGAAAATTGTCGAAAAATCAAATAAATTCGTTTCAAAACCACCTTTCATTCAGAGGTGACTTTTTCTTTATTTATACGACAAAAATATCGACATTAATTTAATTGCGAAATAATACAAGTTACGGGTTTTTCTAAACTTCTCTCAAGATATCCAATAATATTCTGGATGTAATAAAGTTTTTAAAAAATCCTTGAAGAATTTTGATCGTAAAAATATTACTGGAATAACTTTAAAAGTAATGAAGATATTTATGTATTTAATCAGTAGACTGCGGATTTTTATGCAATTGCACAATTGCATATATGTTGCATATTCTGCATATTGCATACATTCTGCATATGGTATATGTCTTTAATACGCTGCATATAACTTGCATAGGTGTCATATATCTTGAATGGTGCCCCCACTATGACTACATACAATAAAATACTTTATACAAAATTACTTTACTTTAAATTCAAATTTTAGATTTAAGACTTTATTTTTAAGATCTCAAAATTTATAAAAATTTTTATTCTGTTGTGAAAATTGTTCAAATAAAGATATATAAAAAGATAAAATTGTTATTTTAAATACACAAAAACAAAATTGAATTCTAAAATAAAAAACCAATAGAAGCACAAAATATATACAGCACCAAAAACTGGAGATCTTGCAACATCGAACTTCAAATAAAAAAAAAAGAAAACAACATCAAAGATTTATCGCAATCCCCATCCACACTTACGAGATTTACTCTTGAATTTGCTTTTGAAAACTTTTTTGTGCACAGATTCTGCCAAAGCAAAACAACACAAACGGCGTCAATTGATATAGCAATAGGAGAAAATCTTACATCACCTGCAAAAGCCACGAGTTCATAAAAAAAAAAATTGAATTCTAAAATAAAAAAACCAATAAAAGGACAAAATATATACAGCACCAAACTTGCATACGTTGCATATATCTTGCATACAACTTGCATATGTCGCATATATCATGTCAATAAGCAATAATCGCTTAAGTCAAGTTAGGACAGAACTGAGTCAAAGATGAAGCTATGTTCAACTCATATAGCACTTTGAACAAACAAAATCTGGAGCTTCTTGCGTGACCTAAGCCAAAACTATGACACGAAAACTAAAAACCCTTTTCATATAACTTATATGGTGATTGAAAACTTTGACTTAACCCATTTAATACGGATATTTTTTCAAAGACACAAGATCCTTCAATAGCCTTAGGGCATGAAATTGCAATAGCGTCTCCTTTTTTGTACCAACTACGAATAACGGAATTAAATTATGCGTCAATAATCGCATGGAATGCAAAAATGATGGGATGAAAATATATAACAATATATGTGAATGATACCGTTTTAGTTAAATAAGAACATTCAATGGAACACATGTGTTCCGTCAGTATTGAATGGGTAAAGCTGTCATTGCTTATCTACACAGACATATTGCATACAACTTTTGCTATAGTTTACTTGTTCACAAAGAAGCAGTTTTTAATTGCATGCAAATAAAGATTTTATGAGAACTATTTGATTATTTTGTTTTGTAATATTGTTGTAATATTATTTCTTCGCAATAGGAATTAAGAAAATAAACATATATGAAAAAAATTGAATTAAAATATCAAAACATATGATAATTATTAGTCTATACAACATATTTTTTAATTTTGTCACTGAAAGATCCACCACTGATTAATATCACAATTTAACAAAGGTACTTTTTTTAAATAATATATGATTCTTTTTGCTCTCATGTTTTTTATCGGTGGCGTGCATATTTCCAAAAAAGTTAATTTCACACAATCTTTAAAAACACACGAATAACGATAATGAAACGAACGAAATGAAAAGTGAAATTTCAAGTTGAAAGATTTTTGAATATACTTTGCATATTGTTTGCATATTACTTGCATAAGGCTTGAATATAATTTGCATATTAAAAAAACTTTAGTTAACTCTATATCATATAGGAATATATAGGTAAGAACCGTTAAGACAGCTAATTTGAAAAAAAAATTCTGCCTTCTGCCAAAAATTACCTTCAAATGATATTAGAGTTAGTTTGACACTATTTTTTAAAAGAAATGCTTATATCTTTTTTATTAATGTTTAAATTCTCTTCGGAGTATAAACCAGTGCACATTTTTTGTTGACAAAAAGAGATGTCATTACAACAAAATTTTCCTCAGAAGGTGTTATGTGCCAAATTGACACTTTTCTCAATTTGACACTTTTATATTCAAAATGTGCAAAATTTTAAATATCAATAGTTTTTTAAAGCTCTCAAAAGTGCAGATTTTTGCAATGAATAAAAAGAATTTACAAAAAGAATAAAAAAATGTTCATAATAACGCAAATCATCAGCAGATTTTATTTATTCATAATGTCACACAAAAAGTTGTTGCTAGGCAAAAGGATATCTCTAAATAGTCATGGTGCATAACTAAGGATCAATATGCACAATAAATAATAACTAAGAACTCAATAATAATTTTCGCATCGATCTCGCAATAGGTATCTCTTTTTTATAGCTTTCAAGTTGCATTTTTTTTTGTGTTAAAAAAAATTTTCAGGAAGGCCCGTTGCCCACCTGGCCGGAACTTGGCTCTCTACGGACCTGGCTTTGCGTGTTACTAAATATGTGAACACAAATGGTCGAGGACGGTACCTACGAGTTTTATGCCGACTCCGAACGGCTTATGTTCTTAAGAAAAAATTAAAATTTTTGGCCATTTAGCTAAAAAATGGTGGCTTGACCTTTTTTTAATTTATTCAGGGGTGTTATGGAAACAGACAATTGTCAGAATCGGTTTTGAAATTGACACAAATTTCATTTTGATGTCATAGCAACCGATAGTCGATTTAGAAACGGGTTTCATTTTCGAAATTGATTTTGTGTTTCTTAATCGCTAATCGGTTTCTATGACATCAAAATTAAATCTGTCACCAAAATAAATTGAAATCAATTTCAAAATCGATTCTGATAATTGTCGGTTTCCATAACACCCCTGATTATCATTAGTTTCGCGTTGAAGTGTCCGCAATATTCTGAAATCTTTTTTATATTATTTATAGAACGAAGTTCCTTTGCGCATCTTGCGGGTAGTGTGATTTGGTAGAAACCGTCCCGTAACAGTGAGATTGCTGTGTGTGTATGCATACGAGAATCAAGCAGAGAACAAACTAGCAGGCGAGTGCGGGGTATTGAAATTCGAGCAGACTAACAAACGAGTATGCGAGTGCGCAACTCCTTCTTTCTCTCTCTGTGTGTCTCTATTTCCCGCTTGTAAGAAATTGTCAGTAATGACATTGTAATGCAGAACTGGAGGCGGATCAAAATCTTGTTTGTGCTCACATTATTTTATTTTCATTGTACAAACATCAATGTGACTTCATTCGTCTGTGTAGCAACTAGACATCTACATGAATGCATTTATCTTATTTGCCTAAACCTATACTTTACTTTAATGTACAACACTTCACAGTAGCTTACAAGCATGTTTGTCATTATTTCAACTTTACAAGAAACAGAAGAGAGTATTGTACAACATTCTGTACAAAATATACAAAAAAAAATTTTTTTTTGGGCCGAGCTGGGTTGCGAACCCGCGCTCCCGAAAACTAACTTTCATTTGAGATGATGCAAAATAAGCTGAAGTTTGTTTAGAACTGAGGTGAACGAGTGGGTAAGGTGCCAGACTTCCAGCTGAGAGGACGCTGGTTCAAATCTGGAATTTGTCATAACTTTTTTTATTTCAAGTTGATATTTATATTGCTTTTCTTTCTAATGTACATTCTAAAGAAGTGCTTCTAGCAGGCTTCTTTAGAGTCGCGAGAGCGGAAGGCCCAGAAAATTTTCTCGTTTCATATAAAAAAGCTTATGGGCTAGGAAACGAGCACGGAAGGGCTAAGAAATCCATATGATGGCCTGCTAGAAGCGCTTCAAAGACCTGCTTTTGCCCACTGGGTCTCCCTTTACGTACTTTTCCTCACAGCTGCAGATCTAATAAGTCAAACAGAGGGGATCGCACAAAGTGTGCACCAGTGATGTCAGTTTGAAGGAAATTTTGCGTTTTGTGAGATAATTCAATCGCCTTTTGAGCTAAAAGTGAAAAGGGAAACATTTTGCTTGGTAGTGCAAAAAAAAGAAAATTTCCAAATGGAGCAATAAAGGCCTTATTCCGATGATCTACGATTGTAAATTTATTTACAAAGTAGTTTGTTTAATAATTTATTTTTAACATGAATAACCTTTTCGTGTGTTGACAGTTTTGTCAAGTAGCTTTCGATATAATTTTAGACTGAGAAATCCTTATAGTTGCAAATGAATTTGCAATTGTCAAATAAGTCGATTAATATAATAAATATATTGTTATGAATATTGTTTTGTTAATTTGTATTGTTTTATTACTTTTTCAAAAATAATTTATGAATTTTAAAAAATATCACATATTTTTAACTTATCTTTTTAAGAAGTCATTTTCCACTTTTTTAATTACCTAGTGTAGGTAGTGTGTCTGGTCGGGTACAACACGAAACTCCAATTAGAAGATGTCTAGCACCCTCAGAATTTTGACTTACCGTTAAAAAACCAGTTTTGCGAACATTCATGCATTTTCTACCGATTAACTCAACCAGCAATCAACTGATTCTAGATTTTTAAACGATATCCAAAAATTTATTCGTATTTCAATTCATTCAATTGCACAATTAACTGGAAATAAATTTTATTTATTTATTTACTTATTAGAACTTACATAATAATAAAATTTTTATATAATTGATTCAATTATTGAAATTTTATTTATTTATTTATTTATTAGAACTTACATAATAAAACAATTATTATATAATTGAAGGGCTTATTACAAGAAGATGATAAGCCACACAAAAAATATTTTGAAATAATCGACTTAAAAATTTATTTTTGTATGAAAAAATGGAATAGAACACGGACACTTTTACAAATAGGTTAGAAAATCAATAAGAAAGAAAAAGCCAAAATCTCTTCAGTGGTTGTTGGCAATGCATTGAGAAATGTATTCAGCCTAAAAATTAATTTTTTTAGATCATGTGGCTTATCAAGTTCTTGCAATAAGCCCTTCAATTGATTAAATTATTAAATTATATAGGAAATAAATAAATTCAACAAGTCATGTGAAAATTTTAGAAATTTAAGAAATGCTGTTAGATAAAGTTCCATAACTTTGTCAATTTCAAGTCGATTTTTAATTATAAACACTCAACTTACTCAACTATGCTGGCAACACTGGTGGGCATAGTGAAGTGATCAACTGGTTTTTTGTTAACTTTTTTCTGAAAAATAAAACTGAATTGATAAGTGAATTAGTGAAACTGTTTAAAAACATATATTTTAAAAATGCTATAAAGCCAAACCTATAAAAAACTATAAAAACGATATTTATTTTGTTGCTCAAATTCTTCGAATATATTAAGAATTTTTTTAAAAATTTTCTATTAACTATTTATTTATATTATTTATTGCTAATAAACGCATAATTTTCCTTCCCTCAGAGCTCAAATAATATCATTTTTTATTCATTCTCAGTTTCAAAGTTTCCTAAAACCCCTTGCATTAAGTTTCCTTATAATTTCAGCATTGCCTTTTCCTCTTATTGACACAATTGAACTCACCCAGTAGTTCGCGGCATCATTGACGAACTTTTCGTGATGATTTCTTAAAGGAAGTTTCTGCATGAGCTACTGGACTTAAAAAAAAATGCATACAAAATATAATGCAAAGTAGCGGTTGTCAGCGCCTAACTTTTTCCACTCTATTATAACAACTTCAAAATATTCATGATTCTTGTAATTCGCCGAATCGTTCAGAGGCTAAACTGTAGAGTTCGCAAACTATAGATGACACTATCGATAATTTCACACTATCTTGATTATCGATAGTTTTGGACTGACTATCGATGGATTTCGATAGTATTGAACTATCATTGACATCACTGTTTAGGTGTCATTGCCATTACTGTCGAATTCGTTTGATTTTGACAATTTGGTATAATTTTTTTCTGTTTTGTATAGTGAAAGCTCAGGTGATGCTTTTTATAAATGTATGAGCATTGTGTTGATTTGGAAGGTGGGTGATAGTTAGTTAGAGGTTTTAAATTTGCACAGCTCAAAACTGACGGGAAACACGCTCGCAGGGAGACTATTCCGCAACATTACCTTACGACTAAAGAACGAATTATCACTACAACATGAGGTTCTGTGTGGCAATGGTAAAGGAATGGGCTTGGACAGCTACCCGAGTGGACCTGGAAAACATACGGTGTGGTGGCGTCAGGCCATTACGAAACCAACATTACGTCGATTTCCAATAGAGTTGAGAGAGGATGAAATATTTTTATCCCCTATCAAATATATCGCACTATGTTGAATTTGGTCCAGAAGCACGTTTCGATTTTAATTCCTTGACGAATTTTCTCTATATTCCTGTCTGCTTTTCGTTAACGAAACTTCCTCAATATTTCGATATTGGGCTCGTGCATGATATATCCCGACCTTTCTGCATTGCGTCTTGCACGAATTTGGAACATTTATATGAAATTTTCGTCAATGAAATGTGTGGCCAGATCAGCATGTTTCGTCAAGGATCAAGAAAAATCATACATGATTCATTTGAGATTTCTTCAAGAAACTACCGGGCAATTTCTATCTACATGGCTGTGTGTGTTCCACTACATGTACTTGGTGTACCGAAATATTACTCACAGAATAACACAAGAATTCAAGTTCATTTCATTTTGAGTGCTCTACTGATTTAAGTGCAATACACAAATATTTTCCTTCTCTGTTTACTTGTGCTCATTCGTATTTGATAGCTGAGTGTGAAAGACTATAAACATTTATTTTCTTAGCAAATGTGTTGACGTTGCTTCCATTGTAGAACTAGACATGGCATTGTTAGGGCTGAATGCGCTCTCTTTCTTAGTGACCATAACTGTCAAACTCAGCCATTTTAGTATTTTTGCCAATTTTTGCTTTCATATTGCATTCTCATTGGTTGCAGATTTTGTATGAAATGTCAACTTCGTTTTGACAGTTTCGGTCACCGGTTCTCCGTCCTAACACTACCTTGTCTAATTTTGCCATGGTTGCTTCCGAATGCATTCATGCAGATGCCTTGTAGCAACATAGTGTTTTATAGCAGGAAGTTTTGCAGTGAAGTGTGTTTGTGAAAATTATTAATCTTTATGTCTAAGCCAGATCAGAGTTTTATGTGTAAACCCATTGGCAAATAAGCACATGACGTAGCCAATTATTTCTTAAATACAGTGTAGTTGGGGCCCTCGGAAGTGTGCTTACAATTATCAATTACATTTGTTTGGACATGGCCGCTCAAACACTGAGGACATCTACTTTACACAGTAAGCGACAATTGGAGTAGGTATGCGCAAGATAGGAGAGAACAAAAAAATGACGCACAAAATTGAAAAGAACAACAAACAAAATTGAAAATGAAAATCCTCTCTATGCTAAAAGGACAACGAAAACGAAAGAGAACACACAGAAAAGATGCAAACAAAAGCAAATGGCGCCACAAATTATTTCAACAATAACTTTTACAATTTCATGAACGAATTTATTACCTTTTATCAGTAACTAGCACTCCATAGTTACTGTTTAATAATACTTTATTTTATATATAAAACTTTGTTCTGTCTTAAGCAAAAAAATTAATAGTTTTCACAAAAACACATTCTGTTAGAAAACACGATTTTGGTACAAAGACGAATAAAGTCAAACTGTTGTTTTAGCAATAAAAAGAAAATAATGTGAGCACAAACAAGATCTCGTTCCCGCTTACAGTTCTGCATTATTATGTCATCACCGACAAATTGTTACAAGCGGGAAATAACTAAGTGTTATTTAACATTAATTCTTAAATGCTCTATAAAAGGTAAATCCGTTCATTGAACTGTAAAAATTATCGCCAAAATAATTTGTGGTGTCATTTGCTTTCGTTTGCTTCTTTTCTCAATTTCTCAATTTTTTTTTTTTTTTTTTCCTTTGTGCGTCATTTTTTTGTTCTCTCCTATCTGGTGCATACCTACTTCCATCGTTTCTTACTATGTATTTGCTTGTTTGTTTTAAATCTATGTGAAAATCTATATTGCAATTAAGTTTTAAGAAATTAAGTTTGAATCAAATGTTGGAATTTTAAAAAATATTTTTTACACTAGAGCGAACCCTAAAAATGTGGTTTTTATATACTTTTTGTATATGTGCTAGCAGTAAAAGGGGTCGCTGATTTCGAACGTGATATTAAAATTTCAAAAAGATTTTTGACACTAGGGTGGACCTTGAAAATGCGTTTATTTGTTTTGTGCTCTTTGTATATGTGCTGGCAGAATTAAGAGGTCGCTGATTTTGAATTTTATGTAAGAATTTAAAAATATTTTTGACACTAAAAATGTGTTTTTTTGTTTTATACTCTTGGTAAATGCACTGGTGGCCATTTTGAATCCGATCGTTTCGTCAGTTTTTTTTTTAAGTAATAAATTATCTTCTTTATTTATTCATTTTTTGAGGTTGAAATTTATAATGTTGTTGTACACGTTTTATTAATTCATTCATTCATGCACTTGAAACAAACATAACCAGATTTGGAATGTTGTTGGCATACTGGGTATAGACATTTTTCACAAAAAAGCGAGTTTTGCTGCGCATCTTAACACTTCCCTGTAAACACAGTTTACAACCTCTTTTCTTTTCAAATGTATAAGGATCACTTTCCTTTTCATACACATGTGCTGAAATCTGAAATATAACAAACAAATAGAAGGAAATGATATTACAAAACTTGCAATTAGAATGCATAGTGTTTTCATAATGTTTTCTTTCAAATTTTCTATGAGGTTCGTAGATTTTTGAGAGGTTTTCATTCATAACATTTCATATGCATTAAAAACAATAGGGGACACTTCTTACATCTTTTAAAATTTTTTCTTCCTAATTTATTAAAAAAAACGCAGTGCAATTATTATTTTTTCAGTTTAGTTAAATTTTTGAAGTACAAACAACTTTTTTATTTTTAAAATATGTTTAGGATTTTTGTGTCATTGAAAAGAAAATTAAGAAAATTACAAAATTGATTAAAAAAATAAATTTGATTTATTACGTGAAACATGTACACGAGGGACTTCACGTAGCCCCCCCAAAAAACAGTCTAGTGTGGTCAAATCGCATGATCTTGACGGCTCCAAACGTGAGACTAATTGATCCCAAATTCGCCTCTCAATGGTCCATAGTATCGCGTGGCATGAGGCACCGTATTATTGAAACCACATGTCAACCAAGTCCAAGTCTTCCATTTTGGGCCAAAAAAAATCGATAATCATCGCACCTTGCTCCATTGACTATAACTTCGCTATTTTCATTATTTTTGAAAAAGTACGGTCCAATGATGCCGCCGGCCCACAAACCGCACCAAATAGTGCATATTTCAGGGTGCATTGACAACTCTTGAACTGACTCTGGTTGCTCTTCAGACTAAATTCGCCAATTCTAGTTGTTGACGTACCCATTGATCCAAAAGTGAGCTTCGTCACTGAAGACCATTTATCACAGAAACACAATCACCCTTTAGTGCCATCCACGAAAAGATTTCGCGATGTGTTAACCCTTAGACTAGCTAAAATTTTTTTACAAAGGGGCCTTTTTTGGGTTACAAGAATACTCTTTGTATGGGCACGTTTTTTGTTTCTATGAATTGTGAAAGACACAAAAATGATTACTATCAGAAATTTTGGTAAATTTTGATTATTTTATTGAGTTTGGTGCGGCCACAGATGGTCCGATTTTGATAAGATTTAATTTTTTTAAATGGTATTCAGATGCACTACTTTACTACCGATCAGGTCTAAAATATATATCTTAGTCACTGACTTATAAGAGCGCAAAGGTACGCAAAACCTGTTTTTTAACCGTAAGTCAAGATTTTGCGGGTGTTTAGAAATTTCAGAAACAGATGTTACTCGACAATATTTTACTCGATAATATTGCTTACCAGGTATTTTGGACTGTCGCATCGTGTTATTGTTAATGTTTGCTTCTCACATTGTTCCGATGCTCGTTTTACCGTATCTTAAATTTTTTGACGAGTTCTCGAGACACATTAACATTTTTTTTTCCGCAGAAAGTAGTTTTGTTTTTCTAAGAAGTGAAGTGGACAGTGGATTTTAACTAAATAGATACTCTATTTTAATATCTTAAATGATTTGAGGTGGTTAGATACAATTCAAGTAAAGGAATATTCTTGACTAGGCCACAATTAAAATAGTCTTACAATCGTGCATTTTTTGTATGCGAAGTTTTGAATGTTGCATTATTTTGTTGTATGCTGATGTTGATGACGTCACTTTCTATTGGGTGTGGATTCTCTTTATAAAAATTTTTAAAATTTCAAGCTCGGAGTACGTTTAGAATATCAAAACTTCTGTGTAAAATATCAAGTTTATCGATAATTTTTTTAAATCTTATCTTTTTATAAAATCTCACAACGTTTTGGTGGAAGTGCGCTACATATTGTGTTATTTTCAGTGCTTTTAAAATTTTATTTAAGCAAAAAAATGGAATTAGCGCGTCAAGATTTTTGTGCGGTTAATTTTTACAGCTTTCGACGTGAATTATCTCGGCGATGAAGCACCCGCAAAAACCTCTATATATCGGTGATACACAGAATTAAAGCGGGACCGTACTACTGTTACTGTCCCACAAAACATTGATGCTATTCGCGAACTGATAGTGCTTGATCGTCAAGTGACATACCATGAAATTGGGGCATCTCCTGGCACTTTCACCAGCATACATACCATTTTACATGAGCACATAGTTATGAAAAAGATTTTTTCACGTTGGATTCCACATAATTTGACAATCACTCAAAAAAGACTCGTGTCATGGTGCAAATAAACACTTAATAAATACAATCACGGTATTTATTAATGCGTATCTATGCGTAGATCTATCCCAGCCAGCATTTTTAGTCGCGAAGGAGTCGCTTGCGATCAGTGAAACGATTGAATTAATCGTAAACGAGCTCGTATTCTAATCGTATAAGTTCAGGGTATCGGAAGTAACTGTTGGCCGTTATGATCTCTTCAAAAAGAGTCGTTTGCGATGCATTAAAATAGCCCCTTAACGCGTCGTCAAAAAGCATCATAAAAGTGTCACCTACACGATTGTTAAAAGGTTTGTTTTTCAATCGCCAAAACTGATCGTAAAAGAGTCGCATTCACGATTGTTAAAAGTTCCGTTTTTGAAGCTCCGATACTGATCCTGAAATGATCGCCTAGACGATTGTTAAAATTGTATACCTAAAGCCACTTTTCATAAAAGCAGATGTGGATATGATTTGAAAGTTTATTTTAAATAATGATTAGTTTGTATAAAAAATGAAACTAATGGAGTTGGTGCTGCCTCGTTTTTGATTACGAACCTCATTACAGAGAGTGATGACTTCCTCCGCTGGTCGTGAGCAAAGCCTTTTCACTACTCTTATTTCTTTCAATATATCTGCCATTCCAGCTGATGTTATATTTTGATTGTATGGTATGGTTCTGAATTGAGTGTATTCTGCACCCATGGGCGTCGATGGCATGTATTCAAATTCATATTGAGGGTCTATATGATCCTCAGGACTTAGTGGGGTGTATGATATTTTGTTTTCTGTTCAGTTAAAGATTTGAAAAAAATCTATTACAGTCACTGAAAACTGTATTTTTTACGTTATTAGGCTTGGACAGAGTGAACGCCGATGCAGACTGGTTAGCTTAATCTCACTTGTTCTCATTAGTTTGTTTTATTATTCATTATTAGTTCTGTCGCACTAGTCTGCTAATAAGTTGGCACTCGCGTTCACTTTGTCCATAGCCAAAATTTTCAAAATAGAATTCTTAAAAAACCTGCTCATAGAATGTATTCTTTAAGTCGCGCACGCGGATTAAACAATTTATTCTATGCGTAGGTTTTTTAATATTTTTGGTTTCAAGTTTTTTTATCAAGATTTTTTTAAAATCTCAAATTAAGAAGGAGACAAAGGAGACAAAATATAATTTGCTGATCGCTTTCAAAATAGACACTTTCCGAATGACATTCGATGACATTTTTTTTAATACGACACAACCGATATACATAAATTAAATAAATAAATATTGCCAAATAATAATTTTTTACCAAAAAATTATAAATCACGATAACTTCACTATTTTAAGTCCACGACGCAACTAAAACGAAACAATCATTGAAAGCTGCAAAGCAAAAAAATTCTGTTCAGACTTCGGATAACAGTAAAATCAATCGTCGTTTGTTGTATGTTTGCACGTGTCCCATTTGAAATTCTGAAGAAAGCAAATATATTTTTAATTAAACAATCGTCATTTCATAGTTCAAAGTGTCAATTTCGATTTCTACGCTTTTTGTTAGTGTAACTCGCATAACAATCGTTATATAGTGTAAACAAAGCATCGCAAAATAAACGCGCTCTTCAGACAATCGTGTCAATGCTGGTAGGGATGCGTATGAGCCTGAAAGTAAACAGTAGGCAACTGTATGGGCCTTTACAAATTTGTTGAAACAAAAACAAACAAAAGTTGTTTGAGCTCGAAGCACTGCGAAGCGAATGGTCGCCTGTTTCTTCCAAAAAACTGGTAATGTGGCCACGGTACCACTTGAGACAGGTAGAACGGAAGCGCCAAAGAATCATTCTTCACCAAGGCAATACCCCACACATTAGCTCAAACAAAGGTGTTTTTGAGCACTCAAAACATCGAATTAACGACTCATACAGTCCTGAATTGACATCTAATGACTTCTTTTTGTTTCCCCACATCAAGGACAAACTGCGTATACAACAATTTTCGACGCCAGAAGAAGCCGTTGTTGATTCGTTCAAAAACTATGTTTTGGTGGTGTCTCAAGCGGAATTGCATAAATGTTATGACCAGGGCTAGAATTTCGATGACATGTCATCTTTTTTCTGCTGCTTCTAAGACATTTCCTGGTTATTTAGAACGTCCATTTCTGTTTCCTAAATTCCATATATGAAAAGTTTTCAGGTCTGGCATTTATGGTATTTTTAGTAGGATTTAGCGATTTTTATGTTATTTTATTGTCATTTTTGGACATTTTTAATTTTTAGAGCATATTTCGGTTTCCATGAAATATGTCAGTTTTAGTGAAATTTTAAAATAATTTTTTTTTCGTTTTTGTTTCGTTTTTTTTCGTACTAAAAAATGTAAAAATGCAAATTTAAAACATATTCCTTTATGGCATATTCCTTTATGGCATTTATAAAGTTTTATTTACAAGAGGAGAAAGAAGTTTTTCAGTTTACAAAAACATTTTGCCTTAAAAATGTGCCTTGTAATATACTGTAACGCTATGTATAAAAATTATATAAAATAATTTTTAAGTTAAGTAATGTTTTATTTTTAAAGCATTGTTTTTTGTTTTTTTTTATGTAATTGTTTGCGTTTTTTTGGTAATTTTCTGGAGTTCTTAGGTTATTTTTGCCATTTTTTTTAGGTAATTTTTTACAGTTTTTTAGGTCATCGAAATACGAGCCCTGGTAATGACATATCGTCTTTTAAATACGTTCCTCTCGTCAGTGCAGAAGTAGAAAAAAGTTTTTCTGCTTACAAAAACATTTTGCTAGACAATCAACGTTCTTTCAATTTTAATAACTTAAAAAATGTACGTTTTAATATACTGTAACGCTATGTAAGGGGTGGTTAAATTTTAAGGGCCGATGTTAAATGTGAACCACACCTAAACGTCAAGTTTTTTTCTGCATTTCATTTGATATTTCTCAATTTCAGACTAATTCTATTTGAACCATGGAAAGATACACAATCGAGGAAAAGTTATTCAGGCTTATTATGAAAATAGACGTTCAAATCATAATGCATATCGTGCACTTCGTGATTTTTTTCGATCAATTTAATCGTGAAATGTGCGTACAATCGGAAAAACCGTGCAAAAATTTGAGCAAACCGGGTCTGTAGGAAATGTGAAAACACCAGTGCATGCTCGTACAGCTCGTACTGCAGAAAATGTTGCTGCTGTTCGCGATGGTGTGGCTGAAGACCCGTCCGCCTCAACTCGTCGTCGTGCCCAACAATTGCACCTCTCACGCTCGTCGTTGATGAACATTATGCATAAAGACTTGCATTTACTCGCTTACAAGGTGCAATTGACTCAAGAACTAAAGCCTCTTGACCATTTCAAGCGTCGTCAACGGTCAGAATGGTGGCAAGAAATGACAACAGTGGATGATCAATTTTCGAAGAAAATTATCTTCAGTGATGAGGCACATTTTCACCTCAGCGGATTCGTCAATAAGCAGAATTTCCGTATATGGGTGAATGATAATCCAAGAGTGATTGTCGAAAAACCAATGCACCCACAAAGAGTGACTGTTTGGTGCGGTTTATGGGCCGTATTTTTTCCGAAATGAGGCCGGTCAGGCAGTTACTGTGAATGGTGTTCGCTATCGTGAGATGATAACGAACTTTTTATGGCCTGATTTGGAAGATATAGATGTGGACGATATGTGGTTTCAACAGGACGGTGCCACTTCTTGCCGTTCGACTTCTTTCTTGGGTTATTTCAAAGAAAAGGCGTGCGTCGATAAGCCAGCAACAATTCAAGAGCTAAAGTATGAGATAATTTGGCACATTAACGGCATAGAACCTCAATTATGCCTCAGCGTCATCGAAAACTTGGACCATCGAATGGAGGTGAGGCCATTTGGCCGATATTTTGTTCCATACATAATTGAACCATACCAATATTATAATAAAATAATTTCCTTAATAATTTGTGTTTTATTCAAAATCAACATCGGCCCTTAAAATTTAACAACCCTTTATAAAAATTATATAAAATTAATTTTAAGTTCAATAGTTTTTAGGTCATTTTCTGCAGTTTTTAGGTATTTTTTGCCAACTTTTTTAGACAATTTTTTTCAGTTTAGGTTATCAAAATCCCAGCCCTGGTTATGCTTAATGGTTTGAACGCATGCAAAAATGTATTTATATTAAAAAAAGAATATTCCGAAGAACAATAAAGCTATTTACCATTAAAAAAATTCGGTCTTAATATATATTCCCGGAATATATGTAGCAAATCTCGTAGTGTACATTTGAAATTAAAGCTTGTGTGCAAAATTTGAATTAATTGAATAAATTTTTGTGGAATTTAAAGAGATTTGTCGTTTCAATAATTGGCTAATTTTCAAACTTGATCCTTATTTTTCAAAACAAGTTTTTTAATAAAAAGTAAGTTTATTGTCATGATCACAGACGAAGACGGCTAAACCGACTCAGGAGCTGATTCTTATCAAGAATATGTGTAATATTATAGAGTGACAGGTATAGATCTGCCACGTCTACTTGTGGTCGTTTCAAACGGAGTGACAAAGTACGCGTGGGGGCAAAAAAAGGGTTTTTTATTACAACTTTCGGATCCTAAGAATCGTTAAAGGTTTGCCAGTTAGTAAGAAAAAAAATTATGTTTTTAAACTATAATTCTACATACATTGTTTTTATCTTTTGAAATAAAGAAAAGTATTTCTTTAATTCAAAGCAGGAAGAATTTTTCGAATTTTACCTCCAACAAAAAATTTGTTTTAGTTTTAAACAACCTATTGAAACAATGTAATACACAAACCTTTTAGTCAGTTGAAATCATATAATCAGTCATTGGCTTGTAATAGTAATTCATCCATTATATATATACTTGCATAGCAAACTATCTCAGTATCACCATACCCTGATATAGACCAAGAACTATAAGAAACCATTAACCAATTCTGAGTTTTTTAATTGTAGCGACAAAGCAATTTTTAATGTCCACGATTCGATGATTTCTCTTAACTCAGAAGAAAAGCGAAATTTTATTTTAATACCTGAAAACAATTTAGCACAAAATTTTATGACAACAGAAAGCTTTGGGACATTTATATTTATTTTACAATAAGTTGCAATTCTCAATTATTAGCTATCAGTTAAAACTTTTTTCGTAATCTGACCTACATTCAAAAAATGTTATAGACCCCACAAGAACAAATCTTAGAGTCGGCCTTCACGTTTAAAAGTCAGCATGAATTTGATAACCAACATATCTCTTTTAATAGTTTAACATTTTCCTTTAGAATTTTACTGTATGGTCAAATAAAAAATATAAAACCTAAGCAATATTTTAAAACTATTGTCTTGAACATCCCTGTGATAGGCTACCAAACATTTTTGTGCTTGACAAAATAATGTATCACTCATCCCCTCGTGTTCAGGCTATCCTTCTGCTCTTGCCTTCACTATTTTTGGTGGCAAAATTAAAAAAAAATATTGCTAGACAGAGAAACGTTTTTGGAATAAGTATACATATCAAAATATATGCATCGGTTTGAACAAATTTGTTCAGCTCTGCTATATTTCGCATCAGCATCTGGCGATATTAAAAGTACACATTTTTATTTAACTTGTTTTTCTTCTTAGTATCATCAACATTTTGCATGCTGAAAGTATCAAATATTGTGTTGTTTGGTGTCGGTGACACATTTTCCTTCCTACTTCTGTCTGCGTTCGACTCCAATTTGTGGGACTCATAGTTGTTCATATTTCTGGTTGTCTCGCAGTGCAACCTTAATTAGGGAGGAGAGAAGATGGCCTTACTTAAATGCAGCTCACAAAATATGAGACCACAAAGTTAACATGGTCAACATGACTAACATTACCGTATTTTAAATAATGGGGAGGTTCACTTTAGGGGAATTTGAATTTTTGCAATTTCGTATGAAAATTTTATATAATTAATATTAAATATAATTTTTATGGTAAAACACCCAATCAGATGAGAAGTATAATATTTCTATCTTTTCAGTAAATTGTCAAAGGAATAACAGCCATGACATAAAAATTGTTGAAGTTAATTATTAAAGTAAAAACACTGAATTATTAAAACTCTCTATCAAAGCATTGTACTCTGGGATGCTCTTTTGGGGAAATATGACACTTTACCGACTTACGTCAAATAGGTTGATTTTTTTGCGGCATGAGAACTTTAAATAATAATACAACACAGAAAGATTGTGGAAATGAATTTTTTTTTTTAATAATCTGGTAGATAATATCATGGCATTTATTTTTTTAATATGATTTCTGGCATATATCTGCCGCGGTTACGAGTTACATAGTCCATTCGATCAGTCCAATTTTTACTACTTTTTCCAATAAATCTGGCCTTATGGTGTCATGGTGGTTTGAATATTGGCTTCCAATGCTTCAAGAGTTGCTGGTTTGTCGTCATAAGCCAATGACTTAACATAGCCCCATAAAAAGTAATCGAGAGGCGTTATGTCGCACGGAAGAGGGGGCCAGTTAACAAGACCACTTCTGGAAATAAAACTGTCACCAAACTGATTTTGCAATGAATTGATGGTTAGGAGCGTTGTATGGCAAGTTGCGCCGTCTTGTTGGAACGAAATGTTGTCGATATTTAGCTAATTAATTTTTGGAAACAAAAAATAAGTCAGCATGGCTCGATAGCGCTCGCCAATCACCGTAAGGGCAGCTGCTTCCTCCTTTCGAAAGAAATAAAGACCGATGATGCCGCCAGCGTGCAAACAGCACCAAACTGTCAATTTTAATGGATTAATGGTGTTTCGTTATTGGCTTGAGGATTGTCTTCAATCCATATACGGCAATCCTGCTTATTGACGAAGCCATTTAACCGATAATGTTAACCGTAAAATGGACGAAGTGCTCTATGAACTTCGCGAACAGATTAATTTTTTCAAAGTAAATTTCCACAATTATAGAAGCATTGTTCTGGCGTTAAACGATTTATGATCAACTTTCAGAACATAGATAACAACCATCGAAACTTTTCATGCAGCTAAAAAAACATCCTAGGGAAAAAATTTTACTTTTTCTAAAACCAACTAATTGCGATGTCTTATGATATTTTTTGGCGGAGCTTTAAAAATGCAATTTAACTCGTAAACCAAAATTATCCTTTATCCACAAACAATACTTTCTTGTTTTGTTCTAGCGACATTATGTTTGTGATTTTGTATTTTTGGACAAAGCTTAAAGTTTTTACGATATAACATATTGCACATTTTTTTGGACCAAAATATGTAAAAAAAAATAAAGATGTTATTTCACTTACATTTGTTTTTCTTTATAGATATTTTTTAAAAATATGATTTTTTGTAATGTTTTTAAAATTTTTTCTATGCTGAATCGTTGATAACATTGAGCTGAGTGACCATTTGAAGACCACTAACATATGCGCTGTTCTTAAGCCACTCAGCTGGGTCAAGTTCTAAAAACTTAGTAGAAATTTTTAGTTTTTTGAGAAACAATCTATCTACAATTTGTTGATTGTAACAAAATCTTAAAAATTTACATTTAAATATGCATATTGGTTTACTGTAACGACTTTTCGCTTCCTGGCTTATTTTGTATTGACTCCGCCTTTTTTTTTTTGTGAGTGTCAGCACTTAGAGACCTGTCGAAAAATGTTAACCCTATAAGTTTTTCATTAAGATACATTTATAGGTATAGAAAAAAATTTAAAAACATTACAAAAAATTATGGAAGAAGTATCCAGGTAGTCTTGACAACTTACTGCTTATTTTCTTTTCAAAAGGAAAACATAGCCTGTCAAAAACAGCTGTTAGTGAAAGAAAGCGAAAAAGAAAGCAAGCTTCGAAAACTAAAATCATAAAAATCAAATAAGAATTTCTGTGCGTTTAAATAAACAAATAAAAGTTTAACATCATGAAAGTTGTAAAAAAGTCATGTGTGATTTGTGCATGAATATTTATTTTATTTCGGCCATGGTGCTCAGGCGAAGGTGCTCTTCTACAAAAACACTGCCACTGCATCTCGGTATTGTTCCACTTTTGTATACAATGTGTACAAAGTTTATAGCTTCTCAACTGTTTGTTAAAATTCTTCATCATCCGGCACACATGAATATCTCCAGATTCTTTGACAAATAATCGACTGCTGTCTCCACTATAGCTGCACAGCTGCCCGCTTAAGCTAATGGTCCGGTTAGGCCTTTTACACACGGAGCAATTCAAAAGTAATGCAACTGCAACAAAAGTTGCTTACCAATGCATTTATACCGAAGCCTCCATATGAAGCAACACGAACACAACAAGTTGGCAACATGTTTGCGACCAGTTCAATGCAACACAGCTTGCTGCAATTTTAATCGGCGATTTTGTGTTGCATATTGTGTTTGTTTGACATCAGTTTGATGCCGTTCTTTTGCTGCAACGAATAATCTTCAGTTAATATTGTTCCTTATGTATGGATGCACCCAAATTCTATTTTGACGTTGAGTTTTTATCATCTTTATCACTCGAATCGCTTTGACTACTTCAATTTTTTGTTTTTTTTTTCACATAACATAGTTTCAATTAAAAAGTATTTGTGTTGTTATGCATTTTTCTATGTTGCGTTCCGACGGGACTTGCTCGTATGAAAGCATAGGTTGCAATTCAGTTTAAAATTGGAGTAGCTTGCTATTTTTTAAGCTATTGCGTTGTAGTTGCATTACTTTTCAATTGCTCCATGTGTAAATGGCCTTATGTTCGCGTAATTCAACACAAGGTGGCGCAAATGTCACGTGTATTTCTGTTGAATGGGCTTAGTGTGTATCTGGTTATGCACCACGCAACGAAGCTTAAAAAAATAAAGATAAAAACAGAATCTTATCTCACAACCTTAAAATAAACGTATGACAAATAAAAAGTTAAATTTCATTTTGAACTAATGTCGCTCTACGGTCTTGTGACAGCCAGTGTTGTCACTCTAACACAATTGTGGTAGATCTACCACTTTTTTGATTCTACACTATTTAAAATTTTCAAGTGACAACACTGGTGATAGCTGCATTTTCATAGCAACAGTTTATGTGCGGTAAATTTGCTGATAAATTGTGTCTTTTAACCCACAATTCTTTTTTTGTTCTGTCTTTTGTTTTTAGTGCGGTAAATTTGCTTATAAATATAATTTGCCGCCAATTAAAAACATCTTAGTTGTTGTAAACAAAAGATGCTGAGTTGAAGTTTTTTAAGTAGATGTACGTCTGCATAATCAACACAAAATTATCTACGTGCAATCCGCCATTTGCTACGGCAACCTTGCGTTGCGTTACGCGAACGTAGTTGGACCATAAGTCACTCAAACACGCCGTAAAATAAGATAAAATGTAATAAATATATCATGGCACAAAACATATTCTTTACCTTCCAAAAATGAATGATAAAATTAATGAACATTTATTTGTTTTCGGAACATACGCATTTGCAGCTGCTGAGGTTGTTCTATTTTTTCACTCAAACATTTTTAGCATTGGTGATGCTTTCACTAATTGACAATGGCCGATTGAAAGCGCTCTCTTTTTGATTAAATTTTTTGACAACTTATGTTTTCCATAAAAACTTAACACTACCTGGGTAATTCTGTTATGACAAAAAATCATATTTTAAAAAAATATATATAAAGAAAACTAAATGTTAGTAGTGTTTTTATTTTTTTTTTTCACATGTTATGGTCCAAAAATGTGCAGTATGTTCACGGTTGCCACTTGCTTTTTTTTTTGTGTACCAGCTATTACAATAATTCACTAGTGTTTATTTGTGTACATTCGAAACAGAACAAAAATATTATTAAGTTATGCTATACACTATTAATAAAAAAATAAATACATTTAGCTGAAAAAGATTCTACTGAGTAAAAATAACGGCAGGGTCGCATTCTATAAGTTAAATAGTTACAATTTTCTGAGTGGAGATATGTTTCTGCTTTGGTGCCATTCCTCACTAAACACCCTCAAGTCTAAAAATATGTCTTTGGTTATTAATATTAAAATTTTATATTGAAACGGTTGCTTCATTTTTGAAATTGTTACTCATGTAGTTACATAACAGTAATTAAAATTAATTTCTAATTGTGAGTACAAAAATGAGAGCCTTATACTATGTTTTCTGCTCGAAGTCTGGAGATTTTGTGAGATTTCGTAAAATACATATTGGAATAAACAGAGTTCTCCATACAAGTTTAAGATTTTAAAATCTTGTGATTTCAACAAAATCTAATATATCTAACACAAATCTCATAAAATGCAATGCGGTATCCCTGAAAAGTTATATCAGCATCCAGCACTATTCAGCTTATGTCAAATTTTTCATATTGACACTTGGCAATGACAGCTAGCTAATTATTTAAAAAGACAACAATAACAATAATAAAAATTAAAAATGCAAAATAAAGGAAATATGAAAAAAAGACTTGGAGCTTCAGTGAGGAGCAATTGCTCCTCAAAATAGCAAAGGAAATGCAACAACGCAATTGCTCCTTCACGATTTGCTCATTCTTAAATTTATAAAATGAAGTCTTAATTGTCAAATGAAATCTAGCTGTCATGACATGCCAGATGGAAACACTTTGAAATCACTTTTTTCAGCAGATGGAAACATAGTATTACATTTTTCTTTGGATTGGAGTTCTGTGTTTAATTTTTTTTATGAATTTTAACAGAAATCCGACCAACTATGAAATTCTGTAATGTAAATCAAATTATGCCAATTAATTTTTGATCGTTATTTTTTCGATCAGAAATTTAAATCAAATGGAATGAACACATTAAATGAACAATTTAATTCTCAGCCAATAGATGTCGCAACACGCTGGCGTTCTACTTTTAAAATGCTTTAAGCTGTTTTGGCTTTAAAAGAATTCTGAATTGAGGAATGCAGAGAAATAGAAAGCATTGCGTTTGTTCTTATTGCTCAAAGTAGTTCCTCAAAATTTTGATTTGATTTTCTTTGATTGAAAAAGTATCGATCAATGATTGATGTTTATTACCGATCGAAGAAATAAAGATCTAAAAATAATTGGTATAATTTGATTTATATTATAAAAATCATGGCACATAAAATTTTGTCAAAAATTAATTCTGCTTATAGGCATCACGTGACTATATTCAACCAATAACTTTTTATATGTGCTCATTTCATTAAAAAATTTAAAAATAACGATAATTTTGGGTCCCTGATTTTTAATATATATGACAAGAAAAGCATTTAACTCTCAACTTTCAAAACTGTATGGAATGCAAGTTTTCACTTAACATAACTTTGAACATTTTTCGAACAATTCTAAAAAATTTTGCTTTTTGAAAAAGATTTTGAAATTGTAAATCTTTTAAAAAATGTACCAACTCGAAAAATAGTGTACCAATGTACCAAGTTAAAATAAATGTACCAATTTTGGTACAATTGTACCAAAGTGGCAACCGTGAATATTTTATACCGTAAGAAAGCTTAAGCATTGTCATAAAATACAAAATCACAAACATAATGTCGCTGGCACAAAATAAGAAAAAAAATTGTTTGTGGAAAAACCATAATTTTTGTTTACGAGTTAAATTGCATTTTTAAAGCTGTGACAAAAAATAGCAGATGCATATTTTAAAAAATAAAAAAACAACGTATAAAAGCTTAGATTATTACATAAACATATTCAAAAGACCTTGAATTTGTCTTTTTGGTGGTATATTTTTTGCAGCATTTTTATGAAAAATACCTTTTTATTTTAACCTGAAATTTTCAATCACATTGTACATAGTCTTCACAACAAATTTTTTATATTTTTAGTGTAGTGTTTAGTTAAGGCATCAGTTTTAAAGACTAACAAATAGTTTTAGGTTGGGATTCCAATAATTGCTATTTTTAACGAATTTTTTGAAAAATGCCTACAAATATATTTTTTTGTTCTTACACCGAAAATTCCTTATTTTCAAATATCGTAACAGTTTTTAAAAATATAAAAAAAAAATGTTTGGTTTTACAAATTGTTGGCTTCATTTGAATACTAATTGATTTATTTGAATAATAACATCCCAATAAACATTTAACTTGGAGATCGGCTTGACCTCAAGTGGAGCTCCAGTTCGTTTCTCCAATCTCCAGTGCGGGATATCAACTTGACCTCCATTTGAGATCCAAGCTATTCTCAAGGGAAATGGACTTTATATTTCCAGTTGAGATAAGGCTGGATCTCCACTTGATCTTTCTCTAACCGATCTCCAACCCAAAATGAAAAAATAAATAGTTTTTTAAGAGAAAACTTTACCAGTTATTTTTTATTTCAATCAATGAAAATAGTTGTATACCTAATTATAAAGTCATAAAATTATTTAAGAGAAATTATATTATTATTCAAATACTAAATGGAAACATTTTGGTTGCATGCATTTATTATGTTCTTTAAAAGAAGACTTGTATACGCATTTTTATAAATTAATGAAAATATTTTGTTTGATGTATTCCAGTTCCACTCCTTCCTTCCGCTGATTACAGCCATTGTTTATTTTCGACTTTATTCCACAAACTTAATATTTTGCTCCTAATTTTGAAACTTTCGCGAATTTTATCTCCTAAGCCATTCGAGGCCGATATTTTATTTTTGCATTGTTAGACTAAGGAGTTTAATACGTTTAATAAAAATAAGAAAAAATTATTTAAGCGTGGGCCGTAAACTCCACTTATGCCTAATTTGTTGCAGTTTTACATACCTTATTCAATCAACTTTTATCACTCTATTCAATCGTTTTTCTACAAATTTCAACAAAAAACACAATATCTAAAACAACCTAGTGTTGCCAGGTAAAAAAACAAATTATTTTGTTGACACTTCAACAGTATTACCTTTTTGAAAACCTATGCATCTCAAGCCAATTTCCAGCTCAACTCCAAGATGTTGGAGTTGACTTGGAGAAATGAGCTGGAGATCAAGTGGCGGTTGAAGACTTTTTTTTCAAGCTTGGAGAAAATATTTTTCTTGCTTGTTGGGATATATTATTTTGGATGTTCATTGGTATTAAGATTAAAAAATGGAATTTTCGATATAAAAATAGGAAATCTTTTGTAGGTATTTTTTAAAAAATTCGTTAAAAATAGCAATCATTGGAATCCCAACCTAATTGTGTTGTGTGGTAGCCTTTCAAATTAATGCCTTAACTTAAAAATGTGACTGAACATTTCAGGTTAAAAAAAAATGTTCATAAAAATGCTGCAAACAAAATATACCACCATAAAGGCAAATTCAAGATCTTTAAAATATATTTACACTTTTATTTTTGTACAACTTATATTACGGTTTCAAAACTACATCTATTTGAATACATGCACTTATTGTATTTTTTAAGATTTTTTAATATTTTCCGCAGTGTATATCTTTAAAACAAAACCTTAAATCCAAAAAAAGTACGCAGATATAATACATTTCGGGAGAACTATCCACCTAGAGAGTTTTAAAATTTTCAAAAATAGTGATGTCAGAAACGTGGGCGCTGACATGGAATCATCGATATGTGTTTTTGTTTGGGAAACACATTATTCAAAATGGTTTTTGCTGTAAATAACTCGTAAATGGCTTTAAAACGGTTTGCGCCATATCTAAAGGTCAATTTTTTTTTGGGTCTTAAGGTATTTTCGTCTCATTAGGAAGATACTTTCAGAAAACCGACGCTCACCGAAGTATTTTAACATTTTTGTAAAGTGAACTGGTCTAATATCCTCTTTTAAAAACTGAAACCCTTAAGCTTGTTTCTATGTTTGGCAGAACTTATGTGTGTGAATCAGTTTTTTCACACATGAAGCATATTAAAGACTAATATAGAAATAGACTTTCAAACAACTTGACTTGTATTAACTGACAACTAGACTTGTATTTAAAATCAAGTATGATTTAAACTATCAAACATTTAGAATTTGTATTTAAATAATATAAAGTCAACATAATAAATATAGAGGACATTTAGGAAAAAACTTTAATCAAATGGTAGAGCTCGACCAAACGGAAACAGCTGAAAACAAAATCAGCAAAAATCTAAAAATGACTTCAGTAAACATGCTTTGTTAAAGAGACTTCCAGCAGGCAGTTGGACTCCATATAATAACATTAGCATAGAGACTAAAGTAAAGCAAAAATACAACAACAAATGTGAAATTATAAAATTGAGAAAAACTGAGAAATTGACACTTCAAATCTCATCGCCCCGGTGGTGCAGTGCGTTAGTGCGCGCGTGCACGGGTATCACAAAGATTTCTGATGAAGCCTTTAGCCGGGCCGAAATTGCAATAAGATCAGCTAGTGATTTTTTCCTTTTCGTATTGAAAAACTTTGTTGTTGTTGTTTCTTTGGAAAGATTCGTTAGAACAATTAATTGTTCTAACTTTGACCTTAAGCTCAATAAACGATTTTAAACTATCAAACAACTACAATTTGTATTTAAAATCAAGTATGATTTAAACGATCAAACATTTAGAATTTGTATTTAAATCATATAAAGTCAACATAACAATATTTTAAATTAATTGAAGATTGCGCTTCTACCTGAAAATTTTGATTTTAATTTTTCTTGGGTATTTAATTTTTTAGTTACTAATATGTAAAAAGTTTAAAGCAAATAAAAATTAATATAAAATTATAACACCATAAAAAATTTATATGAAAATAAAAAAATTCGGAAAAATAACTTAAAAACGAAAATAAAAAATTTCAAACAAACAAAAACATTAGAACAAAAATTAAGAAATTTAAAAAAAAAATAATCTGTGAAAACAGTTACCTCATCGCGCTGATATCTGGGTAAATTTAAATGTATTTTGACCAGCAAAAAATAAAAAATGTGAAATTACTTGATTTAATATTGTTATAGTGTACATAAAAGTTTGCTGTAGCGGACGTTGCCAGCACTCGTGTTGTTGCTTTTATGTGTTCGTCGTTGTGGGTAATTCCTCATTGCATCTAGATCTAAACATTTTTTGATGTTGTTGCTTTTTATTGTTGTTGTTCTCTCTAATTGCACTCAAATAATTTAAGTGGGCATCACTGGTCCAAAGTGCCCATCTATGACTGTAATACATCAGAAATTTATACTGGCTACCAGAACACAGACATTCGCATTATTCGCTTTGTCATCTAGTGTAATTGAAATTTTTTTCTTTTCACTATTTCTCAGATCTAGCACTAGATTAAACCATATAATGGGTACATATTTTTGATGTCAGATGAAACTGCCGTGAGCTATTTTGGGAACCGCACAACAACTTTTTAAAAAATTGTAAAAGTTGTACAAAATATTCTTAAAATGTTACTCTTCATCACACCAAATTTTTATATCAATAAAGTCAGTTCGAACTCTTAACAGAAATGCACAAACATTTGCTGTTTTTGCGACTGTTTTGAATAGAACTCAATTTAAAAATAAACAAAATGAATTCGTGAGCCATATTTTAGCGCACGATAAAAAATTGTTGCATACATCAAGGCGATTTAAAACAGCAGCAAACAGTCGAGTGTCACTCGGCTCATTACATATGCAACTGAAATAAGTGTCGCACTGACTGATGGTGGGATGACAGCCTCTTTTGAAGGCAGCAGCGTAGAATCACAACCTTACAGGGGTTGGGTGTTGATGTGGATACCGAACTGGTGTTGGAATTTAATGAAATTTCAGCTCAATTTACGCGCAACACATAAACTCTGTCGTTTAAGTGTGTTTAACCGATGAAATTTACTGCGTTGATCAACACGGTGCAAATGGCTGGCTGATGGTGGTGGATGTGGCCACCCTCAACTGTAAGTTTACTTCATTAAAAGTCTACAAAAACAAACATTACGGCATAAATTCGAAAACATTCTCAAAAAAACTTTTAACAATGTTTATTAAACTGGATTTAACTGCAGTTAAATTAGAATTCAAGCGTTATACATTTTATTTTAAAAACAATTTAAATTTTTTCGTCAGCAACCGAGTTACCAAGTGTTGCAAGAAGATTCTTAAATGCTTAGGAGTAGAAAGCTTGCAGCTGGGTTCAGTTAAATTAAGTTAAATAAAAGCTTCATTTAAATTCTTGAATTTTTTCATAATGGGCATAAAGATTTTTATGATTACATGTTTAGTTTTTTTTCTTACTACATTAATGAAAAAATTTTTAGTGACTCGAAGTATGCGCATTGGCAAGAAGCGTTCTTTTCAGCTTATCTCTGCTTTTCCGCATCATTTAATAATTATTCTCAATCATTTGCATTACTTTCACTATCTTTACAGAATTTTTACTTTTTATGAACTCAGTGTGAGTTGTGCGTTTCTTCCAGTTCGTAGCACAGAGTAGCCAGGAAAAAAAATCAACTAAATGGTCATAACGAGAATTAAATTTTGTGGGTTCTTTCTTGAAGCAATAATAATTTATTTCTGCCTTGTACACAACTCTTAAGTTCTGTTAGAGAAGAGTTGATTTTATCTCCTTAACATTAATCCTTTTTTTTTTTTGTTAACTGAACTTTAAGGCGTCCCGAGCAGAGATCTGCATGAATGGATTCATTCAATGGTTTCAAGTTCCTTTAATTTTTCAACTCCCTGCAAGTCGAGGCAGGCAAAAAGCAAGCTTGCGTGAATCATAAGCAGCAAAAATTAAGTCACCAAATGTAGACAAGTTGAAATGAAGAACTTGATATGTAGACAAGTTGAAGTATAGAAACTTGAAATGTGAGCAAAAAGCAACTATTTTGCCTACTAATTGTTTGTATTCAAGGCGGTTTACGCTGTTCGTAGAATTAACTTCATGTCGTCATTGCAAACTTCGTTTCTCGAGTTTAGAAACCAGTTTTACTTGAAAGCATTGGATTGAAGTTTATGTTGGATGTGGTTTTATGTTGTTTTGTTTTTTGTTGTGTTTTGTTTTTGTTACATTTTTAGACATATATTTTGGTTGTTGGTATAAGACCTTACGGCTGAGCGTACAGTGGCATATGTTAGCGTTGTGTTAAACCCCAACAAACAAGAAAAATATTTTTCTTCAAGCTTGGAGAAAAAGTCTTCAACCTCCACTTGATCTCCAACTCATTTCTCCAAGTCAACTCCAACATCTTAGAGTTGAGCTGGAAATTGGCTTGAGATGCATTAGTTTTCAAAAAGGCAATACTGTTGAAGTGTCAACAAAATAATTTCTTTTTGTACCAGGCAACACTAGGTTGTTTTGGTTATTGTGTTTCTTGTTGGAATTTGTAGAAAAGTGAATTTGTGAAATGCAGCAAAAAAATATAAGTAAAGTGAACAAAGTAAGTTGAAACTGCAACAAATTAGGTATAAGTGCAGTTTGCGGCCCACGCGTAAATAATTTTTCTTAGTTTTATTAATCGTATTTTGCACTAATTAGTCCAAAAGTGCAAAAATAGAAAACATAAGTGCAGTTTATGGCCCACGCGTACATAATTTTTTTCTGATTATTATAAGATGTGTTTTGGACTCTTTAGTCCAAAAATCCAAACATAAAATGTCGGCTTTGAATGGCTTAGAAGACAAAATTTTCGAAAGTTTCAATATTCAGTGCAAAAGAAGAAGTTTGTGGAATTAAGCCGAAAATTTGCATTCAAAATAATAAAGAATGCAAAATAATGCATTCAGCGGAAGGAAGGAGTGAAACTGGAATACATTTATTTATTTTATAAGATTTTTAAAGTAAGCGAAAAAATCAAATTAAATATTATCATTGATTTATGAAAATGTGTAAACAAGTCTTCTTTTAAAGAACATAATTAATGTATGCAACCAAACCGTTTCCATTTAGTATTTGAATAATAATAGAATTTATTTTAAATAATTTTATGAAAATTATGAAATATAAGGTTTAAAATTAATTTCATTGATTGCAGTGAAAAAATAATTAGAGAAGCTTTCTCTTAAAAAAACTATTTATTTTTTCATTTTAGGTTGGAGATCGGTTAGAGAAAGACCTTGGAGATCAAGTGGAGATCCAGCCTTATCTCAACTGGAGATCGAAGGTCCATTTTCCTGAAGAATGGCTTGGATCTCAAGTGGAGGTCAAGTTGATATCCAGCACTGGAGATTAGAAAAACGAACTGGAGCTCAACTTGAGGTCAAGCCGATCTCCAAGGTAAATAAATGTTTATTGGGACTAATCGTTTTGAGATGTAGTGTGGAGTTGTTTTTATATTGGTGGTGAGCAAGGGCGTAGGTAGGAGTAAGGCGGCAATTGCCCTTCCCCTAAATCTGAGATTTTTTGTATTCGACGGATTTTTAATAGTTTTTATATGTGATTTATGTTTTATATAATTTTTTTCATTGACTCGCAAAATTCATGAATGAAAGATATGGAAAAAAAAATTATAAGGTCTTGCCCCCTTCCCCCCTAATTTTAATCCTGCCTACGCCCTTGGTGGTGCGCACAGTGAAGTTTTTTAAGCGTTAAGCTTAAAGCTAAGCTTATATATTATACTAAGGTAGCCCCCATTTGCACGGAAAATTTTTTAGCTCGAATTGTATAAAAATTTATATAAAACTAAAATCTATAATGTTTCTTGACGATTGATGAACTTTTAGAAGTCTCTTAAGATAGTTTGAGAAGCGTTTACAAGAGTTTTTCTTATAAATAAGTTATAAAATCAACGCTTGGACTATATTTATTTTAAAAATCTGGTATGCACATCGTTTTCTACTGTTGTAAAATGAGCAATCAAACATAAAAATTGGATGAAAAGTAACAAAGTTGTGAAAATAAATTTCAAATAAATTTATTTTTTTCTCTTTTTTAATAAAAAACGACAGTTTCGATAGTATCGTAAGTATAGACGTAGAATTCCTTTTTATACAGTAAAAGAGAAAAATGCTGTTTTTTTTATTTATATTTTTCAAAACTATTTTAAAGCATTTCATCTTCTAAATAAAAATTATTCAAAAACAAACTTGTTGTTGCTTAAAAAAATCGAAAAACTTAACTCTTAACCAATCTCCAAAGTCAATAACATTTTGAAAAAGAGACTACATAACCTTCAAACCAATGATATAAAAGCCGTTTTCTAATCGTACCACACTAAAAGTTAACTGTTTTACGTGTGGCAATTTAAAATAAAAAGTTATGATTGCATTGAGTGAGAAAATTTTATCATAAAAAGATATTACATCACAAAAATTATCAAAAAATGTATTTAAAATTCAAGATATTTATTATCAAAGTTTAATTTAAAAATTTTTTAGAATTAAGTTGCTCATAACTTTCTTAATTGTGACTTTATGCAAAATGTTTTATAAAAATCTTAATGTCACTTCTCAACAAGTTGTAAACTTTGGAAATCGGCTAAGAGATACATTAAAAATGGAGTAAAGTGTAATGACACCTATTTTTTGCTTTTTCCTCTCTAGCTCCCAAAGGGGGGAGGGGGTCGCCCTCATCCTTGCATTTCCTAACTCGCCTAATAAAGGAGAATCACTACCCGAGGGAATTAATGCTATATCTGGGGCACCTTGTATATAATTCATGCAGCTTTGAATATAAAAATACAGGTGTCCCTATTTCTTTGTACATCACTGTACATTAGGGTGGTCGAAATTTTTTTTTTCATTTTTCAGATTGGCCACCCCATAAATTTGCAATACGTATCCATAGAAATAACATTGTAAAATTTCAGTTGCCTAGCTTTACGGGAAGAGGGTGCTCAATAGAGTACGTTTTTTAGCATTTTTGTGAAAAATGCTTGATCTTGACTTTTTTTTTTGTTGCAGGTCAGTTTAAAATGAATTCATCAACTCGAAAAAAAGACTAAATTTTTCTACTTGGATGTCGTGATCATGAATCATTGGTCAGGCTTAACCAGCTTCCAACACTTCGCCAAGTTCTACTCCGTTATCACCACACATTAAATGAATCAAAAATGTTAAAAATTCTGCGCACATATTCATTCAAGAAGTCATAGACGTGTGGAGCAAATCTGGTATTCCGACAAGACAACCAAATCACTGCGTTGAAAAACTTATGAAAATTCATAAGAACTGGCTGCTTTTAAAGAAAAACAAAAAAGAGAGTTTTAGAAGCCCAGAAAAATAGAGAGAAGCCCAGTTGTTTACAGAAGAGCTAGATTAACTTTTTGATATTGCCCATACGAACGCCATGAATTCAATCGAAATTGCGGAAGACAGAGAGTTTCTCGTTGATCAAAGAGTTGAACGGAAGATGATTATGACTGCGATTGACAAGAAGCTGGAGAAGACCAAAGAACGTTCTCTAAAACAAAAAAAATAGCTGAAGAATTAAAAAAAAATGGCCGCTAAAAGCAATAATTTAACTTCAGTAGTGTCTAGTCAAGAACTAGAATTTGATTCCAGCTTCACTAACTCTTCGAGTGCCGCTAGTGCTTTACAAGATAAGAAAGACAGTTAATTTCTGGTTACTTTATCAAAAAAGACACAGAGCGGTACCAGTGCTAATGATGCCATCGTCTAGTCGTATATTTACACAACATGTTACCAGCGCTCTTGATCGTAACAAAATAACCGACCGAGAAGCCGTGCGACTGATTATTCCATTGGCTGCCGCACTTGGTCGTAATCCCACTTCGCTCCCCATATCTCGAAGCACAATTCGACGTGAAAGAAAAAAAGCAAGAACAGATTTTTATGCGAACATAAAAGAAACATTCGGCCCGACTCATCCACTTGTAATACATTGGGATGGGAAAATACTTCCGCATGTAATAACTAATAAGAAAATAGAGCGCCTTTCGATTCTTGTTTCCGGTAATGGAAGCGAAAAACTGTTGGGAGTACCAAAACTTACAGCAGGAACTGGGGAAAACACATCCAAAGCTGTTTTTGACACAATGAAACAGTAAGATATTACAAATCAAGTTTGGGCTATGAGCTTTGATACTACTGCCTCTAACACCGGTGCCAAAAAAGGAGCGTGCACTCTCTTAGAAGCAAAGGCGGGCCGTGATCTTTTATGGCTTGCTTGTCGTCATCACGTATTTGAAATAATGCTTTCAAAAATATTTGCACTGTGTTTTGGGTCATCAAGCTCTCCCGAGATTCCATTATTCAAGAGGTTTAGAGATGTTTGGGATACAATTCCGAAAGAACACTATCTATGATTATCTTAACACCAGAACTAGCACGGAAAAGTTCTCTGAAAATACTTTTGAGAGTCTTACTACTGCTGTAGCTGGAGAAAAACAAGTTCGGGATCATTACAACGAGCTAATAGAGCTTACAATTATTGTTCTGAACAAGCCACCAGAGAGAATTCATTGGCGTACCCATGGCAGAATTAGAGAAGGTATATGCATTTCGGAGAGGGAGACTGCCGCAACTGTCAAAACGAAGTTGACAACTCATACAAAATCTGAAAACGATGAGAATGCTATAAGAAAGCGAAAATAGGCAAGAATAGCAAAATGCTTGAGTTTGACAATTCTGGCTATGAGAAAAAGAGAGCAGTCTGAAATGCATATACCTTTACTAGTTCTACCATGGGCGTACCCCAGGACCAATACATCATGCTCGATGGATGGCGAAACTGTTGTATGCTATGAAGATTTTTCTATTTAGAAATAATTCACAAGCATTTAAGCTTACAAAAGACGAAAAAAAAACAAATCGTTCGATCAAAAGCTAAAGTTTGTTGTCGACTGAGGTGGACGAGTGGGTAAGATACCAGACCGCCAGCTGAGAGGACGCTGGTTCAAATCTGAAATTTGTCAAAAGTTTTTTTATTTCAAGTTGATATTTATATTGCTTTTCTTTCTAATGTACATTCTAAAGAAGGGCTTCTAGCAGGCTTCTTTAGAGTCGCGAGAGCGGAAGGCCTAGAAAATTTTCTCGTTTCATATAAAAAAGCTTATGGGATTGGAAACGAGCACGGAAGGGCTAAGAAATCCATATGATGGCCTGCTAGAAGGGCTTCAAAGACCTGCTTTTGCCCACTGGGCATATTCGCTCTCTAGCTACTTGCATCTGTATTCTCTATTGTATTACAACCCAACAAGCCATGAATGTCACTGTTCCAGCTAAACGGTACTTAAAACTGCAGCGTCTGATTGGCTGGTATGAAAACGACATGTTTTCATACCTTTAAAACGTTCTCTATATAATTGTAAAGTCCTTTTTTATATTTATCAAGAGTCGAATTGAAATTTATGTCATATCCGCTTGATGCGTCGTTTGTTCTTGTCTTTTTCCCCTCTCTTTTTCACCCGTTCGCCAAAAAACTCTGAAATATGCATTGAATCTTGTATTGAAATCAAGGTAGTGCAGTTGAGTTGCCGTTTAGTGTTAAGTTAATTGTTGCAACTTAATAAAAACCATTTTAAGAAAAGGTGTCAATTTGTTAACAACAAATAAAATTAATATACAACTTACAGTTTTCTATATGACCTTGTTATTTATTATGTTGAGTTTCTATGATTTAAATACCAATTCTAATTGTTTGATAGTTTGAATTAAAGGTCTGCAGCGAATCATCCGTTCTACTTGTACAAACAGATATAACAAGTAAAAACCTGATAATATTGGTACAAATACAACAAGGAGTAGAACAAAACATATGCTTATATGCTTTGGAATGAGCAGAGATCTTATCATCTCTTTCTCTGGCTCTCATTATAGTGTAACCTTTTTTTCTCGTTATCTGTTCCGCTAAGTGGAGTATCTGTTTTAACCCTTTTTTTAAATGGATATATCCATTCAATATGGATATTCCAGATCGTTCTCTTTGTATTGATGTTGTGTTTTTCTATTTCTATTCTACTAAAATAAAGTAATGATGAATGTCTTTCTGTGAATGGACGTTTTTCGTATTTTTGGCAAATTTAAATGCTTCGTACTTATATAAACTGTTTCTTTTTTTGTTGTTTATTTCGCTCTTTATGCTTGCTATGTCACATACTCCAGATGTTCCAAATAAAGATAACAGTATTATCGATATATCTGTTTGTTCTGTATGTGCTCAAACTAGTATTTTTGATACTTGGTAATTTTACTCTCTCATACCTATTCCATTGTGTTCTAGAGAAATATTCCATGCATACTCAATGCTTAGAGAACGAAACAGATGCAAGTAGATATAAGAAAAAATAACAACACACAACTGGTGAACTTGGATGGTTCTTTGCAGAGCTTTAGTTTAAATCATTTTTTATTTTAAATGCAAATTCTAGTTGTTTGAGAGTTTAAAATCGTTTATTGAGCTTTTTTTATTACAATTAATTGCTCTAACTAGTTAATCAATCAGCTAACTAGTTAATCAGCTAGTGACGTTTTCCTTTTCATATTGAAAATGTTGATATTGTTGTTTCTTTGAAAAAAAATTCGTTAGAGCAATTAATTGTTCTAACCTGACCTAAAGCTCAATATACGATTTTCAACTATCAAACAGTTAGAAATTGTATTTAAAATCAAGAATGATTTAAACTATAAAACATTTAAAATTGTATTTAAATCATAGATAATCAACATAAATACACAACTTAATAAATGATACGCTTATATGAAACACACAATGCATTGTTTGCTGACAACGAAACGGTCCGCTTCAGTGCTTTTAAAAGTACACACCGTTTTCAACCGAACCGATTGGTTATCAGGGAAACGAATTAAAATTAAGCAACTGATGTGTATTTATATATGTATATTTTGCATACATATTAATAAAAACAACAACAACAACAAGAACAAAAGCAGCACAACAACGAACGATATGGTTACGAACAAAATGAACACACACAACAACAACAACAACCATAAAAAAAGCATAAGCCGCTACTGAAGCAGCTTGTGCATTTCTCATACGAATATATGCATTTTTTTCTTCTTAAATTTTGCTATTTTATTAGATATTCGTTTTATTCGCACTCCAACTGATATTTTGGCATTAATTTTTTTCTTTGTACGATGGAATATTCCTTTGATAAAGGAATATACTCCAAAGTGTCAAATATCACTTTGAAAAAATTTTGGAAAATGACCCCCATACAAACCGCGCTGTAAGACGTAATTCTACGTCAAAAAAAAATTTAATAAATAAGCTTTTATTTAAAAAAAAACTGCACTAAAAAGAAAAACTAAATTTAAGTCACATTTGCCATAAATGCATATTAGGTAGGAGGAATTTGTTCCGGTCGAAAATGTTCATGCTGGTAACATTCAGATGCATTATTAAAAAAATAATTTTGAAAATTATGTCTTTAAAAGGTAAAAATTTGGTAAAAAGGGTTTAAAACTGCTAACATGGGCTACATGGAGTTATAACTAAGATGTGAAAGTTCTATTAACGGATTCTATAACGGAAACTTTATAAATTTAAGGATATAAAGGGTTAAAACTGTATTTTTTAAGGCAAATTTAAAGTGATATAAGTCCGACTGGGTAAAGGATACTGATTAGCTTTTTGCGGTTAAATACTCTTCAAACTAATGTCCAGAATCTAAATCCTTGAATTTTTTTTCTGATCGATAATGTTATAAAAAATCTTTTAAAAAAGAAGAATTTTACTTTAATTATTTAATTTATTATTTTTTTGGGTAAAGTACGTGGCCCCTAAGCTAAAGAACCACGGTAGCCCGGGTCCAATTTCAGCTCAGACAGAATGTTTGTCAATTGAATTAGTTTTTCTGCTCGGTCGTCACCTCTCTGTAGACAATGGCAAACCTCAGAGAGTAAAAACTGCCATATAAAGCTTCTTGAGAACATAAGCCGTTCGGTGTCGGCATTAAACTTGTAGGTTCAGTTCTCGATCATTTGTGTTCAAACATTTAATAACACGCACAACTCAATTGCTCAATAGAAGCTCGGTCAAAGTTCTTTCTAGGGCTGAAATGGCCATTTTTGTGGCGATCCCTAGCCCTTGTAAATTGAGGCGCATTTTTGAGCATTTCTGTGCTATGAAAAAATTTCTTCGATATGGGAATCTATAATCGATTTTTTGCTGGGAAAAAATTCATTGGAGCTGTATGGTCCCAAACAGTTTTTTACCTAGAATTTGACGTAGAATATGAAACTGGATGTTACCAGCATTGAAAAAAAAGTTCCTCTCTAATATACATATGTATATGACAAATGCTGCATAAATTTATCTCGTTCTTTTTAATTCTCCTTTTTTTAAAATAAAAACCTATATTTTAAAAAAATTTTTATATAAACAAGTATTATCATTATATTATTTGTTTTAACTAGCTCTACATAATAAAGCTTATACATATAAACCTCTAAATCGGTTTATTTAAAAGTTAAGAAATAATTTCAAAAAATATTAATATTATCTTCAACACAAACAGCGCAAAAATATTAATTAAAACTATCTTACCAATTGCAATACTAAAGCAATATTTTAATTAAAAAGCTGTCACGAAATATTTGTAAAACGATATTTTTTAATATAAATATGATATAAAAAGTGTTAATTACATATAAAAAATGGTCCTTCCAAATAAATAGACAGGCTGACAATGGCTTTTGGCAGTGTTGCAAAATTTTTTTTAAATGTGGCAGTACAGCTAGATAAATTGTGGCAACAAAATCAAAAAAAAAGGCCACTCGGTTAATGGAGTAAAATATGCTGCAAAAAATACAACTAAAAACTAAATACAAGGTACCTAACTACAAAAGATTGTTAGGAAAAGGGCTAGAAAAAGTGCTGAAGATAAGGCATAAGCGCACCAATGAAACCATCCCAAAAGCGCTGCAAATGATAATGAGTGCAGCACAACAACAAAAATAAAACATAACAACTACAGCTCCAACCAAATCAACTGCAGCAATGGTGGAAAGCAGCAGCAACATAATAAATGCTCCAGCCTTGTTGATGGTGATGATGATTATTATGATGATGACGGCGAAGAAGAGTGACTGCCACACACAAACACATAACCTAATGCTACTAAATACTAAATAAGTAAAAACCCACCGTATTTTGCTCTAATTTTAGTTATTTTTTACATGTTTTTCTGCACGTGCTGCATGAAGCAAAAATAAAAATGCAAAGGGCACAAAGTGTCACTAAATTAAAAATATAGAAAATGGTTGCAAAAAGTATTCAGGCTCATGAAATAAAATTAAAAGATAAAACATTCTTAAAATACACATTTTTAAAGGAAAATATTATTTCAAGAACTTTATTAAAAAAATACAAAAAATTCCTCCTTTAAAACGACGCAATATTAAACTTTCTGTGGCCTACTACTACCAAATCTGTTACTATTACGTACTATTTAACTTAGACGAAAACTATGCATACAAAAACTTTAAAAATTATATTTTATTCTAATTTCCCTACAAAAAGCGTATATCCAAAAATCATTTCAGCCTTACCTTTTCCGAGGCAACGATGACCTTTTTAAGGCTAGTGCATACATTTATGTACGATCTGTATCTCGTTCTTGTAACTCGCAACGATCGCAGTTACCGATCCATGTAACCGATTTGACGTCAGTCTGACGTGATTCTCACCTACACTGTTTGTGTAATAATCTGGATCGATTTCTGTTCGATTCGTTTGCTCCAAATCGATGATCTGTCACATGTTCCGATTTCACTTCAATAGAATCTTTCAAAAAAGTGTTTGTGTAAGAAAAGTGTTTTGCGGCAAGTGAGAATTCTACCGATTTGTATTAATGACAGTAATGTTGTGTATATATGAAATAACAAGTACTCGCAATAAATATTCTAAAACGAGTACTTTCGCTTAAGTTTCATTTTTTACTGATTATAATATTATTTTGTTTTAAAACGTTTTAGTTTTCAAGGTAATGCGGTTTCAAAAGATTGTCCATTTACATAAAAGAAGAAAATTTAAGAAACAAAATATTTGTTAGAGCAATGCAAAAGAACCCGGTTACAAGTATTTTCCAAGTTTTTGTTACACATCACTTATTGTCTAATTATTTACATTCATAATAGTTGATTATTTCCGCAAAATTTATAACACATCAATATTACATAATTCATTTACTTAAAACTAGGGATCGATAACCCGTGACGTCACAGAAATCGGTAACTTGCCGATTTTGTTACAGGAACGAGCTAGTGGTCTTAATATTATCTCTACCCTAACATTTCTACCCCATCAATTTAATGTCTAGCTAAATTGTATGATAAGTCTTAAAAAGTAAAATTGGCCAACTGTTGTCATTGTAGATTGAATGAAGACATTAGCAATGTCAATGCGTGGGCTAGTAGGAATGGTCTTCAACTCAATCCGTCCAAGTCCTATAAGTCTTGTTTAAGGGTCCACTTTGGTTAGTTGGGTCAAAAAAATGGAAAATATTTTTTGCATTTTTCGATTTCTATAGACCCCAACAGAATCAAAAGTCGGAACGACAGGCGATGTAGAACACACAACAGAACACATGCAAGTTAACGAAGCCGTCCAAAATTAAATCGTTGAGCAAAAGTCGCGGCAACTTATCGCTAGAATAAAATTGAATAGAATCTATTCTATTTTTTTCTCTAACGACCGACGATTTCCTCTCAGAGTACAATTAGTGCTGCCATATTTTGCTAACAATTGGGTATGTTCAAAGACAATTTCATAGTTTTTGCTATGTTCTCACGTTTTTTTTTTTGTATCTGTTTCACTTACACAACCGCAAAAACATAGCTGCTAACAAAATTATGCAATAGAAAAGCAACCCTGCATCGTCAATCGCAATCGCTTTCATTCTAGACGGGTTATCTGTGTCTGGCGACCAGAGAGGATCGCCGGTCACAACGACTTTTGATTCTGTTCGGGCTCCAAAATTGAAAGAATCTATTCTATTTTTTTAAGCCGTACAAAATAAAATCGTTGAGCAAAAGTCGCGGCGACTTATCGCTAGAATAAAATTGAATAGAATCTATTCAATTTTTTCTCTAACGACCGACGATTTCCTCTCTGAGTACAAATAGTGATGCCATATTTTTGGTAATTATTGGGTTTGTTCAAAACCAGTTTCATAGTTTTTGCTATGATCTCACGTTTCTTTTTGAAGTGAAACTTCTTTAGCCGCGTATACAACAATACGGCGAATTGAACGGGGAGTAAGACCGAAGTAACAAAAAAATGTAACGAAAAAATTCTCAGAACTCAAATTCATAAAAAGAGTGGAATGAAGGAATAAACAACAGCAAAGCAGTTGCTTCAAGTAACAAGAATGACAGTTCCTATTTAGGCAGAGCTGGCAGATATGGCGATATCTCGTCAAACTGGCGGTTTGAGCGACCACTTTGGCGAGAAGATTTTTGATTTGGCGAGTTTCAACATTTTTTTGGCGATATTTTGGCGAGATTCCTTAAAAAAGAAAATCAAATGCTTTTTTGCGTTATACAACACTTTTTACAAAGCAAAATTGTTTCCCATCTCTAACATTTAATTCGACGAGGAACAGTGCTACCACAACATAAAACATAAAATCACTTTTTACAGCTGATATTGCTTAAACTTGTTCAGTTTGATCGCTTAAATGCCAAAAAATAAGGAAGGAAGGAACAAGAAGATATAGAAAAGACTGGGGAAATGCAAGCTATGCTTTTATTTGAATAATTTTAATATATGCTGCGAAAGTTTTGAGGCTACAAAGGAGACGTTTAAACGTTTTAACTCTAAAATTATGCAACCAAAATTAGAAGATTATGAACTTAAAGCCAATGAAGAATTGGAAGTATATAATGATATGCTTACAATTTGTTAAAATCAGAAATATTTTTTGGATTTGGTAATCTCTATCAGCACGCTTCTGAATAATTTTTCTCTGGGAATCGGAAAAGGGAGATTTCATATTTAAGATAAAGTTCAAGAACATTTTGGAAATTTTTAATGCAAATTTGTTCATCTACCATCAATATTCATGAGTGTAAAAAAAGTGATGTCTTTATCTGCTATCTTAAAAATAAAAACTCCTTTTTTTTTGATTCCCCGGAAAAAAGTATTCAGAATTGAGCTGTATACGTTATTTTTACCCATTACTCTATTGTTTTCTTTTTATCATTTTTTTAAATTTTATGAAATAGAATTTCTAGTCATGAATCTTGGTTTAGTTTTTATACGATTTTTGATGTTCACATATTACTAAGAATATAATATATTTAAATACATCAAATAAAAGCTTTAAGCTGCAGTTTCTGTATATATGTACAAAAAAATTTATAAAGTTATGTAAATATTATGGTTTTATTTATTTTTTTAAATATGTTAAGAAAAATTTTTTGGCGGTTTTTTGCTTAGTTACCGACAAATGGCGAGTAGGAGCATCAAAGAACTGGCAGCTCTGTATTTAGGAGGTGTTCGAAAAGTTTAGCTTTTTGGTCATGAAACGATGTAAGATGAGTTTCATTCAGACGATACAAGTTTGCGCGAGAGCAAAGTGCTATTTATAAAAGGCGGATTGGACCGGAGTCGAATGTCTTTGTAACGTGGCGAAACACTTACAAACGGAGTAGTGATTATAATAGCAACATCAATCCGTCTATTATAATCAGCGCTTTATATAAGAAACTAATGTAATAGATTGCAAATTAACACTTAATAACGTTTTATAATATTCCGTTCCATCTATTATAACCAGTGCTTAAAAGTGGATTTTGTGTGGCTGCTGATAACATAAATGATGGTATGGGACAGTGATGTTCCTCGACGAGTAGTCTTTAATTGTCGACGTTTACTTAACAATTGTCGATAATGTAGAGAATGGTCTACGTTGTCGACAATAGGTCTGTTCCCGTGCTCAATTCAAGTAGCTTGAAGCTGCTTGAAAGCTTTATTTTTAAGTAATTTGACAATTGTGTAAGCAATGTTAACAAAATGCAACACTACAAAAATGCAAGTTCTTATTAGAGTGGGCTGATTCTTAAATTCTTTTGAAAAATTCATTTATTTAACACAAATTAACAAATTAAACAAACAAAAAGCATATCTGGAAACTGTAAAAATAACGAGTACTCCGAACATAGGTTCAATTAAAATAAATACCGTAGGAAACATGCAGCCTCTGACATTAATTATCTACACGTCGTTAAAAGCAATTGTCTACACGACATTGTCGACACCGTCGACAGTAGTATTGTTTACATCAAGTTGTCTACGCCGCTCATCACTGGTATGGGATGTTAGTATGGTACAATGGTATTTTATGGTGGTACGATGAGCATGGAATGATGGTGTGCTATAATTCTCTTTTCAAATAACATCTTCAAAAAACACGAAGAAATATTGTATAATTTACTTTTACTTTGACTTTATGTTGCTGTGTTTCAATTTTTTCTTTCAATCTTTTTAATTTATTAGATGACAATTTGTGTTGCTTACATTTTGGATATCCGAAACATCAAAAAACTTGCTGCCTACTAGCTCACAAAAGTACTTCAGAATACAAACGCTGTATGTGTGGAACAGTACAATTTCCTTATATTTTACTTTTATGATTTTCTTACCTACCACGAGTGAAAAGTTTCTAATTGGCACACAGCCTATAAAGTGAAGTTGGCAACAACGAAAATGTGAAAAGGGGAACGTAAAAAGTTGCATAGAAATTGAAGCCTAAGAAACTTTAACCATTTCTAATCCTACTTCATTTATCAACAACGTCTCACACGAACTTTTGACAATTGCATGCAACTAGTTACTATGTATGTATAATCATACTGCAATAATTATAAGAACATTTGCAGCATTCATGGAAAATCCCTCATTTTTTTAATAAAATAAATTCTTCGTAGACAATTGAATTAAAATTTCAATAGCCAAGAATACAGCACCTTAGAATGGTGATTACATTGCAGCTAAATGCAGCCGCATTGAATATACACTTTTAGTCATGCCCAAACTTGTCTCGTCTAAATGAAATCAATTTTATATCGTTTCATAACAAGGAAGCTAAACATTCCGAACACCTCCAAAACAGGAAACTGTCCTTCTCTCGTTGACCCCTTTTACATTGATCAAGACTTGAAGTCAAGTTTTTTTGACGTTCTCTTTTGAACTTGACGAATGCTTTCACATTGGTCAAGACTTGAATTCAAGTTCTTGTCTTCTTTCCGTGTTTTCTAAAAATAAAACGAGATAGGTAGCAAGCAAATGAATTATAGTTTATAGAAATTTGCAAACTGAATTTTATTTTTTTACCGCGTTGGAAGTTAACAAAACGTTTTTGCTTAAAAATTTAATGCAAAATTGAATTATATTGGATGCAAAAAATTTTAATGCAGCCGAAGTCTAACAAACTCACATTGATATGCGAAAAATAAAATAAAAAGCACTGTCAACAACGCGAAAATAGCAAAAGGAACACGAAAAATCTCGAAAAATTGCCGGTACAGCTTCAAGTTTCTTTTTCCCTTCCGTCGCTTCCGATGTGCGGCGAATTGCCTACAAACTCTGAAAATTGACTTCAAGTCTTGACCAATATAAAAGGGGTCGTTGCAGTGTTTTCTTGTTTTGTCACCACCAATTCGCCGCAAAATACCATGACTAGGACCCCTTTTATATTGATCAAGACTTGAAGTCAAGTTTCAAAGTTTGTAGGCAATTCGCCGCACATCGGAAGCGACGGAAGGGAAAAAGAAACTTGAAGCTGTACCGGCAGTTTTTCGTATTCCTTTTGTTATTTTCGCGTTGTTGACAGACCTTTTTATTTTATATTTCGCATATCAATGTGAGTTTTTTAGACTTCGGTCGCATTAAATTTTTGGTTTGCATTTAATTTAATATAATTTTGCATTACATTTTTAAGCAAAAACATTTTGTTAACTTTCATCTTGGTAAAAAATTAAAATTCAGTTTACAAATTTCTATAAACTATAATTCATTTGCTTGCTACCTATCTCGTTTTATTTTTAGAAAACAAGGAAAGAAGACAAGAAATTGAATTCAAGTCTTGACCAATGTGAAAGCTTTCGTCAAGTTCAAAACAGAACGTCAAAAAACTTGACTTCAAGTCTTGATCAAGGTAAAAGGGGTCCATGATACAATCCCGATTAGTCGGAGGTGACCATGTCAAACAAAAAAAAAACTCAGTAAAGTTGCAAATTATTTAAGTTAATTATTATTATGAAATAAATTTAAAAGATGCCGAAAACAAAAAATCAGATACTAAAGACATCTACAGAAAGAGTTTGAGAATTCAGAACCCGACAAAGAACTGAAAGCCAGATTCAGGATGTACGCACATTAAATGCAATGCCTACAAGTATGTTTACATTGGTTTTTTTTTATAATTAATTGCATTTATAATAATGAAATTACAATGTAAATACTTTTAATTTTATTTTGGTTATCTTAAGAGTATTGTTGCCGTTGTAGACTATTCGCTAAAGAACTACTTTTTGAAATAAAAATAAAAATAGTTGTACACAAACATATGTTATTATTTGTTTTGCCAAACTTTGTTTCATGAATAGTGGGCGCTCTATATTAAGAACGATATGTGTATTTTCGTTTTTGTATGATCAGATTCATGATGGATATAGTATGATTAGTTGATGTTACAATAACATTAAACTTTTCGAAATTCTTGGAAAGATATTTAACCTACTCTAGCCATTAAATAAAATGGGACTTTTTTAGTAAGACTACATTAAAAAGGGTCAATCAATTAACCACTTAAAAATTTCTAATTTTTTGAATTAATGTTTCACTTCAACCGTGCGTGGCAGCCATACACAAATTTTTTTTGTTTCTGTTGCACTTACACAACAATAAAAACGTAGCAGCTAACAAATCTATGCGATATAAAAGCAACCCTGCATCGTCAGTCGCAATCGCTTTCATTCTGGACGGGTTTTCTGTGTCTGGCGACCAGAGAGGATCGCCGGTCGTAACGACTTTTGATTCTGTTCGGGCTTATAACTGTATAGAATATTATATTTTAAGGACAAATCGAAATTTGTAATGGTTCAAAAGTTATGAGCCTCCGAGTTAACCGCTCAAAGCAGGTAGCGCACTATGTTTACAACTTTAAACGCGTTTTCTGGAAAACTACTGTTTTCGAGTTAGACTCTCAACTCAGTCAATTTCGAACGAATCTTAATGTTTTTGTTTTTAAATACGCGTAGTTAAATTGTTCATAGAATGGGCCATAATCTTACCGATACATTACATATGGGCATTACCAAAACTGGCGTTCCGTACGATTTATACGAAGAGATATTAAAAAAAAAGAATGAAAAATATTTTTCACCGGATCTCACACCGCATTGACACCAATCTATTTATTTCTTTTTCTATCATGAATCCGTTCTAGCAGCTTGCAAGTTTCTACAATCGAGTAAGAAAATATACCAATTATCTGAATGATTTAAAAAAAATTTTTAATTCAAAACGTATGAATACCTATATATTAGATACCTATAAAGAGGTACCTATATATTAGATTTGTTTTGGATATCATACATTTTCTTAGCATATTCCAGAACCTCCCTGCAAGGCTTGATTCTGAATCCTAGTTTAATAAAGGGTGGTTACATTTTAAGGGCCGATGTTGAATGTGAACCACACCTAAACGTCAAGTTTTTTTCTGCATTTCATTTAACATTTCTCAATTTCAGACTAATTCAATTTGAACCATGGAAAGATACACAATCGAGCAACGCGTAAAAGTTATTCAGGCTTATAATGAAAATGGACGCTCAAATCAAAATGCATATCGTGCACTTCGTGATTTTTTTCGGTCAATTTAATCGCCCAAATGTGCGTACAATCGGAAAAATCGTGCAAAAATTTGAGCAAACCGGGTCATTAGGAGATATGAAAACACCAGTGCATGCTCGTACAGCTCGTACTGCAGAAAATATTGCTGCTGTTCGCGATAGTGTGGCTGAAGAGCCGTCCACCTCAACTCGTCGTCGTGCCCAACAATTGCACCTCTCACGCTCGTCGTTGATAAACATTATGCATAAAGACTTGCATTTACACCAGTGTCGGGCAAGGTTCATTTATAAGGTTGGGGCACTTGAGAGAAATGCACTCTTTTTCCCGCCTTTGCTCGAACTGTCACTGTGCTTTTCCTTGTTCTAAGCCATGATACAATGACCAGGTATTATTAATAGCGACTGCGCTGCCAAGCTGTGGGCATAAGATGTCAAAAACAAGTGATGTACACCGAAACAAAAATAAGAAGGGTTTTTTGTTTTTAAATCAAGCATTTTGGTGTCATATTGTTCTCATTATGTTCAGAATGATATTTATACACTAAACTTATTTATTGTAAAAACGATTTTACATCAATTTGGGATCATTTCAAGGACAACAATTTTATATCACAAAAACATCTTCAAACGTTAAATTTTCTTAGTCCAAAGAAAACTACATCTTCAAGAGATATTCATGAATTTTCAAGATTTATACTTCGTTGAATAGATACTTGCCTTTCTTTTGATACCCATAAATATTACTTTTGTTGGAAAATTTTAAAAATCACATGTTTTTAAGGTCATTTTTTTAAACTTTGGAACCATATAATTTATGAAGGACTTGAGAGCGGCCCTTAAGTTTTTCACTTCTACCTTGTTTAGCTCCAAATACACATTTTGAAAAAATAAAAATAAAAAAGACCATTTTTGCTAAAGGTTAAATGTTCCGAAAATTGTGCCGTTTTAAAAATTATTATTTCCTTTTTAAGAAAAATCCCTTTTTTAATTAAGAAAAACAACATCTTTAAATGTCATCACCTCATTTTGACAATATATGTCACCCACGCTGAACAGCTGTTTCAGCTCGATTAATACTACCTTCAACTCATTCTATCATGTTCTAAGCCTTCATTTTCTTCATTTCTTTTCATCCATTCTAACAATTCGACCGAGCTCGCTCTCAAGTGCCACAACTTTATAAATAAGCCTTGGTGTCGGGCAGCTTTGCACTCTTGAGATTATGTTTGTGCAGTAAAATGTCTCACCTAAAAAACGATCAAAGCTTCAGTCAGCGTTGCCATATGGTCCGATATATCGGATATGTTACGATTTTAATACTTGAATCCGACGTTCCGATATTTGACCAAAATTCTTCAAAATGTTACGATTTCAGAAAAAGGAGATCCGGCGTACGATTTTGCATATATTTTATATACATATGTATATGAACAGAAAAAAATTTGTTTAATAAAATTGATAGCAACTTTAAAATAAAAAGATGCGATGGTACTTCTGCATTTCCAATAATGGAAAAATTAAGTTTTGAATTGTTGAGCTTACCAAATTCCTCAGCTAACGTTGAGCGAACTTTTAGTCAAATAAATATTAATAAAACTAAAGTTCGCAATAGATTAGAGTTTAATACAATAGAAGGAACTCTGCATACAAAAGATTAGCTGCGTATGAAATCTTTTTACTGTTTTAGTCTTGAAATTGATAAAGAATTGATAAACAAATTTAATAAAGCAATGTATAGTCTTTGCTGGCTTAAAAAAACAACTATTTTTCTTTAATTTACTTGAAGAAAAAGCTTTGCATTTATAGAGTTAAAGTTGAAAAATTATGTATTATAGCTCTATGTATTTAATTTTTTCCGATTTAAGAGATCTACATTAAACCAAACTGTGTTGCTAATGCATTTACTTTGATTCTTACTCTTCGTTTGTGTGTTCAAAAACATTTTCAAAATGCAATTTATTATAATACATTTTCTATATTTATAATGCTTATTAAATTGACTTTTGAAAAAAATTTGATTTATTTAAATAAAGAAACCTTCGTCATACGTCCAATAAAATGTAATACTTTATTTGTATTCTTTGTTGTAATATGCGACTGAAAATTTCTTAGTACTTGTTTTCAGAGTTTCACAAATCCGACGAGAAATCCGACGGACAGCAGCAATAGAGTGCAAAAGTTACGCTGTAAAATTTTTTTTCATGGCAACACTGGCTTCAGTGTTCAAGCGAATGTCTAGCAGTAGCTCGTTCTTGTAACTCGTAACGATCGCAGTTACCGTTCCATGTTACCGATTTGACGTCACTCTGACGTAATTGTCACCTACACTGTTTGTGTAATAATCTGAATCGATTTCTGTTCTATTCGTTTGTTCCAAATCGAATAGTTGTCACATGTTCCGATTTCACTTCAATAGAATCTTTACAAAAAGTGTTTGTGTAAGAAAAGTGAATCGATAAAACTTCATGTTTTTCTCACTCACTCTGCGGCAAGTGAGAATTCTACCGATCTGTATAAATGACAGTAATGTTGTGTATATATAAAATAACAAGTACTCGCAATTAATATTCTAAAACGGGTACTTTCGCTTAAGTTAAATTTTTTTATTGTAATACTCTGATTTTACTATTGTTTTTGTTTTAAAACGTTTTAACTTTCAAGGTAATGCGATTTAAAAAGAATGCTCATTTACATAAAAGAAGAAAATTTAAGAAACAAAATATTTGTTAGAGCAATGCAAAAGAACCCGGTTGCAAATATTTGCTAAGCTTATATTACACATCACTTATTGTCAAATTATTTACATTCATAATAGTTGATTATTTCCGCAAACATTATAACACATATAAATAATCAAATAATCACTTTTTAATAAAAAGACCATCACCTTTTTTTATAAAATTTTAGAGCACATAAAATAAAATAAATGCAAGTAGACAGCTGCTTACCATTTAATTCAATTTCGCAACGTTTCTTCTCGATTTGTGTCCTTTTTTATCACGGACCAAATTTTTACCGATTTCAACGTACACAAACATTAGTTGTCACGAAATCGGTAACTAGGGATCGATAACGCGTGACGTCACACAAATCGGTAACTTGCCGATTTTGTTACAGGAACGAGCTACAGGTAGGATCTGCGCTTGCGTGTTCCCTGAATATATTTTATTATATCTGCGTCGATAAGCAATGATAGCTTAAGTGGATTTAAGACAGAATTAAGTTATTGGTATAGTTGTGTTCCACGTATATATAATTATGAGCACACAAAATCTAGAACTTCTAGCATGACCTTAGCCAAAGATATGACGCAAAAACAAAAGGCCCTTTCATGTAACTTATATAGCGAATGAAAACTTTGAAGCAAGATTTCTGGAAACTTTGAAATAAGACTTAAGCTGTTATTGCTCATCGACACTAATATAACGTAATATTACACTGTATAAAATTTTATGTATGAAAATAACAGCATGGCGCGGCATAAAAGAGGTAAAATTAAAAAATTATGCATTGCAAGGCATTACGATAATTTGCATGGTCAATATAAGGTAATTATAAGTAAGTATCATGAAAGCATCTTACGCTGTCAGTTTGGCCTTGGAAAAACACAATAAGCAACATAAACACAATAAAGAAACATATTTGTTTTTACTATTAGCCTGCCTTTTTACATTTCCGTTTTATCTGTATTTCACATTATTCGTCTGTCGGTCCTTTTGATATTCCGTCCACTACTTATTTATTTAATTTCGCAATACAAATCCGAGCAAAAAAAAGTCCCATATAAGATTTCCGCAAAAAGCGCTTTTGCACTACTTTGTTTTCAGTGTGAGTTTTAAAGCGCTCATTAATACATACTCAAGATGAGAAAGTATAGGTGTGCAAAGCTGCCCGACAGCAAGGTTAATTTATAAGGTTGTGGCACTTGAGAGAAATGCACTCTTTTTCCCGCTTTTGCTCAAACTGTCACTGTGTTTTCCTTGTTCAAAGCATTCATTTTCTTCATTTATTTTCATCCATTCTAACAGTTCGACCGAGTTCGCTCTCAAGTGCCACAACCTTATAAATGAGCATTGCCCTACACTGATTTACACGCTTACAAGGTGCAATTGACTCAAGAACTAAAGCCTCTTGACCATTTCAAGCGTCGTCAATGGTCAGAATGGTGGCAAGAAATGGCAACAGTGGATGATCAATTTTCGAAGAAAGATGAGGCACATTTTCACCTCAGTGGATTCGTCAATAAGCAGAATTGGCGTATTTGGGCAAATGATAATCCAAGAGTGATTGTCGAAAAACCAATGCACCCACAAAGAGTGACTGCTTGGTGCGGTTTATGGGCTGGCGGCATCATCGGGCCGTATTTTTTCCAAAATGAGGCCGGTCAGGCAGTTACTGTGAATGGTGTTTGCTATCGTGAGGTGATAACGAACTTTTTATGGCCGGAATTGGAAGATATAGATGTGGACGACATGTGGTTTCAACAGGACGGTGCCGCTTGCCTCACAGCTAACGAAACAATGGCTCTTTTGCGCGACAAATTCAATGGCCGCGTTATCTCAAGTGGTTGCGATGTCAATTGGCCACCAAGATCATGTGATTTGACACCGTTGGACTTCTTTCTTTGGGGTTATTTGAAAGAAAAGGTGTACGTCGATAAGCCAGCAACAATTCAAGAGCTAAAGGATGAGATAATTCGGCACATTAACTGCATAGAACCTCAATTATGCCTCAGCGTCATCGAAAATTTGGACCATCGGATGGAGGTGAGCCGTCGAGGTAGCGGCGGCCATTTGGCCGATATTTTAATCCATACATAATTGCACCATACCAATATTATCATAACAAAAAGAAAAGACAATAATTTCCTTAATAATTTGTGTTTTATTCAAAACCAACATCGGCTCTTAAAATTTAACAACCCTTTATAAGAACGTGACGCGAAAAAAGCCCACAAAATTCTCAAACTCGGTGGGCGCAGCTAAATAACGTGAATTTTAAGAAGTAAAAAATAGCTCTTTTAAATCGAGTTTCTCATTTACGTTTATTACATAAAAAACTTTTGACTATAATAAATTCTAATGTAAAATCGTTTACTAAATATGTTATAGGGTTTTTTAAAAAATTAGTCCTTGATCCAAAATTGGCCTACTTTATTAAATTTCCTAATTTTTTTATTTCGCTTTTGAATTAGAAGCTTTGCTCTCGACTAAATCGCTGCAAATTTCTTAAGTTAAAATGTTGTAGAGTTTTTTGTCATTTTATTAAGTTTAGGAAAAATTTCAAAAAAATTCAAATTGGATCATCTTTATGATAGAAAAATACGCCGACTTTTTGGAAAACATTAATTTTGTTATTAAATTTGTTTACTTTGTCTTCTGCTTGTTTACAATGACTTTAAATCATAAATTTGCTTATTGTCGAAGCTTATATTCATTATTGAATTAAATGCACTTTGCTTTCTGTTGCTACGAAGAATGATCTTCGACTAATTAGGGATATCATTCCTTAACATTCGCCAATTTCTCGTAAGAATAACTTCGTAATTTGTTTCATTACATTTGTAGTATTTACGTAAAAGTTCATTCGCAGGTTGACCGTACGCATTATTCGTAAAAGGTATGAAGTTTTAGTTGAGTTTAAAAAATGTGCAACTGAAATCGTTCAGACTGGTTTGTCGAACAATTACCGAATATAAGAACATGTGTGATTGTAAGGTGGCCGTAGCCTACTGGAAGAGTACGTGCCCCATACGCTGAAGAACTGCGGTTCAAACCCTAGATGAACAGAAGGTTTTTTTTCGTGACTAGGTATTACGATCATTCGTAAATGTAAAGTACAATATAAATTTTTTTTTGTACGAATACGAATAAAATATTTGAAATGTGTACCAAACTACGTCCATTCTACAAATTCTATTCGTGTCTGAAAATTACCAATAAAATTCGTAAAAAAAATTTTTCAATTTAAGAATACGTATTAAAAAGTTTTTGTGAAACAAAGGTAGATGAAATGGTATCGTAACTTATTAGGCCGTGTTCTCTCAATTTTTTTTTTCGCAAACGCGGCTGAGAAATACTGAATATTAAATATATAAATGTATTTAAATACATACAATATTCAGCATTTTTCAGCAACGCGAGAGCAATCGCGACTAAAACGCGTAATATGAACACGGCCTTACAGCCACGGGTACAACATACTATTTGAAAATTAATGGTTTAGCTCTGCTTTATTTATAAATTAACCTAAAAAAAGTATTTTTTATTCTTTTCAAAATATATTAAATGCATAATGAACATATCGTCATATGAAATCAAAAAAGCTACTAAACATTCAAAATCGACTTTTAGATTGATTATGAAGCATCTTATCAAAATACATGTTTCGCAAAATTTTACTCTTCTAAAACTAAAACCGACGTTTTTATTTACAAAGTCCTCAAAGCCCTAAGTTTAAGCGCAACTTAAAATTTAGAAAGTTTTTTGATTTTCTCTTAAAATTTTTCATTTAAACTTATGTCTTTTTTGATTTAATATAAAGATATATAAAAAATGTTCATTGCCTAGGGGGGAGAGGGGGCAAGCGCCCATGGCAATATCCCAGTGGTTAGACTAGAGAACTTACAAACTGAATGTCGTGAGCTCAAATCTCAAGGTGTTTGTATTTTTTTCGATTTTATTACAATATTTTAATACAAGCCTGTACTAAGTTTAAGACCACAGTTGTATTAAAATCATATCACAGTACTTTGCAAACCCTAGATTTGAAACCAAAGTTGGTGTGGACTTATAAGTAGTACCGAAAAATTTAAATTTTAGTACAAGATTTCTTTCCGTGTACTTAAATGCTATTAGGTCTTCTTCCGCACTTAGTTCAAGTAATTGTAATAGAATAGAGAGTGAAATGTTGCTTGTTATTCTTCTCTCTCTAGCAATTCGTAAAAAAATTCTTTCAAGCAACTTCATGTTACTTTGAAATTTAGATAATAATATAATCATTTTAAATAATCTATCTTAAAGTTACAATGTATCCTAAACTTCGCTTTTATATGCATGTTAATAAAATAACGAATAGAGCAAACAGTAATTTAAGATTTATTAAACGTTGGGCAAAAGAGTTTAATGATCCATTCACAACGAAAACCTTATTCACTAACCTAGTGCGGCCTATCTTAGAATACGCTTCAGTTGTATGGTGCCCAAGATACGGTTGTTTCATAGATAACATTGAATCTTTTATTTTGCTTAAGCAATCTTTATTGTAATACTGATTTTCACTTACCACCTTATGAATATCGGTTACAACTCTTAAATATTCCTTTTTTAAATAATCGGAGAATTATGATAAATGCTTGTTGGACTATTAAATTTTTACAAGGTTATGTGAACAGTCCATTTTTATTGAGTAAAATATACTTTAATATTCCTCTTCGTCCTAGAAGATCTTTTGAGTTACTCCACATGAACTTTTGTAGAACTAATTATTTGCAAAATGAACCACTTAGAAGCGCTTGCGGTGACTTTAATTTAGTATCTGATGTTATATCCTTAAGTGAATCCATGGACTCAATCAAACCTGCAGTACCGTCGTTGATTATGATCACGTTCTCTCAAACACATATCTGATGCATTTTGTGATGTTTGCTAATACATTAATAGAATAATCCACGGCCGTAGCCAGGAACGATTATTTGGGGGGCTGAGCAAGTTTTTGGGGGAGCTGACTTTTCAAGAAAATAAATAACTATTTATTCATAGATATCATCTTTTTGCAATGCAATGAACCCAATCTTTTCTTGTCAAACCAAGGAACATAAGGAACGGTCATTGAGGATCGTCGTATCGAATCTATTCTCGATTTTGACATGCGATAAAGGTTTGCATTTTTCGTTGGGCACTAAAGTTTTGACAAAGGAAAATTCTTCTCGGAACGAAAATTTAATTTTATTTAATGGTTGCAATGCATCGAATTTAAAATTTATGCTTAAAAGTCGTTAACAGCTTTTAAGTCGTCATTATTTTTCTCAAAACGTTCATCAATTTCTGAAATAATTGAGTCAATTATTTCATAATAAATGCGCCTTACACAGTGTCTACACTTGCATTATTTTATTGCATGCGAACTGTCAAACTGCTAATGAAATTGCTCATATCAGGAAATTTATCTCTTGAAATATTTCTTGAGATATATTTCATGAGATGAGCTGTCTCTTTTCAGTAAAATATGTAAGCGTGTGCACTTTCAAGAACCTTTCAAGCAAAAAATATTACAATAGCATAAATAAAGTGAAAAAACATGAAATGTAATGACGAATGGATGAAATTATGAATTTAATAAACTTTTATAAGCAATTTAAAAATGAAATTTTATGAGATGAAGTGCCCACCTAAATATTATAGCATGAAATCTGGATATCATGAAATTCTATTTGACAGTTCGCTTGCAATCAAATATTGTAAGTGTAGACACTGTGTTAATACAGACTTATTGCAAAAATCACTTTCATGTTTGCAAATTTTTGTTTGCTGTTTCTATTATTCCCAATATTTAGCTGTGACTTCATCAGCTTTTTTGAAGCAAAGTAACGAACAATGTACAGAAATACAATCGAAAATATTTCGTTCTCACTCCTATCTGTCGTATCTGCAATCAATGCTAAATATTATTTAGCTCATTATCACTTATTTCTCGGAAACAATTTGCAATAATATTTATGATTTTATTTTGCATTTGCAACGATGTATAGACAGCATTGGTAGGCATACCATCTTGACATATCTTTAAGTTTTTGTGCTTTTCGATCATGTCTTTAAACCTTAAACATATTATGAAACAGTCTTGACTCTTAATTTTCTTCGTCAGTAAACCCATTTCCTTGAAAAGGCAGCTTATTCTTACCCAGAAAAAAATTGTAGAAACAATCCCTTTGACATAATATTGTCGCTTTTAAGCGACAGCGTTATTAAGAAGGCTCGAAATTTCTAGATTGTTTTCAATACTTAAAGAATGTTCTTTCCAAGCAACCATAGCAGAAAGATGTATAATGCTTAAGTCATGTTTCTTCAAAGTTTTTTCTATTACACGAGCCTTAGACCATTTATTATATCCCGTAGTGCAAAAATAGTCACTAGCATTAGTTTTCGCTAAGTGCGTTAACCTTTAGTAACCCGCGCTTGCGTGTAAACAACACAAATTGGCGCCCAAATTTTACTTCAATCTTTTCTGTTGAGAGCTTCTTTTCTTAAATTGAATTCTGAAAACTTTTCTGTTAAAATGAGTTGAAAGTAGCATCGTTTTTGGGAGAGTTCGGAAAACTTTTGGTGGTGCTCAGCTGCCCCCAGCACCCCTCTGGTTACGGCCGTGGAATAATCTAAATGGATAAATGGTCCTAAGACTGAAATGGATAAATTTTTAGTTAAATGGATAAATCACGCAATATGTGAATTATCTTTTTTCACCATTCCAACAAGCACAACATGTCCAAAATTGGATCAGAAACCAGGGATATTAAAGTTAAAAAAGTTTAAGAAACAAAAATCGGAAAAAATTGATTATTAAATTTTTAATTGACTCAATGTTACAAAATAAGACCACATTCAATATAAGTTAATTGAATATTTATTCCATAAGGAAGTGTTTTTTTAATCGAGCAGCGCTTTCGACACCAACGGCAGTGGTGTCAAATAAAATTTGTTGATTTTTAGGGTTTTTTTATATTTTTTACCTTAAAACTAGGCTCTGATATGTTGACAGCCCTGCAATTAAATTTTTTTAAGGAATATCTAAAATATTTTCTTAAAATTATTGAAGTTATTTTAAATGCGAAGAAAAATTTTATCGATTTTTTATGATTTTTTTGTGTTCGAAATGCCAAAGGCAGGAACTTTAAGAATTTTTGAAAAAAATCAAGTTTCAACAGCTATAACTTTCTCATCCGAATTTTGGTTTTTTCAATTTTTTTGCACAAAATAGCTTAAGACTATGCCAGAGTCACCTGTAAAGTCGTTTTTTTTTTAATTTCACATTTTTTAATTTTTGAGGGTTTTGTTCGTAAAAATACCCAAACTCGACATTTACAAAATGTTACTTACACTTCTAGTAAAAAATTTCATAATGACCAAGTTAATCTAACCTAATTTTCACATTCAGTTAATTTTTTTGTATTTACATTAAATGTTGTTTTAGAAAACATTTCTACAGCATTTCATTGCCATTTTTTTCAAAATTTAATTTTTAAGTTTTTTTTTACTGCAACAAGAGAAAAAGGACATTTTTTCAAAAACTGAAATATCACAACTCTAGCAACTTTTATCCGATTGTTATGTTTTACAGCTCACTTTTAGGGACAATTAAATAACAAACGCAAAGTGTATACCAGTCTTAGGCACAAAATAAGGTTTTATGTGCAAACAATCGACTAATATGTAAAAAGTCAAAAAAAATTTCATATGTTTTTAAATTTCAAATTTAAATTGCTTTGATGGTCGGATAAATAATTGCTTACAATTTGATATTTTTATTGTTCTTACATCAAAAGGAACGATTTTTCAGCAATCCATCTTAAGAAACGAAATTTATAAAAATATGGTCACCCTTAATGCACATCTAAATAATCTGAATGGACCTAAACCTGTGACTACATTTATCGGTGGTACCGTGGTGTCTTGCTTTTTACCTCTTGAAACACTACGTTAGATCAATTTGTAATATATAAATATGAGTGGCTTATAAGACCTAGTTTGTCCTGATGCCTGCGTTCGCAACTGGTTTTCTTTGTTTTAAGAAAATTGTTTTAGTGAAGTTGACCTAGTTTGTCGAGTAATCACCCTGTCAAGCTAGGATCCCACCGGCTTCAGGAAGACAGAACGTTATACATATATATTACATATTTACTTATTGGAGTGGATACAAAAATTTTTGCTATCTTGACTTTGTTTGTCTTGATAACGCGATATTTGTAATGTTGCTAATCTGACCTTGTTTGTCTTGAAAACGCAACCCTGCTATGCTGTCTAATATTATCGTTTTGACTTAGCTTTTTTATTATGTTAGCATTATTTTCTAATTTGTTAAAACTTTTTTATTTGTTAATTTATTTAAAAAAGAATAAAAGAATTTTAATTTGCAATAAAACCTGTTAAGGTTTAGCAACCAAATAAATAAATAAATAAACTGCCTTTACATGGCAGCTTCCTTAGAAAATGAGTCATTCAAAGTCTACTTAAAGCTAGTAGGTCAAACTTTCATAACACGCAAAACACAATTGATCATTATAAGCTCGACAAAGTCCTTTCAGGTCCTTTAATTCGTCTGTTTTTTGTAAAGTAATAATTATTTTATGTCTTTTCGCATATTTTTTTTAACTAAATTTGGTAGCGTGGTAGTTTTTGGAAAATAAAATTACGATTATTGTCTGCCCAATATTTTATTCAGCAAATAACAGTTTGTTATATCTCGAAAACTATGTATGGCTGGATAGTACATTTTGACATGTGATGTGCGTGGCATGGCAATCTTTTATTTGGGAAAAGTGGACCGGCCACGCCTACAGAAACATTTTCCTCAAAAGGGGTGTGGTCTTCCCACCATTTCAATATATTTGCATTTGACCGTATCTTATTTTTAAGTTCATTCGATTTTCGTTTCCAGAACGAAATTAACTTCGGTTATGACTGAAAGCATTTCGTACAAAATTTGGTCTCGATTTAATCACGGTAAGATGCTAAGCATTAGGACATATCGTATATCACATTCTAAGAGGTCTCAAAAGTTACATGGGATTGTAAAGATATAAAAAAAAAAAATTTTAAAAAGTATATTAAAAAATAAATAAATAATTTTGTATGCACAGTCCCTTACAGTTTTAATGAGTCACCGGGCCGATTCACCGTGGTCCAATCAGAAATTAATTTTTTACGAAACGTTTTTAGGCCTAACCGAAACTATTTTCGTTCTAGGAGCAAAAATCGATGAACTTACAAATCTCCCATACAAAAAGAAATGTTTGTACTCCGTCTCTAAAGCCGTTTTTATACAGCTTATTAAGGTTGTATAGCTGCTTTAAAGTTTTCTCTTCTAAAAGAAAAACAATTTTGTAAAAAGTAATTCGTTACGTCTTCGTACTTTCCGCTTCCCTACACTTTGTCAATCTGTTGCTGTCACATTTACGCCATGTTTAATATGAAAGCGCAACGACAGACTTACTTACACGCACGATTTACCGCTATATTTTACGCTAAGAGCCAACAAATTTGTCAACGTTTTAATGCAGCTAAAACTAAAATGGCAGCAAACAAAAAATATGGCAAGCAAAGATTAACGAATTGGAAAAACAGCAAAAATAATTTTGCCAACACAAGCAGCTGATTTCGGGCAAAGTTAAACAACATGTTTTTCACAATAAAAAAAAAATATATACATATATATATATATTTTTATACATCTGAATGTAAGTGACTTTTTTGCGCTTGAATGAGTTACGTGAGTCAGGGGCTTGGAGCTGGATGATGTAGTGGGTTGGTAGCATACTGTTCGGGCCTTGTCGTTATGTGCAGACGTCGTAATAAAATCATAATCTTTGTGGTCTGAAAATATTACCGCAAACATGGTAAATTCAATTAAGTGTGCGGTCAACAGCTAGCATGTCGTTATGCACAAAATAAACCGAAATATTATTCAAATAATAAAGTTATCATTTATTATTATTTAAAATTTGTCCATTTTTAAAGCTATGTTAAAATATCAATTTGTATACCAGCCTATCGCCCCCTGTCATCAAATTATACAACAAAATAGAGACCACGAATAAGTCTCGAATGCATGTGTTGTCAATACATATTGTCTGCATATCAAACTGCCTTCCCTTTAACAATGCGAAAACGGGCGAATTTTTGTTGTTTTCATCAATTTTACCCTATTTTGTAGATGTTGAACGTTTTAATCAATTTTTATGGTCTTACCTTCTAAGCCTCCAACAAACCCAATCGCTGCATCTCGCACACTTTTTCTGCGAAATAGCTTCACACCTTATTTATCCAATTTTTTGGTTTTTATTTGTACAAATACTATATATCATTGACATAAATCTTTACAAATAAGGAGCAGTATAAAAGGCGAATAACAGAAATAAAAAGAGTAAAAAAAACCTGAGAATAAAAGATCCCATAGACTACGCATCCCACCAAAAAAGAATAAAAAAAAAAAATTTCATTGTCTGCCAACACTTAAGTGAGGTCATTTTCATCATCAAGAATAAATGTTGCTTGATGTTAAGGGTTAATGAAGGGAAAAACTCATAAAGACGTTAGTGGCTGCTCGCTTCAGATCCCCTATGCGGCAGAATTTATTTATGTTGCGCCTTTTTTTTAACCCATACAAAACTGCAAACGGAAGCATTACAATGCTAATGAAAATTACTTACTTTCGTATTTTTGTCACTACAACATACTCTAGAAATAAATATTTTAACCATAGGCCTGGCGTACCAAATGGGTCCAGCAGTTTTTGTATTTTCTGTTGTTTTTTTTTTGTGTTCGAATAAAATTTCTCATTTATGTATAAAATAAAAAACATGCGATAGCATATTTATGACAAATTTACAAATCTGGAGGCGTGGAATGCTCCATATGTGATCACATGAAGAAAACTCATTAATAATGAACCATGAATAGAGTTTTCATAAGTATTGAAATATGATTTTTTTAAAGTTGTGTCTACTTGTTCTTGTTTTATAAATTTAATTTTCAATAATGTTACGTGCCTAAGAAGAATGCTTTTTTCACCAAATTTTATGTCAAATATTTTGGTATGATAGAAATGTACTTTTCACTAAAAAATTTATTTACATAATTTGTTAAAACTTTGCGCTTATCAACACTTGCAAATAAAAAAACCGTCTTAAGATATAATGTACGTGTAAAAAGAGAAAAACAGTAGCTTGTTTCCAAACATTTTTTTGCGGTACAAGAAGTTGTTATAATTTTTTGAAATTTATACGAAATACTGTACATAAAAATTACTTTAATAAATTTTTTTTAACAATTTTCTGGCTTTTTATAGAGATCGCTAAAAATGAAATTGAAAAAAATAAAAAAATCCAAAACTATTCGATGGATATGGCCTTTCCCATGAATCTGACACAAACAAACCAAATTTCAAACAATTAAAAAAAATATTTTTATAAAGTATTTTTTATGTACAATAACCTGTACCTGTATAAATTTCAAAAAATATAACAACTCCTTGTACCTCAAAAAAATGTTTGAAAACAAGCTACTGTTTTTCCATTTTTACACGTAACATTAAGGAATCTAATTTCGAAGTGAGCCAGTGGGCAACCTCATTTGAGGCGAGTGTATACAGCTTAACCCATTAATGCTCACCACCAGAACTCGTTGAGTTTATTTTTAGAAATTTTCGGCATTAATTTGTATTAATGTTAGACGGAAAACTCTGAAGTATAAGAAAAAATTCAAAGGATTTGGGTGTGGCAAAGTGTGCAAACGTATAAGAAGTTTACAGACCCCTTTAACAACGGTTAAGAAATTAAAAAAAAAACTTAAAAAAGTAGAAAAAATTAGAAATTGGAAAATTTTTATTTCGTAGCGCAGCCGTTCAACTCCAACCTAATGCCTTTTTTAAATTATATTTTCTTTCTTCTTGATGTTTATAAAAAAATATAACTCACCTGAGTGAAATTTTTCATTTTTCTTTGAAATACTGCACTTAAAACTGGCTGGAAAAAATAAATTAAAAGGCTTTAAAGGTAAACTTTAGAATTTTTATGAAAAAAGCATCTTTTTGGCTTTCAGACTGTTGGAAGCAAAAACTTTACAGTAGCTGCGAATTTTTGAAAATGCTTTCATCGCGTATGACATATCATACGTTGTCATTAATGGGTTAACCCATTTCCAGCTATTGGTGCATTTTTGCACCAGTCGTTTACTTGGATTTTACGACCACGGCGCGTCGCAATATTTGGTTTTTTTTATATTTTTATTTTTTGAAAATTCCGGAAAAATTTCAAATCGCAATATCGGATATTTCTTTTCAAAAGTAACTATTATAAGTTTTAAATTTTATGTTAAACAAAATGTAGAACCCGTTTGCTGTTTTAAAATGGGCAAGTACGGCTGTTAAGGTATGTGATGCAGTATATACCCTTACCTGTGGAGGTAAATAAATTTTGCCAGACAAAGTTTAGGGCCATATATAGACCCTGGACGAAATTTCATCGATTTTAGCCCAGTAGTTAAGGAGCCGCCGGAAATGGGTTAAAACAAACTTAAAGTGCCTGTAAAATTTATTTTAATGTTATTGTAATTATAATGACTACAGATTTAAAAAATCTAATGTTTCTTTAAAATAAATAAAAGTTTTATGTTACGTTTTTAAGCTTGAGTTATAGTAACATAACTAAAAGTAATAGTTTTTAACTATTTTTACTTTTAGTTATGTTTTACGGTGTTTGTAACTTTTATAAGTTTAATGAATATTTTATAAAAAAAATCAAATATACAAAAATTTGTAAAAAACTATTAATGACTTCAATTGAGTAATTTTATTAGCTGTTGGTTATAAATTGAAAAAAAAAAACTATATAAATTTGCTAACACGAATTTTTATGTCGCATTTGTGGATTTTACTCTCCTCGGGTTGGCATCACTGGTTTTAGCTGTGAAATTATTAAAGATTATTCGTCAGTATAACAGTTTCATTGCGGTGGCGCTAAATACCTCACATATTTTAAGGCATATGCTGAAATTAAGAAGAGAAAAACGCAACATAACAACAACAATTATATGCAAACTTTAACTCGCTTTAACTTCAAATATATTACTTTTTAAGATATAAAAAGTCCAGTTTGCACATCTACAGATCTACACCTACAAAACCATAATAAAATTATTACGATTGGACTTGTACTTACGCCGTACAAAATTTGCGTTTGCGTAATATATATAAAAATAAGAAGATATGCAATACTTTGTTTTTGCTTTGACTTATTCTCTCATTATTTCAGAGCACAAACAACGTAAGTCCACAATTACTACAGACAGGGCATTTCTTAAGGAAATCGCCAAAGGATGAATTTATTCTACTTTTATAAGCAAAACTAAAAAATTTTAAATAAAAATATTATGAAAAAAGCTTTCCATAATCGAAAACAAGCAAAAAGCCAAAATTTTTAAAAAGTTCGGAGCACAAACAACGTAAGTCCATAATTACTACAGACAGCGCATTTCTTAAGAAACTCGTCAAAGGATGATTTTTTTTTCTTTTTCTATAAGCAAACCAAAAATTAGGAAAATAAAAAAGTATGAAAAAATCTTTCCATAATCTAAAACAAGTTAAAACGGGAAAATTTTTAAAAATTTCTAAGCACAAACATCGTAAGTTCACAATTATTACATAAAGCGTATTTCTTAAGGAATTTGCCAAAGGATGAATTTTTTTCTTCTTTAATAAGCAACACTAAAATTAGGAAAATTATAAAAAAAGCTTTCAATATTCCAAAACAAGCTAAAAATGGAAACTTTATAAAAGTTCGGAGTAGAAATAACGTAAGTCCACAATTACTACAGACAGCGCATTTCTTAAGGAAATCGCCAAAGGATGAATTTTTCTTTTTTTTTATAAGCAAAACAGAAATTAAGAAAATAAAAAAATTATGAAAAAAGCTTTCCATCATCTAAAATAAGCTAAAAAGTGGAAATTTTAAAAAAGTTCGGAGCACAAACTACGTAAGTCCAAGCCTTTGTACAAGTAAGTCATTTTCTTTACCATTTTTGAAAATAAATTTATTTTGTTAAGATGTATGAATAGCTTATTCTTTGCTTATTATCTACTGTCTGAACAAAAGTTGTAATTAATTCCTTGAATTTTATACAAGGATTTTTGCAAACATCTAAATATCTCAAAATAAATATAAATAGACTTACGCTACTAGTGCTCTGCGTAGCTAATAGCTCACTCTCAAAACGACGTCGAAACAAAATTGTTGTATTCTGGAAACATTCAATTTCAACGTTGAGATCTGCAGTGATTGTTCATGTCAATCGTTGAGCAAACGTCGTCAAGTAAAACGAAGCCTTCGTGACAAGCTTCGTTCGTTTTCCGACGTGATCGTCTTAAATTCAGTCTTTATAATTTTTTCTTGCGCGTCGTCCAACATTACGTTGCTTATGTTTTTGAAATACTCTCAACGTCAGTACTTGTCAAAAACATTATTACCAGATTGTAAAAGTTCAGCATTTAGCGTAAAACTGACAAAAAACTTAAAAATTGTATACTTATTACTAGCATTTTTTAATAGGTGGCAATACCTTTTGCACCAGCTGTTTTGGTTATTGAATTGTCGACTTTTGGTAGAAAATAAACTGCTTTTAAATTGATTGTGATAGTTTCTGTTGCTAAATAGATTGTGTGCACTTCTAAATATATTGTGTGTGGCGGACCGTAGAAGTTTACTTTAGCAGATGGCGTTCCATTTTTCATCTGCTTTTGCTGTACTAGCTCCAAAAACTCTATTAGCTCGATTTTCAGAACGATAATAATTTTGTTCTCGTCAAATTGTGACGTCTCGTTCGGATTTTTTTGCTTACAAAGACCCAACTTTACACAAGGTATGTGAGGTATGTGTCTGACATTCTTCATACATGGAACCAAAACAGCTGATTGCCGCCTGTTTGATAGACGCATCGTTTGTTTTACCTAAACGGGGCATTAGACAACACATTTGAATGAAACTTATATCATTTGAAAGCTCTGGTTCAGAGAAAGTGCACAATATAATTTTTATTCAAATGTTTTGTCATTAAGTTAGGTAAAAATTATTCATTAAAAACACTTTTTTCCCATATAAAAAACAGCAGCAAGAGAGTCGCGAGAGTAAAAAAAACAGAGCTGTGCGGTTGTTGTCATGGTATAATTACTGACAAGGTAGTAGCGTAAACTGACTTTTTTTCTCACGAGCAGCGATCGGAAGTTGTCAAAATTTGCTGTTCATGCAATAAATCAAAGAAAAATTAAAAAATAAGCAACGACTTAGACATAGTCTGCACACTAACCTTAAAAAATGTTTATTTTTCACATTTCTTTGATTAATTGCATGAACAGCTAATTTTGACAACCTACCCATCGCCGCTCGTGTTAAAAAAGCCAGTCTATGCTACTACCTTGTCGGTAATTGTACCATGTTTTGGAAAAAACGCAGAATCTAAGACAGAATTGAAAAACCTCGCTGCATACTGTGATCTTTTTACAAAATCCCCAATAAATGTGAAATTTTACAACATTTATTGTAGTGATTTTGCAGTCAACAGCAACAAACTACAACTCCTGTCGTTATTTTTGACTCCTGATAGCCAAAAAACTGTCACTATTATCGTGTCAAATAGTTATACCATGGTTGTTGTAGCTATTTCCTTTGTCTCTTTTCGGACACATTCAACCAGCGTTGCTGAGACAACACAAAATAAAGGGGGTTCTACATAAAAGTGCACACTTTAATTTTAAAATAAAAACACGATAAAAAACGATATTTTAATTGCACGAACTACGACCCATTGTTTTCGATATATATAAACCGTTACAAACAAAATACATGCATACATAAGTGATGATCAATTCTAGGCAAAAAGTGGATATTTGCATACTTCCAAAAATTGGCAATAAAGTAAATTCCATATCGCTTTTTACGATATTTTGAGTTTAGTCATTATTCCTTGTGACCACAGATATTTCGTTGTGGACGATTTTCAATTAAATCTCCGGGGGGAAGGGGAGGAGTAAGGGGGTTCGGTCGTGTGTAACGTCACAAAATCATTTCTATCTTAATATTTTATTCAATATTCTTCAATATTTTTTAACGGTTTTCTGAAAAAGTTAAATCTGGTTATTTGAATTTTGGCGTTTAAAATTCTTTATCTTTTACTATAAGATTCGATAAGACAAAAGCTTTATCTTATACATATATAAATACGTGAACATTAAAAGTTGTCGTACGTTTTTTTAATATTTATTTTAGAAAAAGGATAATGAAACTTATATCATTCGAAAGGTACTGCACCATAGATGTGCAGAAACATTACCCGAAATATAAGCGTTGAACGTATATTTTAATTTTAGTAAGGGATTATCCAGACTGGATGAGGAGGCTTGCACAATATAATTAGATTTTAGAATGGTGACTTTTGACTTGAAAAATAATCGTAAAAAGAGCGTTTCTTAAATGAAGGCCAAATTATAAGAGATGGAAGAACATGATGTAAGATTAAATTTTAGACAATGATAAGATGTTCAAAAACTTAAACAGTCATTTTTTGCCATCTCTTACGGATACCCTACAATAACAATTTATTTTATATAGCATGTATTATTTTATATAGCATACCCAGTGAACCAAAACTACCGTTTTCGAATTCATTTATGAACCTTTTCGGGTAGAAATGTTCGGCATTCATAAATTAACCCTCTCAAAAATGAACCTTGTTTTTTAGGAAATAATTTAAAAAAGAACCATAAATTGTCCTTTTTTTGTTCGGATATGAGTTAAAAATAGAACTATAGAAAAGTTAATTTTCGGCACTCGGAAATGAACCCTTTTTGAATCAATCGCCAGACAAAAATGTCGCTCAAAAACGAAATTTTTTTTTCTTCTTTTTTCTGCGGAAATGAGTTAGAAAATGAACCATAGAAAAGTTCTTTTTCGGCACTCGGAAATGAACCCTTTTTGTATCAATCGCCGGGCTGAATTGTTTTTCGAAAACGGACCTTTTTTTGTTCAGAAATAAATTAAAAAATGAATTATTTTAAACTATAAATTTTATTATTGCATATTATAACATAGCAATAATCAAACTATTTTAATTAATATTAAACAAATTTTGTTTGAAAAAATTATTATTTAGTTTATCATATACATGGATAATATGCATGTGTAGTATTAATATATGTGTAGTATTAAACAAAGTTACTATATTAAAAAATAATAGTAAAAAAGAAAGGTCCCAGCAGATAACTTAATGATTGTAATGAATTCATTGATGCTTAAATTGAAATTTCAATAAAAATCTTAACTTAAAGCAAACACATCTGCTGTCACGCACATCTAACCACCTTATTTATAACAGTATTTTTAAAATGATGAACAAAAATGGTTAATTTACGAGTAATTTTTACCTTCTAAAATGATTTTTTTTTTTATTCAAAATAAGTTTTTTATGAACTTTGCAAAATAAGTAAAGTTTTTATTTATGGGAAAAGTTTTCACAAATTTCATTTTCAATAGCAAGCACTTTTAAGCGACAAAATAAAAAATCAAAAATTAAAAAAAACTATCCAAAAACGTTCGCAAAACTCTCACCTTACTCAAAACCTTGGCTTATGGTTCAGTGGGTATTCTTACAAATAGTAAATTATGAAAAATTCTTTTGAAATTCTCTTGACAAACAAATTTCGATAGAATCCGGTATGTATATAAACAACTACATTTTTTTCATTTTACATTAGACATAAATTGGTTTTCAGTTTTGCAGATATGCAGTAGTTTGTTACCTCGTTTTGAGGCAATGGAACAAACCCACACAAATCTTCTGACCAGGCTGACACAAGAAATAATATTGCTCAGGAAAGAATGTCGTGATGGTCATAGAGATGCTTACTTCAGATGCTTTTCTTCAAAAGTTCATAGGAGTTGAAGAAGAGTGCTTCGAACGAGTCACTGTTAAGTGATTCAATTACTCCAACGACCGCGTTAGTAAGAAACTGGCGAATAAAAATTAAAAATTAACTTTTATCTATATATAAAAAATTGTTAAATTAACTTTTTAAATTAGTTATTTTAATAGTTAAAATAAATATTTACATTATTTTAGATTTCACTTACAATTTAATTTTATAATCAATGAAGTAATTTTTTTAACCTTAAATATTTCGCTGGCGATGGTCCTGAATATATTAATACTTTGTCCAAACAAAATTTCAATAAAATGTAAACTTTACTTTTATATATATTATATCGATATGCAATAATAACACAATTTATGATTAAACAAGATTAATTTCTGAGTGTCGAAAATGTGCATTTCTATGGTCCGTGTATTAACTCGTTTTCTAACAAAAAAAGGTTCGTTTTTGAGAGGCTATTCAGTCCGAGGAATGAGTTCAAGATGGCTCATTTATGAGTGCCCAAAAATAACTTTTCAGTATATTTTTTTTCAACTCGTTTCTAACAAAAAAAATTACAATTGATTATTCCTTTTTTAACTCATTTCTGAAGAAGAAAAGGTTTGATTTTGAGAGTCATTTAAGTCCAACGAATGAGTACAAAAGAGTTCATTTATGAGAGCCGAAAATGATTTTTTTCTACGCGAAAAGGTTCATAAATGAATTCAAAAGAGATAATTTTGGTTCACTGGGTCGAAAACTATAGATTTCCTCAGTACAACGTATTTTTGTATGAAAAGTCGTTGATTAAGAAAAACAACGGCTTACAGCAATTCCATTTTAAACGTACCGTAAAATAAAAAATTATGGAATGACCATCTCCGATTTGGTGATATTTTGCATGAAGCATTACTGACTTGTCGGCCTATGTAGTCTAGTGGAGAGTGCGCTAGACTATCAACCCAAGGGTTGATTCCCTGGTTCGAATCCGGGCTCGGGCATGGTTCTTTTCACTTACTTTGTTCTTTTCTACATTAAAGAATTATGGAAAACTAAAAGTCCACAACTAAATTGTGGAAGATGTGGAATTAAAGAACATTAACAATTAAGCGCTGGAAATGCTTGCCGAGGTTAAGTCATAACACTAGCCTCGGTTAAAAGCAATTCAAACTGTCTTTCACGGTTGTTTCGCCTAATCAATAATTCACGCATTGTTCCAATCAATTCCTGTAAATAAATCTATCCCTTTCCTTTCAGGTCAAAGACCAATCCTTGTTTGTGTAAGGTGCTTGCCTTGGTATTTTGATCTTTAAAAAAAAAAAAAAAACTAAAATTAAAAACTTAATTTGGAGGAAAAAAGTTTGACGTGATTTTTGGCGGAGTGCACAAAATTAACAAAAACGTCAAAAATTGATTTTTACGAAAATTCAAATCTAAAACATTTCTAAACCAAATGTAAAATCTGAACGATAGTTGAAAAGGTAGTTAAACTGACTTTTTTAAAAAATAATTTATGGTAATTTTGGTTGTTGAAGATTCCATCACTTGTGGTAAGTTAATTGATTTCAAAGTATGGGTTTGAAGAATACCATTTTAAAATTGTAAATAACTGTTTTCTTAAAACTGGTAAAAATTACTGTTTCAGCAATATAATGAGATTGATAATTTTTACATCTAAATGCAAATATTTTTTTTGGTTAACAATGGAGTTTCTTTGAAGATGTAATTGAAAGGATTTGAATCTTAACAATTTTGAGAAATTTTGGTGGTTGGGTGTTCCATCCCTTGTTGTAAGGTAATTGATTTGCAAGTAGAAGTTCGAAGAACATCATTTATAAATTAAAAATAAAATAAATTAAACCTAAAAGGTAAAGCTAGCAAACTTACCTTTCCAACAATATAAAATTAACTCAGAAAAAATTAAATTCTGCTTTCCGAAAAATGCTAAATCATGAGATAAGATATGAGAGGAAGAAAGGTGTTTAAAAGAAATGTTGAGGTTAAAAACATAATAGGACCATCTTATACATTTGACTCATCTAAAAATCACCTCAGGGGTATAAAAGCTGAACTAAAGACATGAGTGGATGAAGGTGGTATGTCGCATTTTCGGATTTTCGCTGTTGAAGATTTAATGTTCTATAAACGTTAATGTTCTTTTCTGTTCTATAAACTTTAATACATGTTGTGATTCGTCCTCTTTGTGATTATCTTTCCGCGACTACAAGTTCATCGATTTTTCACTATTGTATGGATTTCTTTCTCAAATTTGTTGGGATGAATGTTGGTTTTGTTTGTCTGTTGATGATAATTTGAATGTTTTGGCATCACACGTTAGATACTCTTTTGAGAATTTTGTGCCTTTTCGTGCCATGACTGTTGAGAATAAATCTTGTCCATGGTATAACTAACACGTTAAGGTATGGATTAAGAAAAGAAATAAACTTTATCATAAATGGAAGAATTTAATATCCAACTATCTTGATGGTAGAAAACAAAGAGTAAAGATTAAAAATAGATTTCACCAACTTTTGGTCGATTCCCAGGTTGTTCCTCTTACTACTCAGGTTTCTGTTCCACCTAAGCCAATCATTGCAATTCCACCAACTAAATCAATCTTTGTTTCTCGCTTAGCTGCGGATACAACAGAGGTTGATATAGATTTTTTCATAAAATCAAAGTTGAATTGTTCATTGCATCTTTCAGCTCATAAATTCAAATATTCAAATGTAAGATCGATTACTTCTTTTAGATTAACAGTTCCTGAAAATTTATTTAATTCCATAGTTGATGTAAACTTTTGGCCGCCTAACACAATTGTACGCGAATTTGAATTTAAAAGCAATCCAAGACCGGTAAATGTTGGACATTTGCCGCGTCCCCGAAATAGCCCTGAATCTCATCCAAAAAACGATTAATAAACCACAAGTCTAAATTCGAACTTGTGTATCAAAATGTCAGGGGTCTTAATTCCAAACTTTCCGATATTTTCACAAACAGTTTTGATTTTGAATATAACATTATAATTTTTACAGAGACTTGGCTTCGCTCTAATATCTTAAATTCTGAAATAATGTGCAATAAATATCAAATTTTTCGTAAAGATCGTCATGATAAGATCGGTGGTGGTGTTTTGATAGCTGTTCAAAACTCGCTTGTATCTGAAAAATTGACAATTCTTGACACCAGTGACATTGAGTTCATTTGTGTTGCAGTTAAATTAAATAATAGTATTATTTATGTTACCTGCTCTTACATTCCTCCTAAATGTGACTTAACAATGTATTTAAAACACTTACACGCCATCGAAAAAGTTCATAATTTGTTAAAAAATAAAGACGTTCTTATTGTGCTGGGTGATTTTAACCTACCTTTTGTGACTTGGAGATCGTCTGACGATTCTTCATTTCTTACTCCTGTTTCCAATAGTGATTGGATAAATGACTTCTTAGATAAGCTGTCTGATCTGTGTCTTCAACAAGTCAATGATATTTTAAATATAAACCACAGAACCCTAGATCTTGTATTTGTAGATAGATACACTACTGTTAATCTCCATTGTTTGAATCCCGTATCTCTTCCAGAAGATGTACATCATCCAACTCTTGAAATAACAGTTTTACTCCCCCACGAAAAAGAAGATAAAGTAACTTCTGATGCGCGAAATAAAAAAGTTTATAATTTTAAGAAAACGGACTATGTAAAACTTAATTCCTTACTTTCGCAGACTGATTGGTCTCCAATTTTAACTAGCGGAACATCATATTCATATTATGACTTCGAATCTTCTGTACAGTTTTTCAATGATACTCTGCAACGGTATTTCTTATTGTCCGTCCCAAAAAAAAGGTGTTTCTCCAATCCTTTAAATCCACTCTGGCTAACAAATGATCTAAAGGCACTTAAAAATTTAAAAAATCGTTTATTTAAAAAATATAAAATATCTGGTTCTAGTTTAGACTTTGCTTCCTATTCTTCTTATCGTTATAGATATCAACTACTAAATAAACAATGCTATTCTGCTTATATAATTAACATAAAATCTCAATTTAAAGATGATCCAAAACTTTTCTATAGTTTTGTTAACTCAAAACGTAAAGCCTCCAGTTTTCCACCCCTTATGAAATTCAATCAGGAAGAATCATCTTGTGACAATGTGATTTCTAACATGTTTGCAAACTTCTTTAAATCAACTTACTCCGATATACCATTTAATACTAGCACGGTGTATCCTTTTCTTCCGCCAGTTAACTCTTTTGAAACTCCTGTAATAGACCAAAATATTGTCATGTGTTATCTTCGACAAGTAAAATCTTCTTTTACGACCGGCCCTGATAAAATTCCAAGCTGTATTTTAAAGCAATGTGCTACTAACCTGTGTACTCCTCTAGCAAACATTTTTAATATTTCCTTGCATAGTGGTTATTTTCCTATTATATGGAAGGATTCTTATATTATACCCCTTCATAAATCTGGCTCCAAGATAGATGTTTCTAACTATCGAGGAATTGCAAAATTAAGTGCAATCCCTTAGTTATTTGAGAAAATCATAACTGATCAATTAACCCACTCCGTGTCTTCCACCATTTCTGTCTTTCAACATGGTTTTCTGAAGGGTAAGTCCACTACAACAAACCTCTTAGAGTTTACTACGCGTGTTATAAATGGTTTTACTTTGGGACTGCAGACTGATGTTATTTATACGGACTTTAGCAAAGCTTTCGACAGTGTTAATCATAATCTTCTTTTGAAAAAACTCCACCTTATTGGGTTTCCTGTCACATTATTAAATTGGATAAATTCGTATTTATCTAGACGTACTCAAAAGGTTTTATATAAGAATTCTCTTTCAAAAAGTATTTCGGTCACTTCTGGCGTTCCTCAGGGCAGTCATCTTGGACCGGTTTTATTTTTACTATTCATTAATGATCTTCCTTCGGTAATAAGACACTGTAACGTCTTAATGTACGCTGACGACGTGAAACTTTTTCTTTGTTACAAATCACCCGAAGAACGACATCTTTTACAATCTGATCTAAATAGACTTGTGGACTGGTGTAGCTTAAATATATTAAATCTCAACTTAAAAAAATGTAAGCAAATGACATTCTCGCGAAGATCTGCTAGTAACATAAATTACACTATAAATAACACTAACTTAGAAATAGTTTCCAGTTTTCTCGATCTTGGTGTTATTATGGATTCAAAACTTCGCTTCAATCTCCACGTTAATATGGTGATAAATAAGGCAAGAGGAGTCCTTGGTTTCATTAAAAGATGGGCTAAAGAATTCAGTGATCCCTTTACTACTAAATTATTATATACCTCTCTCGTAAGGCCAATTCTTGAATATGCATCAGTTGTATGGAACCCACAATATAATGTCTACATCGACGCCATAGAATCCGTTCAAAAACAGTTTTTACTTTTTGCTTTACGTCATAGTCGTTGGAACCTCAATATTATGCTTCCATCGTATGAAATACGCCTTAAAATTATTTTACTACCTTCCCTAAGAAGCAGAAGAATGATGCTTAATGTCATGTTTCTGTATAAATTACTTCGTGGCGAGATTAATTCGGAATATCTCATCTCAGCTCTAAATTTTAACATCCCAAGGAGAGGAACTAGACATTTTCTGTTTTTCAAGTTGAGTCAGTGCAGTTCTAATTACGCTCTTCATGAACATCCCAAGGAGAGGAACTAGACATTTTCTGTTTTTCAAGTTGAGTCAGTGCAGTTCTAATTACGCTCTTCATGAACCTTTACGATGTATGTGCAGTGATTTCAATGATAACTTCAACATGATTAATTTTTCTGATTCGGTAGACGTCTTAAAACGGAAAATTATATTACATTTAAATAATTAAATCAATTTAACTTCATCCTATTATACCTAACGCAATTTTATAACAATGTAATATTGGCAATTGAGATTGTTCTGTTTCTCTTTTTTGTCTCGATATTGGCCGTATTTCTTTATTCATATCAGACGTTCGGAATGACTGTTTTTGTTTCTTTATTCAGTTTTGATTATCCGGAATATTCTTTTTGTATTTCTTTATTCTTACGGAATATTCTGAACGCGTCCTTTTTATACTATCAGCTAAGGTAGAATAAAAAGAATATTCCTTGTGTGTGAGGTTATATTCGATTGTTTGAAGTAAAATGTCGCTAAATGAAAATGGAAAAAATTTTTAGTTTAAATGTTTTAGATTGCTTTGTTGCATTTTTGTTTTTTAAATTTTATCTGGTGTATTTGTTGTCTTTAATTAAATACGAAAAATATGTTTCTGGTTTTAACAAAAAAAAAAAATATTTCTTTTCCCAATACTGTTTCTTTATTCATTCTGTTCTGGATAAACAACAATGTATTCTATTCGTTCTCTTCTTTATCCGGAATGAATAAAGAAATACACCCATTATGTTTTATAAAGTAAGCACCATCAAATATGAATCGTTTTTAAAACTTACTTTTTAATTATTCAATATTTTAATTTTTTATCGAATTGGGATTTACGCGCTCACGTGGTTTCCTGATTTGAAATTAGACTGAACTCACACTATCACCTGGATTGGTGTGCCAGAGTATATCTCTTTTCCATACAAGTTTATGCCTGCGTTGGCCCAAATGCATATCCAACTAATTGGGATTTTGATTTGGCGGATATGAGACTTATCTCATTTCCACGTAGGTCCTTGGGTTGGACAATGGCCGCAAACCAGTTAAAATGAGTTTAGTGTTTTTGATTGTTTTTCGGGTACCTTAAATTGATAATTACTATTATTTAATTCGATGTTGCTTATTTATATAGAATCAAGTATACTTAAATACGCGCTTATATATATTCAATTTTTAAATTCCGCTGAAAAGCCAATTAATGTGCTTAGTGGAAAATCCTAATTGCCAATAGGGGGTATGTTTTAGTACGTAGGTGCATTCTGTCTGTCCCGTCTGATTCGGGCAGATTTTAGAATGTGAATCGTGCATGCGTATAGGTCGGGTATACGTATCTTGGGAAGATTTCATACCTCCGGGCGAATCCAAAAAAAAAAAAAAATCCAAAGATATTGCAACTGGTGTGCCTCAAGGATTAATTCTTGGACCCTTGCTATTCAGTGTCTTCATTAATGACATATTCACCCTGTGCAATGATGTGATGATGCACGCTTATGCTGACGACATTCAGTTGTATCATCTGTCAAACCGTGTCGGACTAATTTACGAATTGTGCTGCAGGTTGAATGATGATCTGAGTGCAATTTGTAGGTGGGCATCTGACAATGATCTCTGCCTTAATGCAAATAATTCATATGTTCTGCCTATCTCCAAGAATAAACTTAACGACCTAGAGATCCTGGCAATATTTTTAAATACCAGCAGTTTGGGAATGATGAATAAAGTTAAAAATATATTAGAAAATCAGAACTAATATATAGTAATTTAGATTCACATTCTGCGCATAAAATACTTGTTGCCTTTAATGATGCAACCAGATATGTTTACGGATAGAGCCGGTTTGACCATATCTCAACATTCAGTAAGAATATTTTGGTTTGTACCACAATTAACTATCTGAACGCAAGAAATTGTATTTTTCTGCATAAGTTCATTATCTACGGGACTCCATCATACCTTTTAAAAAATTGCGCTTCTCTGTTTCCAATCGAACCGGTAATATTATTTTACCGAAATTTAATTGTTGACAATCTAAACGACTTTTCTTCATTAATGTCATTAAACTATGGAACTCACTGCCAGTTAATATTAAATCAATCGCTAGTACGAACACATTCAAGAATTCTGGTTTGTTATATTTCTCAAACGACTATTTACTATAATTTAACTATTTATTCTTTTTATCATTAGGTCAGGTTAGGCAAAGGTGGCTGAGCCGATAGACGACTCGTACACTTAGGCCAGTGCAGGCCCGTTGTGATACCACATAATCTCTTTAAAACCTAGTAGAGATTTCCCTCCTCAAACCAGTTTGAGCGGATAATGAATTTAAGGATATGCTTGATTGCCAGGCATGAGACTTCGGCAAGTCCATTTAAAAAGGGATGGCCCAGAGTTGCCATTCTCCTTTTAGCTAGAGCCGGACATTCGCAGAAGAGGTTTTGAACATTTTCTACCTCCTCCTCACATCTGCAGCTTCTGCAAAAATCGTTTGATGCAAGTCCCAGGCAGCTCCGACCAGGCAGTGCCCCGTTAGGGTTCCTACTATTTTTGACAGGTTTACCCTGCTTAACTCAAGCAGTGAGTTGGTGCGTTTTAAGTCGTAGGAAGGCCATATTAGCTTAGTTATCCTACATGTATCAAGGTGTTCCCAGCGTTCTTGTGCAAGACCTAAGGATCTGTTCTTGCACTGGAGTTTATTGGTCAAAATGGGTATGCCAATAAAGTCCTCATTTAATAGGGTGTTAGAGGTCGTACCCTTCCTTACCAATTCGTCGGCCAAATTGTTGTCCTCGATATTCCTGTGTCCAGGTACCCATATGAGGTGAATCCTGAGTTGCCCTGCCATCTCGTTAAGAGATCTGTGGCACTCAGTGAGAGTTTTAAAGTTGTCAATATTTGAGTTCAGTGCTTTCAGTTCAGCTTGGCTATCTGAAAAGATGGAAATACTCTTTCCTTCAAGGTCTTTTTGACCTAGAATCTTAGTGGTTTCGTAAATAGTCATCATTTCCGCTTGGTAGACACTACAATAGTTAGGAAGTCTAAAGGACGCTTCGATTTCGAGATCCTGGGAATAGATACCTCCCCCTACTTGTTCTCGGAGTTTGGATCCATCTGTGAAGATTTTTATGCCGGAGGTTTTAAGGGGGATTTTGTTTGCCCAGTCTAGCCGTGAAGGGATGAGAACTACGTAGTTCTTTTCAAGATTCAAGCACGGCACACAGTAGTTTGTCGGGTGCAGACGAGTTCAGAATAATTGTGTGGCCGCAGTTGTTACCTATCCAATTACCAGATTCTCTCAGTCTGAGGGCTGCTGTATTGGCACATTCCCTGGCAAAGATATCGAGAGGAGGCAGATGAAGCATGGGCGCTGGTTGGTGTTGAGGACAGTGCCCAGTAATACATAGACCTGCGCTTCTTTGCATCTTTGCAAACTTCTGAAGTGCAGTTGTCTTATTAAGGGCCCTTCACAATACCAGTGAGCCATATATAACTATGGGGTGGACAATTGCTGTATAAATCCAGCGTACTATTTTGGGGGTAAACCCCCATTTTTTACTTATAGCTTTTTTAAAGGCAAATAGTGCTATGTTTGCCTTTTTAACACGTTCCTTAATGTTAACATTCTAGATAAGCTTCTTATCCAGAATAACCCCTAGGTATTTCATGATGTCGCTAAAGAGCAACCTCATGCCGTTTAGACGCGGAGATTCTAAGTTGGGGGTTTTATATTTCCTACTGAAAAGGATGAGATCTGTTTTCTCGGCGTTTACACTTAAACCACACGAGGATGCCAATCTCGAAAGAATTAAGAGTTCTCTCTCCATGAGTTGACAGAGAGTCTGGGGAAACCTTCCGCTAAAAATGATTGCAATATCTGCATAAGCAACAACTTTGTAGCCTTCCCCCTCCATGATAGCTGGTCAACCTTCACGGACCACAGAAGTGGAGACAAAACTCCTCCCTGCGGAGTACCTCTGCTTACAAACCTGCGAGTGGAGGATCCCTCCAGTTCTGAGTTCACCACCCTACCCAAGAGCATCTGGTGTATAAAACTCACGAGAAAATCCTTCACCCCCAGTTCCGACAAGGCCGAGGTGACTACACATGGAAGGACGTTATTGCATGCCCCTGCTATATCAAGAAAAGCAGCAAGCGAGTGCAGAGCTGTTTCTGTAGATCTGCCTTTAATGTAGGCATGTTAGGATTGTAGAAGCCTGTCAAGTTTCGGCTTAAGAAGAAGCCCAATAAGCCTCTCTAGAATTTTAACCAGGAAGGAAGGGAGGCTTATAGGTCTGAAGTCTTTCGATTTAGTGTGAGAGGACTTACCCGCTTTCGGTATAAAGATAACGTTTGTCTCTGTCCAAGCTGTTGGAATATAATTAAGGAGTAGGCAACCATATTAGATTGTCTGAAGCCAGGGTACTATAGCATTGAAGCTATAATGGAGTTGGGCTGGTATAATGCCATCGGCACCCGGAGATTTGTAAGGTTGGAATGAATAGATCGCCCATCTTAACTTCTCCTTGCTGGTCAGTTGCTCAATCTGCTAAGGCGAAAGGTCGCAGGGGGGTGTTTGAAAGCCGGAAATGCCAGAGTGAACATTACTAGGAAAATGCGCATCCATGAGTATATCTACTGTTTCGATGCATGGATCTGTCCAAGTGCCATCTTCCTTTTGAAGAAAGCTTGGTACTGTCTGGGATTTCGATAGTATTTTCCTGAGCCTTGAAGTCTTGGAAGTACCCTCTATTTCTGTGCAGAAAGAGGACCAAGAGGCCCTCTTTGCTTTCCTGATTGCAGTTTTTTAAATGCCTAGTTTGGACTTATAGCTATTCCATGAGTCCTCACTATTGCTACGCCTTGCGTAGTTGAAGTCTCTGCGACAATTCTTTCTGAGAATTTCAATCTCCCGACACCCCCATACGGGTTTATGGGATTTTTTGAAAACTTTTTTCAGACATGCTCTGTTGAGCGCATCCGAGCATTTTTTGGTGAAGTCTAGAACCAGAAGGTCCAAGTCTTCTTTGTTAGTAACGGGGGAAGAAGTAACTGAATTCAATGATATTTTAATAAGTTAATTATACCATCTCCAATTTGTCTTACGGAGATTTCTTATTTTTAGAGGCAAGGATTGATTGGTTTTTTCCCAGCTGAATTATATGTACCTATGGTCCGAGAACGAATGTTCTTTTAAGGCCTTCCATTTTTATCATTAAACCATTGCATTATATATGTTACAAATACCTTAAAAAAATAGTCGTCAATTATTTATCTTTCAAATTTTACAATTGTCATCTGTTGATTATGTATTTTCTATTTCTATTTTTATTTTTTTGTTCTTAACTATAAATTAATTATTTTCTATGTCTAGAGTTCAAATAATTATTATATGCTTTAAGTTGATTATTTATGCCACACCGTTTTACTTTTAAAAGATCCTTTTGTATCTTACAGTACTAATTTATCCTTAAATAAATACGAAATACGAGAGAGAAGAATAGCATGCAAAATTTTACTCTATATTCTGTTACAACGACTTGAAGTTAGTACGGAAACAGACCTATAATGATTTCCTAAAAATGAGCTTAATTACATTTCGACCACGCCCATTTTTGGTTGAGTTGCCGAGAGCAACCATACGAACTTAATTCGTCCAATATAGCCAAATTCGTCTGAAATATAGCTATTTTATTGATTTTTGGTCGTTAATAAGGGGTATGGCAATTTTTTCCTAAGATCTTAACAGACATCAACCCTTTATGATAAATATATTTATTATAAAAATATATAATAAGGACTTGAAACTTCAAAAACCCATTAGGACTTAAGAATTTGCATGCCCCTTGCGGCAATGGAATTCGTACGCCCATTGGGACAGTAGAGTTGTAAAGCCCGTGGTAGTGCACGTTGGATCCGTTCGCCTCTGTCACTGACGTCGCTGTGTTAAAATGACGTGCAAAATACGTTGTGAGTGGATAGGCAAGGGCATGCCCATAACACTGAGAGTATGTGAATTCGTATACAATTTAGAAGGTTCTCTAATCTACAAGGTATATATAAACTCTTCACATACAAGTGGACTTTATTTGTGTAATGTAAGTTTGTATCTTTACAACCCTGCATCGAGCTGTGAGAGACATGCATGAAATGTATTTGGCTCCAGTAAACTTTTAGGTCCAAAACACAAAATGACTTCGATCTTTTTTTTCTCTGCTCCTTTTGCGCTTAAAATGATGACAAGTAATACTTAGCAAGGTTCTGCTAAGTTCTGCTAAGTTGACATGACAACAAATCAAGGACAGACACATATACGAAGTTGACATGTGACTTTTTTCTCTTGTCATTGTTGATGTTATTTAAGTTGTTTTTTCGCTTAAGTACAACATTTAAAATCAATTAGTGCAGCAAGTAAAAAAGTTCCTCTGCTGACAACATCTAAAACTTTACAACTTTCGTCCGCTTTCATTCCTGCTCGAGTTAAAAATTTTCTCAAGAAGTTTTGTAGTTTCAAGATTCTAGTTTTAATGCAGTTTTGTTGCGGTAAGTCTTTGTCATACACATTCAATCAAGTTTCAATTAAATCAATTGTAAAATTGCTACTTCCTGATATACTTATATAACTATAACTTCGCTACAGAATCATTTTCTCCACCCTCTCTCTTGTATACAATCCTTTTTATAAGTTTCTTGCCATTTTATGTTTTGCCTTCTTAACTTTCTATGCCATTAAGTATGAGCAATCAGTGTTGTTCACCCAATTGCGTACGGCCCACACCTTCTAAATCCATCTAGTAAGGAATCATCAATCTTTGCTCGAAATTCATCAATGTTTTTGACATGTTAAGCTTGAATAGAGCAGCAACAGCAAACAATGAATTGTCATCAACATCGAGTAGGCAAAAACCGCAAAAACACAACGATGACAAACAAAAGAGCAACAAAAGCGCACTTCAACAATGAAAGAATGAGACAACAAAGACGTAGAATACCAAAAATACACTTCAACGCTTCTAAGCCCGTGAAAAAAACCTTAATAAAGCGTAGACAAAGTATAAGCTCAGATAGGTTTTCAATTAGGATAAAACCAGTTTGCACTATTTACACGATTTTACCAGAAAAACTATCAACAATTCTTCTGTTAATGTGCCAACAACTTCTTTCGTGTTTGAAGTCTACACGTAAAATAAAAGTTGTACTAAGTTTTTCTGCCGACCTTATAACTAAAGCAACAAATTTTCAAATGAAAGCGATACTAACATGTCTACCATTGATAGCGAACGCCAACGACATATTACTTCCTATTTGTTGGACATGATTACACCGTCGCGTAGTTGAGCTGCATAAAAACAACAGGCAGTACCCACAAACTTCCTCCTCTTGGCCAAAGCCGCATGTTCAGGACATGCACCTTTTTCGCTTCTACAAACTACCAGCCAGCAGCTAGCTAAAAAAAAGGTCAACCATTATTTGCAGGAATCCTGTTGAAAATTATGCGTGCGCCATCCTCACCCACTTAAGGGTTTTTTTTTCTTCTTTTGTTTATGCTTGGTCACAGCGTAAAAACAATGAGTGTCGGCAACACTGTGCACAGACAAGCACAAAAAGTGGGCAACACATCCGTTGATGATAAACGGCGTTATTCTGCTTGGATACAACTACATCTTCTTGTTGGTTGTCACCATGCTGCTGTGTCTGCCGAAGAGCAACTCCAGTCAGCGGTTGCGGCAGATGAACGAACGCACTGAAATGAGTCGTAGTAATGATAAGCGAATAAAACCATTAAGTGATTCCACTTAAATGAGCGCATTAGGGCGCAGCAACATTTATATACTGTTGGCTTTCGTCCTGGTTATTATTTGGGGTTGGATTGTATGACAAAAAAAAAGTAATGGAAAAAAACGGTACAAAGTTCTTTAAAATTTCAATCGTTTTTACAGACATTTCCGATAACCGTGAGCCCGAAAGGACAAAATGTAGTTTATACGTAAAGTTTCAATAAAATGTTACAGTAACACTGAACGAACGACGAATTGACCATTTCAGCCTTTGAAAGAACTTTGAGCGACCTTTTTATTGAGAAAGTGTGTTGTGCGTGTTATATGTGCAAACGATCGAGAACTGGACCTACGAATTTGATGCCGGTCGAACAGAAATATTTCCTACCCAGACACATGACGTAACCAATTAAAAACATCATAAAAATATCATAATTCCACTTTGAGGTGTAGATGAGGAATTGAAGTTTTTTTTCTGAAGAAATATTTTGAAAAACAAGATTTCTTTTCACACTTGGCATAAAATAAAAATCATGTAAGATTGGATCCCAAAACTTAACGGTTTTGGAAATATATAAAAATTAAAAAAAATCAGTTTTCTACACCAACGTAAGACTACGGTTAAATACAATGCAGCTGCGAGGCCTACAACACCTGTATGCAATTCTGAATTACATTTTTTCGGGCTTGGCCGCTAAGACACTGATGACATCTACCTTAGGGGTCGTCCATAAACTACGTTACTGATTTTCCGGTTTTTTTTACCCCCCCCCTCCCCCTGCGTTACTTTTCGTAGTGCTTTTCAAAACCCCTCCCCCCCCCCTAAAGTAACGTGACATATGAAATTAATTCATTCGAATGATTATATATTTTGACTAGCTCTGACAATTTTCACTAGTATTAGTGACTAGTATGACTTTATACATTAAAGGAACAATTGGAAAAAAATCAATAATTAATATCATCTGTAAAAGCTATTCCATCTGCGATCCAAGATTCGATGCTCTCAATCACTGGGATAGAAGAAGTTGGTAGCTTTGTTGAGGATTCTTCAAAATAGAATTTTTCATCGGATTCTATGTCGACCCATTCAGGTGAATCCTCATTTCTAACGCAAAGAAATTCACCTGGGCTTTGACAGAGTACCCTTAAAGGCTGCACCCGAGCTGCACCAAGTTCTGTGTTTTTGTGTAAATGCTTTCTGAAAATTGATTTATTTAAATAGTATTTTTTATTCCGATTTATTGTAAACGATATAATACAAACTTATGGCAATTCATAGAAGTTTTAAAAAAGAAATACAAGCCGCAGGTAGGACACGACCTTCAACCGATTTTTTCTTTCTGAGAAGGACAGTACATGTCATAATACGTCAAAAAAACGTCAAAGTCTGTCGCAAAAGCAAAGACCCAAATTTTTCAGACGTGTGCTGAGATGGTGAAGGAATACCAAAAGGTTCCTGTGTCAAGGGAAAAGGTGGTGGAAGAAATCGTTGAAACAAAAGTTAACCATCAATTTAGACGATCAAACATAAACATGTAAGGTTAAAAATTTTTGAAATGATTGTGTTATTAATTAGAGGTTTTTCGTCAATTTTTTAATTTTTGGTAACGTTACAATATCTAAACACCTCCCCCCCCTACCGTTACTTATCGTATTATATTTCAAAACCCCTTCCCCCCTAAATTGGTAACGTAGTTTATGGACGACCCCTTACACAGTAAGCGACGAAGGGATACCGAATGCACAAGATAGGAGAGAACAAAAAAATTACGCACAAAATTGAATAGAACAAAAACAAATAGAACGGAATTCCTCTCTAAGCCAAAACACAACGAAAACGAAAATTTTAAAATTATGCTCGTATGACACTACGTTTTTTTTTATTTTTTTAGTGTATTTTTCATTTTTAATACTAACGAAAAACATTTTAAATTACAAAAACAATTCGGCAATATTTTAGAGGAAAACAAATGGTTTGTGTGAAAAACTGTTTTTTGACATTTCGTTTCCGACTGAAAAAATTCTGTTAAAATTCGTTCAGTTAAAAAATTTAAGATTCAAATATTTGAAATATGAAACTTAAGTGGACAGACGAATACGTTTTGTTTGTAATTAATAGAGTTCACAGTCCGGGCATTATATGGAACCACACGCTGCAATTATATAAGTTGAAATATAAAAAAATAACGAAATACAGACAACTGTCAAAAAAAACCGAACGAAATATGAGTTGGCTACTATGTTTTTAGCAGGCTAGATTATTTTTTGTTTGTTTTTTAGCAAATAGCTTTCTCTTTTACACCACTTCGAATACCTAATATGACCTGCTCTTTCGCTCGAAAAAAAAAATCATAAAATACACTAAAAAAACAGAAAAAAACGTAGTGTCATACGGACATTAAATTCTAAAATGTTCGTTCGATTTTTAACAATAAACATTTTAAAATTTAATAGTACAACAATTATTTATATTTTAAAAACGACAATTTCCATTATTTCCCATTTATTCAAAAAATTTACAGTAATTCGTATTTCCTGTATTAATTAAAAACGTTTTATTGGTTTTCAAAATTACAGTTTTATTTCAGTTATTTTATCATCAGCTATGTCCATTTCGTAAAGATTTTTAGATGATGAAACTATATCCAAGCGTCTAAAAAAAATGGAATTTTGTCAGATATTATTAATTTTATTTTAAATACTTACCTTATATTTGCGGTAGCAAATGCTCCAACCCAAACTCTTGCATTATTTTCTTGCAGGCAGTTTGAGTGATGAAATCGAGAATGAAAAATATTTTTTAATAACTCAATGAAACATATGTAACAAACAATTCGTTATTTACAAGTGTTTTGAAACAAAACATGTGAAACCAACAACCCCACTTGAATTGCATTTATACATTTATGTATTCACTTTACTATGTCATGGTAAAACGTTCGTAGTTGTTTTAAAAACGTTTCCGTTTCACTTTTCTCTTTAAAAATGTGCATTTTCATTTTTGTTTTGTATAAAATGTTTTATTGTTACTATATTATAGTAAGACATTAGTAGTTGTTTTAAAAACTTTTCGTTTTACTTTTCTATTTTAAAATGTGCGTTTTCATTTTTGTGTGGCGTACAAAAAAAATCATTTTATCCTACTTTGTCATAGTAAAATATTCGTAGTTGTTTTAAAAAGGTTCCGATTTACTGTTCTTTTTAAAAATGAATTACTGTTCTAAAAGCTAAAAATTTGCGCACAGAATGGAAAATTTAAAATTTGTAAATGTACAATAAATACATCTGTTTTAGACGCTTATTTTTGTTTTTATTTCATGAAAATAAAGTAGTAAGACAGCCAGCAAAAACTTTTCATAACTGGAATGAAGTGAAAAATCTTACTCTCTTATTTTTTCTCCCACTTGCAAGTTTTGGGTCCACGAACGGATTTCTTGTAACAATTTGTAAAATTTGTACAAATTTTTAAAACCTTTTGAGTAAACATATTGTAATGCAGAACTGTAAGCGAAAAAAATCTTGTTTGAGTTCACTTCTTGTTTGTACTCACATTATTTTCTTTTCGTTGTTTAAACAACAGTTTGACTTTAATCTTCTATGTATCAACAACGTGTTTTTTAACAGGAAGTTTTGCAGTGAAGTGTCTTTGTGAAAACTATTAATGTTTATGTTCAAACCTGAACACAGATCTATGTATAAAATAACTAAGAGTAATAAAACATTAATTCTAAAATGGTCTATTAAAGGTAATAAATTCGTTCATTAAATTGTAAAAACTATTGTCAAAATATTTTGTGGCGTCATTTTCTTTTGCTTGCTTCTTTTCTGTATATTCTCTTTCGTTTTCGTTGTATTTTGACGTAGAAAGGAATTTCGTTCAATTTGTTTTGTTCTCTCCAATTTTGTGCGTCATTTTTTTATCCTCTATCTTGTGCATACCTACTCCCATCGTCGCTTACTATGTAAATTAGATGTCATCAGTGTTTAAGCGGCCAAACACAAACAAGATTTTGTTTTCGCTTACAGTTCTGCATAGCAATGTCATCACCGACAAATTTTACAAGCGGGCAATGGTAAATGGGCGTAACCAATTATTTCTAAAATAGAATGTTCGTGCGAGGCCTCAACCTCTTATATTTAATTCTCCATTATATTTGTTCGCGCATGGCGCATGGCTAAAAGACTGATGGCATCTACCTTACACAATAAGCGACGATGGGAGTAGGTATCCTGCTTATGGCACAGAAGATAGGAGAGAGCAACAATTATTTAACAAAATTCCTCTCTATTTCAAAGCACAACTAAAGAGAACAAATACGAAACAAATAAGCCAAAAAAAACAAACGCAAGCAAATTCAGCCACAAAATATTTTCACAATTCTTTGCACAATTTAATTAGCAGACAATTTACCTAGCATTTAAGAAATAAGGATAAATAAACCCTCAGTTATTTTATACATAAAACTTTGTTTTTGCTCTAACGTAAAGATTATCAATTTTAACAAATACACTTCCCTGCAAAACTTTTTGTTAGAAAAGACGATATTGCTACATAGACGAATAAAGTCAACATTTTTTTAACAATGAAAAGAAGCTATCAATCGTAACAGCACAAATAAAATTTTATCACATTCCGCTTATACTTCTGCATTTTAATGTCATTACTGCCAAATTTTTACCGCGATTCTTTAGCTTACGAGCCACCCATGCACTCTACCCAATAGACTACAGCCGCCACAGTGACACTGAGTTACTTAAAATTGATTTAATGTATGCTGCAAGATTTGCAGTTTCGAACTGTTTAAAATAACAAAACATATATTGGAAAACAAACAAGTTTTCTGTTGCTTTACATCATGTTTTTTATATGCTTGCTTTTGCAATATGCGTGAAAAAAAAAAATAATATTTTTACGGTTCAATTTTTAACTTCTTGAAGTTTACTGGGTACAGTTTAATAATTAAAAAGTGTCTTCGTTTAAGAATTTTCCACGGGGCAACTCAGAACTTTTTAAGTGTAAACTGTGTATATCACTATGGCCCCATCATAATTTTTTACTGGCTTTATCCTTTTAGGTATTTACTATGGACTAAGATAGTGAAGGGTTTTTACAATCTCCGAATTGTCGAAACTTTGTGTTGCTAGATAGATATAGCTACTTTCCCCTAAATCTGAAAAGATTTGCAAAATTTTCCACTAAAACTTAAAAAAAAAATCCACTAAGACTTTTTTTATTTCATTAAAGTAATTTCTAATTACTTTGCGCAATACATAGTACTTGACTAGACTTAGCACATGTATTAAAAATCGGGCAACTCAATTTTTTATTGTCACAGTGTGTTACCTAAATTGTTAGGCATCTACACATAGTTATATATTTTATTTTTGCATATTCATTACTTTATATTTGTAAATACTTTCTTTATTAGTTGTTTTTTTTTTATTACTTGTATTTGCGTTTTTAATTTTCGGAATGAAAAGACTCAATGATGACTATGTAGGTACAAAGAAACTAATGCTATTTTTTAGTCCAAAAATTAATTTCTCAATAATTAAATTAAAATTAATTTTCTTTTCCTTTCCTTTGGGTAGTAGTCCAGTGTGACGGTTTCCAAAAATCAATTTTTTACATTTTTCGCAATAAAAATTTCTTAAAGATATACTCTAAAAGTTTTAGACTGAAATTTTTAATATTTTTAAAGTTACAATCAAAAGAAGAGAGCACGTTGCACAGTGTAACGAGTGCGGCCAATAATAACTTAGAAAAAAAGGCTAATTAGTAAATCTAAATATGCAGAATAATAGTTTAAAGTATCAATATTTCGAGTGTAAAATGACTTTAAGATATATTTTCAGTTACGGGAATGCCACTCTTCCAAAGCTCAATTGAAAATATAAAAAAATTTTTATTTTTACAGTTCAACACTGAATATTTTTTTTTATAAGACGTAAATTTTAGCAATAAAAGTATGCAAAAAAATTTGCAAATCTATTTATGTTATACGTTTTAGTAAAAAAAAAAATAATTAAAAGCAAACATACAAAAAATTTTGTACAGCTAGAGATAGATCTTAGAAATCTAAAAAAAAACGAAAACTTCGAGAAACAATAAAAAAAACAGCATTTTTGTTTTTTTTTTAAATTACAATATGTCTTATAACAACTCTTTCTTAACAAATTCTCGAAATTTGGTTTGCCGAAAGTCAACAATAACGACTTTACGCCATCTTTTCTGGCGTTTGTCTTGGACAAAATCAGCAATTTTATATGATAAAATAACAACTTTTTTATACAGTTCAAAAAACAAAATAAGAAAACAGCATTTTTTTTATTATATTTGTATATGTCTATAACCAATATTTTCTCAACATGTTCCCAAAATTTGGTTTGCCGAAACTCAATTATAACGCCCTTACGCCCAATTTTGTGGAGCTTGTTTTGGCTAAAATGAGCAATTTTCACAAAGTTCAAAACACAATATAAGAAAAAAACATTTTTGTGTTTTTTATATTTTAATATATCTATTGTCAATATTTTCTCAACACATTCCCAAAATTTGCTCAATTTTGCTCAAAAAAACTCAATTATAACGACTTTACGCCCACTTTTGTGGAGCATGTTTTTGGAGAAAATAAGCCATTTTATATGAAAAAATAAAGCCAATTTTCACAAGCTTTCAAATAATAAAAACAAAATAATTTTTTTTACTAAAACTTTCATATAAAACACTTCCTCAACATAGCCCTAATATTTTACAGATTTAACAGATGTAAAATTTTACAGATATGGGATAACTTTTTGGGGTGATTTACCAGATTACTGTTTTCATTTATATGGAATTTGGGCGTGCTAGTCTGCCGATTTGATTCATTTTCACACTAGCAATTAATAATTACAAAAGAACAATGTGTAGCAAATTTTAATGATATGTGGGCGTGTTAGTCAGCCGATCTGGTTCATTTTCAGCTTTTTACAGCTGCAAAAAAGGTATGTGCACCAAATTTCACTGATCTCGGATCATTTTTGGGGAGCTATTCCTGATTACCGATTTCAGTTATTTGGGAGGTAGGCATGGCATTCATTCAATTTGAAAGAAATTTTGTGAGAATAATTCCTCTACCATAAAACTCATTTTCACAAAATTTTATGATTCTTGAGCATCCTTTTATTTTTGGCCACTCGCTATATGGGCTCGTTACACTGTGCGTCGTAGTGTGTATGAAAGTGCTGAGAAAACTTTAAACACGTTTTTCTCGAAATTACGTTTTCAAAACTTTGGGGAAGCACTAACTAAAAACTATTCAACCGATTTACATGACTATAATTGTGAGCTCTTTAGGTCAAGTAAGTTTGAGAAAGGCAACAACAGCAACAACAACTCTGTTTAGAGTCAATCACACAGCAGACTAGACAGAACTGTTCCGGAGGTTGCTAAGCCTAGCTCTTCAGTCGTCTTGAGTGATTAAGTTGTGACCAAACCAATGTTCAAGTCTTATATGTAGTGTCCGACCGAAACCGGAATTTTGGCCGAAACCGAAACCGAATATTCGGCCATTTTATAATATTCGGCCGAAACCGAAACTGGTTATTAATATGAATATTTAAGTTTTCACAAATAATTTTTTTTATTAAAATTAAACAAAAGTACTTTCATACACATAAGAAAGAAATTTAATATAAAAAAGTATTATTTGAATATTAAAGTTTAAAATAATTTAAGTTTTCTATATGACCTTGTTATTTACTATGTTGATTTTCTATGATTTAAATACAAATTCTAAATGTTTGATAGTTTATTTCATTCCTGATTTTAAATACAAATTTTAGTTGTTTGATAGTTTAAAATCGTTAATTGAGCTTTATTGAGCCAATTTTTTTCCAAAGAAACAACAACAACAACATTTTCAATATGAAATGGAAAACATAATAATAATGAAGTTGATAATAATTAATTTAAGTTTACTATAATAATAAATGAGATAATTTTTTATTTTATTTATTACGAAATCATTGCATACTTTAAATCTTCAGTACACACTCAAAATAGTATGCACCTACAAAGTACATTTTTATAGAACTACAAAACAAAGTATTTTTGCTTTTTTAAAGGTTTAGTATTTTAAAAATAGAAATATTTCGTTTTCTTTGCCTTTATCCCACACACACAGAATTCGTTCGGAAGTTTAATTATCATTTTTTGGTTTCAGTACCTATAAAATTTTAATATTAATTGCAATAGAGATGATAGAATCGAAAGTGATGTTTTAACACGAGAAATCAAATAATAGACGAACTCATAATTTTTGTTTTGTACAATGCGTTGTAAATATTTTATAACTTAAATTAATTGACTGATGCAAGAAGTGTTTACCAAAAGATACGGCTAGTTTCGGTTATTCGGCCATATTGAGGCCGAATAGCCGGAATGGCCGAAACTGACAAAAAGGGCCGAAACTGGCCATAACCGAAACCGAAACCGAATATTCGGTCGGACACTACTTATATGATTTGACACTTGTTGGAACAAATTCGTAAGAATTTTAAAGTTCTCATCGGCCATTTAATCATATGGTATTAAAGAAGTACATAGTTATTTTTAGATCATGCCCTTAACTCTACCAGGGTTGCCGTCTGTTCTAGTTGCTTCTTATTTGTTTGCTATTCATTAAAGTTCACCGAGACCGATTTGGCTAAAAATTTTACCTGTTATTTAAGACATACATAGCTAAATTCGAAATTTTTAAAACAATCAATTTTTAATTATAAGCTAATTTTTTTTAAGCAAATAAAAAAAGTTATATATTTTATTATTAAAGAACTTATTTTGGTAGAGTTGATGGCGGGGATCTATAAATATCCTACTGCCTTAAAATGTCATATGATTAAGTAGTCAATTTGAACATTCAATTTGTTCTACAATAATTCAATATAATTTAATAGAATTCAAATGAATGAGTTCCAAATGTGTGAAATCATATGCGACTTTAAACAGTGAGTTGATCATAGCTTAATCACTCAAAGACTACTGAAGAGGAAGTGTAGCAATTTCCGAAACAGACTTCTAGTCAGCTAAGTGTTGACTCTATACAGAGTTGTTGTTGTTGTTGTTGTTGCCTCCTTAAAAACTTACTTGATCTAAAGCTCGCAATTTAATTCATGTAAGTTTCTGCAAAACTTGTTCTGCGTTCTTGATGAGCATCAGTCTTGAACGAACCGCTACGAACCAACACAAGTAAATATGCTAATTATTATCGTTGGACTTTGGCCTTTTAACGTACAAAAGAATTTTTGCATGATACTTAAACATTTATAAACATTTAGGGTACTCACAAGGTGTGCTATCATGTCATATTGTCATATTGTCCTAAAATTGTACAACTAAAATTTACAAGATAAATAAATGTAAATAAGAAACAGCTGTTTTAATACGACACTTCAATAAACAAAGCTTTCAGACACACCTTGTGAATACCCTAATTTTTACGGTTTGTTCATTATTTTTTCTGCAAAATGGAGCCTGTGACTAGTGTTCGACCGAATATTCGGTTTCGGTTTCGGTTTCGGTTTCCGTAACGGCCAGTTTCGGCCCTTTTTGTCAGTTTCGGCTTCAATATGGCCGAATAGCCGAAACTAGCCGAAACTTTTTGTTAAAACTTCTTGCATCAGTCATTTAATTCAAATACAAAAATATTTGCAATGCATTGTACAAAACAAAAATTATGAATTCGTCTATAATTTGATTTCTTGTGTTATCGCAAAACATTTTGGTTAATTTTATGTGTTCGATACTATGATTTTCGATTTTATCATCTCTATTGCAATTATTTTGAAATTTTTTAAGTTCTGAAGCCAAAAAAGTATAATTAAACGAACGAATTCTGTGTGTGTGGATCATAATACTAAACCTTTAAAAAAACAAAATACTTTGTTTTGTAGTTCTATAAAAATGTTCATTGTATGTGCCAAGAAATCCATGAACATAAAATTAAAATCATCTAAAGTGTTCCCCTAAAGATGTATTTTCCCCAAAATTTTCTAATAAAAAGCTAAAAATCAACTAAATCTAGTGGAAAAATCACTTAATCTGGACAAGTGTCGAAATTTAAAATCCGCTACTGTAGCACGTTTCTACAAATCATTCGAAAAATTCTCGAATGAAAGTGACGTCAGTCATTCTCGAACGGTCGAACTCGTACGATCGAATGTTAGTGTTTCTGCAACCCAAAAGACTCACCATCACTTTTATCTTAATAAAGCAGGAAATTAATTTATCCACTCATTGCTTTAATTAGAGTTAAAACTAATTAGCTTTCGTAGAACTAATAGATTTTTTTTAAATTCAGCGCTCAAACTCACTTGCCAACAACCAACTGAGTATGAACACAAAAAAATTAAGAATATATTGTTTCATTAGAAATCAATAAGCTGTTAAGTAGAACATATGTTTAAAAACAGGCGATCCATCAATGGTGTGATTATTACCCTAAAACTATGACAGCCTTGGTTGACGATCTCTTCTATGAGCAAGAGATAAAATTTTGAATGCTTGGAAGATTAAACCAATTTGATCGCAACTCTGATTGTTACATTACCAAAACGTCCGCAAGAAAAGTTTAATTCCTATCCTCAAGAATTTTGTCATTTTGTTCCTTGACACATTTTTTTATTTTATGTCAAGGATTATTTTTTTATTTTATTTTTATGTTTAAAATTTTTAGTGCAACGACTTTTTAATGAATTACGAGTTTCAAAGTTTTTAATTATAATGTTGATTTTATAAGATTTAAGTACAAATTCTTAATGTTTGATAGTTTAAATCATACTTGATTTTAAACACAAATCCTAGTTGTTTGATAGTTTAAAATCGTTTATTGAGCTTTAGGTCAAAGTTAGAATTGTTTTTTTCAATTCAAAATTAATTGTTCTAACGAATCTTTTCCAAAGAAACAACAAAAACGTATTTTCAATATGAAAAGGAAAAAATCACTAGCTGATTTTATTGCAATTTCGGCCCTGCTAAAGGCTTCATCAGAAATCTTTGTGATACCCGTGCAAGCGCGCACTAGCGCACTGCACCACAGAGGCGATGAGATTTTAAGTGTCAATTTCGCAGTTTTTCTCCCATTTCATATTTTCGCATATGTTGTTGTATTTTTGCATTACTTTAGTTTTATGCTTATGTTATTATTATGGAGTCCAACAGTCTTTGAAAAAGATTCGTTAGAACAATCAATTGTTCTAACTTTGACCTAAAGCTCAATAAGCGATTTTAAACTATCAAACATATAGAATTTGTATTTAAATCATATAAAATCAACATAATAAATAACAAGGTCATTTAGAAAAAAGTTTTTATGAATAGTTTTTAATGAATAAGTAAAGATATTTAAAACAACAAAAACCATTTTAAGCCATTTTTATGACTCAAATAAATAAATAACTTTAAAACACTTACCAAGATTTTCTGTTGGAATCGCACCAATTTTCAAGCGCATTTGTCCAATGCTGGAAAGATATAAATTATATTTATATAAAATTGTACTCAAAAGTAATATTTTACGAAATAATTAAAATCTTCAATTATATCCTATGTATTATATTTACTGTTTTAAAATGTTTAAAAACTATTATAAAATACAAAAGCATACAATTTGAATTCTTAAAAAAAGAAATAAACTTTTTAAAAAAATTTAAGTAAAATTTAAATTTACATGAAAATAAAATTCGACTTCTTCAAAAGAACGAAACTTCCTAAAAAAATATTTACAATTTATACGTACTTTTTTGTGGGTAAATAAAATTTAAATTTACTTGAAAATATAATTCGACTTCTTCAAAAGAACGAAACTTCCTAAAAAAATGTTTACAATTTATACGTACTTTTTTCTGAGCGCATTCAACTGTATTTAAAATTAAATTTGCAAAAATTATATTCCTCAGCCGTTAATTTCCAACCAATAAAAAAAGGCATGATAGAAATGCTCATAAAAAATGTCTCTAAATATTGCATTCGTTCGCAACCTTGACTTAAGTTACTTTTGTTAAAAAATATTGAATTTTGTTAGCGATAAAGTAATCGAAGAAGACAATTTTCCAAAATATTTTCTCGATTACATGATTTTGTTACATGTATGAACATAGCTACAATTAAATCACAACAATAATGTCCAGCTAGAAACAACCATTGCATTCACCAGTTTTTAATGGAAGGTAAAAGATGTTGTGTGGCAGCCGTAGCCTAGTGGGTAGAGTGCGTGACCCCTAAGCTAAAGAACCGCGGTAGCCCGGGTTCAATTCCAGCTCAGACAGAAAGTTTTTCAATTGAATTAATTTTTCTGTTCGGTCGTCACCTCTCTGCAGACAATGGCAAACCTCAGAGAGTAAAAATTGCCATGTAAAGCTTCTTGAGAACATAAGCCGTTCGGAGTCGGCATAAAACACGTAGGTCCAGCTCTCGATCATTTGTGATCAAACATTTAATAACATGCACAACACAATTGATAAATAGAAGCTAGGTCAAAGTCCTTCCAAGGGCTGAAATGGCCAGTTTATTTTATTTTTATAAAAGATGTTTAATAGCAGCAAAACTTAACGACAGCCAAAGCATCCTTATAAAAATGCGCAAAAATATGGCCACACCGCCTCCAATTTGTTCAAGTGGACCGAAGAAAATCGTAAGCACTGAACAAGAGCGGTGTATTCTTTGAGATCTGCTCCAGCGCAAAGTGGAGACGGCAATGCAATTTTATAAAAATATAATTCGATATGATAATTTATACTTGTCAGCATCGACAGTTAAAAATACATTACTTTCTGCTAATTTGCGAGGTCGAGCAAAAGTGAAGAAACCTCTACTCACAAAACTTCATCAAAAGCTTCACCTAAATTTAGCTTGAGCCTAATCACTTTAGACTACGGAGGACTGGAAGAAGGTTATATTGTCGGATTAAACCAAAATTATTTGGATGGGATCAGAAGGAAGGTAGTGGACTTGGCGAAAACTAGGAAGCACTCTAAAGGCTCGGCACGTATGATGGCGGGGGAGCTGGCACTGTACGGCGAATAGTTGGCAAGATGACTGCCAAGTATTACTTTGACATTTTTTCATCGAATCTCACTGCTACTTGATGAAAATTGTATGTATAGACCTCAGATATTATGTTTCAACATGGCAATAATCCCAATCACGCTGCCAAAATAACTTAAAAAACTTAAAGAAATTTGATTTAAAGTGCTTTCATGGCCACTCCAGTCACCTGACTTCAATCTGATTGAACACCTTTGGAGTGAGCTAAAAACGAGTGTAGTGGGTGTTCCAAGTTCCTTGGATGAATTTTCGGGCATGTCGTGCGAGCTTGGGAAGTGATACTAACCCGTTTGTGCCAGAACCTGGTCGAAAATATGCTACGAAGAATTGGGGATGTTCTAGCTGCCAACAGTGAATAAAAAACGTATTAATTTAAATTATTTCAGAAAGTTTGAATGTTTTACCTAAACTCAAACAATTAAAAACATGCACTTTTTGCACTTATTTGAGAATAAAAAGATAACGGTTTCTAAAATTCCTTTACCGATGCACTCAGTTTAAAGAAAACACAATAATGGTATTCAGTTAAATTTGTTAAGAACTGCTTAATTGTCAAAGTTAGCAGCTGTTGATGTGAACGCATCTGCTAATACATTTTACAATCAAGTGCTAAACTGATGTGTCAAAATCACTTGAAAGACTTCTACAGCTAAAAATATTTGGTTTTAATAACTCTTATAGCCAGTAATCAGTAACCAAAAATGTATTTTAAGTTTTATAAACCAGTGCGTTAATACTTTTAAGGCATTTGTTACTCAGAAACCTTGAAATGTTTTAATTCCCTTTCAACACCATTACAAAATTTTTATATTTTTATTAATAAAAGGAAGTTTTTAGAGCGTGAAACTGAAAATCTTATATATTAATAGGCAAACATCAAATGTTGTCGTACACTTTTTCGATATTAATTTTAGAATAAGGGCAATGAAACTTATATCATTCGAAAGGTACTGCGCACTTTATGTGCAGAATCATTTTAGATTTTAAATTTATGGCATCTGACCCGAAAAATTAACGTTGAAAGTTTGTATTATTTTTAATAAGGAATCTCAGGGCTAAGAAGAGGTAGAATAGTGAATGAGGTATCAAATGAAAGATCTGGCTACACTGTATGATTACATTTAGATTGGTGACCTTCAACCTGCAATATGAGAGTAAAAAGAGCACTTATTAAAAAAAAGGTAAACTATAACAGATGGAAGAATATAATGTAACAAGAAATTTTAGACATTGATAAGGTGTGCAAAAAATACTTGCAACATTTTGCATCCTACAATAAGCATTTTTTTATGTTAAAAGTGTGAATATATATTGTGATGGTGAAATTTCTTACAAATAGCATATTATGAAAAATTTCCGTTATTTTGACTTGAAAATTATTGTGATAGCTCGAAAACTACAGATGTTTTCAGTACAACGTATTTTTGTATGAAACGCAGTTGGTTCAGAAATATAACGGTATACGAAAGCTTTTTGGTAATATTTTTCTCGGATAATGTGTTAAAAAAATTCCCGTTAAATTGACAGCAAAGCTATTGAGATATCTTAAAAAATGTAGATTTTATCAGCACAACGTATTTCCTTGAAGCAGGGTCATCATCCCAGAATGAGAAAAAAGCGATTGAAATTTCAAGTTTTGATTTTGCACTAAGTTGGACGCTTCCGACTTATCAAATGGTATCTGCTAAACAAAAACACTGTGCTTAACTTGGCAACTTGCTAACAAGCTGCTAAGTCTTTTCTCATTCAAAATTTTGACAGGAGCTTACAAATTTGTTAAGTTTAGCAAGTTAGCAGGGCTTAACAAATGTAGTGAATACAATTAAACAAGAGCTTAGTGAGCAATATCGGATAAGTAGTTTTGTTGTTGTAAGCATTTGTATGCAGAGTAATTAAACACGTAGTCAGTTGTTTGTGTCACTGTATTTTATATGGAAGAAGCAGATAAGTACCATAAAAATTGTAAACATATTTTATATGGAAAAAACGGGTAAGTACACCGAAAAACATGTGCGGAGTTACCCCAAGTTTTTTTATGAGTCAAAAGAGTTTTTGAGAAGTTAATAACGTTTTGTCGCCGTAAAACGTAAAATGAATTACATCAATATTTTTTTTGTTAATATAAAACTTTTTTTGCTTGATACAACTCATTTTCAAAGCTTGGAGTAAATTAAAAGCAGTTTCAAGTTAACCCTGCATCTTCTCCGAACATTTGTCCTTTTAACTCCATTAAAACTTATTGCAACCATCTATGAAGAACGTCTTTGTATTTTAAAGCTGAAACGGAGTTATTTTTAGCACGAAACAGAGTCTGCTCGAGCAAATATTTCCGTTTGTTCGTTTTACTTTGAATGAAGAGAAAGTACTCGAATATTTTAGCAAGCAAATCAAGTTTGCTGTAAGAATTAAGTGTTGCATAATGATAAAAAGGGCCGTTTTTACTATTGCGAGTTATATGTTTTCGTTATCTTTATCTTTATTATGCGGTTATTTGATATAGAGGGTAAAATTTTTCGAGTCTCGTCACGAAAGTATTTTTTAATCTCGTCACGAAAAAATGTGTACACAAGCAATGATATTTTTTGTATGGGGACCCCCAGAAGGGTGGTAGATAGAGTGCTGGTGTGATTAGAAGAAATGTTCAATGAAAAATTCAGTAGGACCAGACATTAGACCCTCTAATGGTCATAGATTTTTTTATATTAATTATAATAAACATTGTTTCATTTTGTGTTTTTTGTATCGGGATCACTAGAAGGGTGGCAGATAGAGAAAAGGTGATTTCAAAAGAAGTGTTAAGGGGAAAAATTAATAGGACCAGCTCATATATTGATCCCCCTAGGGGTTATAGATGTTTTGATATGAATTATAAAAGCCATTTTTAAAAATTTTTTTTGTATGGGGACTAACACAATAGATCTCCATAGGTGAATTTTTTCCCGTTATTTCGTAAATATCAAATCACAGATATATTCCGCATACATCGCAAACTATTAAGACCAGTATTACTAAATGAAACACCAACCAATGACATGAAACAATTGAATAAACAGAATACTTTTTATGAAAATTTTGTACTGTATTTCGTTTGAGAAGCTATCTCTTTCTTTCTCTCTGTTTTTTTTACAAAAATCTATCTTATTCTTTATACTATAATTTTTTTTTAACTTGCGATGTATTTTTTATAGAAAATTTTAGGAAACTAAACAATTGTATTAAATTTAGTATACAACAGTTGTTTTACAATAATTCAAGATACATACATTTTTTTAAAGGTATTCATGAGTTTGTGGAACGTACTAAAGTCACATATTACCATATTTTATTAACGAAACTACTTTAAACACTAATAAACAAATTTTTAATGTATGTATGATGACATTTAGGCACCCCTAACACAAATCAATTAACACAAATCGCCTTGAGAATATTCTACCTATTTTTGTACCAAATTTAATTATTCTAGCATCAATATATATCGGAATTAAGCATATTAAATTAAATGCCACTTCCATTTTTGCATTTGTATAGGAACACAACTAACTCATCTTTTAAAAAACTTTCATAAACCTAGCGATCACCCTGTTGTTTAATCCTTACTACATTTTGATAAATGCTTAAAAATATCTTTTCCCTTATTCAACGAACAAAACTACAGCAATCAATCGTAAAATCAATGCAAATATTTATCCCTTTTTCAAATATGTTAAATACAAAAATCCCTTTTTTGAAAAATTCCCCTTAAATCAAAGAAATGAAACACCTTTGAAACAAATTTTGAGAGTTGTGCGGAATTTATGCTCAAAAGTAAAAAAAGTTTTTTTTTATAAGAAATTACAGAGATTCAAAATTGCCAAATCGTGGATAAGCTGATCTGTGAGTATGGAGAAGAGATTCTGTTTTCGGCTTTAACCATGTCTTTAATTTCCTTTGTATTCGATTCAAATCTGAAATAAATAAAAATAATTTAACTCAAAAGAAATTTAGAATCAAAGGGTTCTTTATTTGAATCTTTTGTGGGTGAGTTTGTTTATTTTTAAAGCTTCATGCTACATTTAAATGAGTTGATTCTAGTTTTTTTTTTTTTGAGTGAACTCTAAATTTAAAAATTCTCAATTCCTCAACCTTAAAACAACTCAAAATGGAGTCAGTACGACTTTTCAAGCAAAACCAATTTTTGAAGTAAATTGAACACACAAACGGAGTTAAATATAGTTTTTACAGCTTTGGCAAAATACCATGCACGAAAAGAGTTGAATTGACTCTGAATATGAATTTATTTACTCCGCTTTTTTTTGGGTGTACATTGAAATAAATAATACATTTTTTTAATATATTATCAGTTTTTTAACATAAATGGGAAATGGTAAGTGCATAATGTTTAAAGATACATTTCTGTTATTTAAACTTTGTTGTTAAAAAAAGGACAAAAGTGCGGATTTTATTCAGGAAAAACTTAATAGTATTAGATCAGTTAATCTTGGAAATTGGGTAAATATAAAATTAGGGTGCGCTCAATTTCAAACCCTGCTGATAGATCATGTTGAGCCAATGGAATATTGCACTCCAGTTAAGAAAATATTAAGTTCTGCACCCGGCGGCATGGGACAGAACTCGCAAATTATTCGACAAATCATATCTGACTACAAAGAAGAAACCTCCTGTTCTGTTATAATATTATTGTGATAAATCAGATATTGAATGCTGTTTAATTAATTTTTTAGTTCGCCATATTTTTATTTGAACAACGAAAACTTTCATTGATTGTAAGTTTTGATAAAATAAATATGTATATGGAAGTAAGATTTCCGGGTTAAGAAAACATATATAATATTTTTGGGTAAGCAACCAAACACAGTAAAAATACCAACACTTATTAAGGATAGTTTTTAAAAAAAATGTTAGTTATCTACAAGCATTATAGGCATTTATGATACACGCTTTTACCATAAACCTCTTAAAAACAATATTAAATTGCAAAGCTCCATTAGATAATTTAAAAAACTAGTTGACTTTATAGATAGATATTTAATTTTTGAAGAACCAGGTAAGAGCATCGAAAATTTTTAATATTTTTTATATGGAAGATCCGGGGAACTACTAATAACAGTTTAAATCTCCTATTACTCCTAAACAACCAGACTTAATATATAATAACTACCGTATCATATGAAAGGTCTTATTGTAAAGATGACTCTCAATAGTAGAAATAGAGCTAAACTCATCACCGGGTCGTACAAATTCCTAAAAAATATATAAAATACCTCTCTATTTGCACTCTATTTTAAATTAACTTTTTTATGAAGAGCTTATAATTTGGTCGAAATTTAATTTTTGCCTGAACGAATAAATACACAATAGCGGAGAAGATATGGCGAATTATTTATTTTTATATGTAAGAACCAGATAACTGCTGGACATACCCGTTTCTTCCACATAAAAAAGTAAAGAACTTGCACTTACCTGTTTTTTGCATAGTCAACATCCCTTAAATTAAATATTTTGCGTCAGGAGTTTTTTCAAGTGGAACTGTACCATATTTAAACTTATTGTATATATATAACTCAATTTTACAAAAACTTTTAGCTACCCGGTTTTTCCATTGGACTCATCAATCCTTCGACCAAATGCAAAAAATTGTAAAATGATTTTAACTAAAAAGAAGAAAAATTCGACCTAAATAGTTGAACAAGTGATCTGAAAAGTTGTAAATTAAGTCTTTCTGGTTGAAATTAGTAAATATATTTTGCTTTCAACCAACAAAGGTTGAAGTTCAAATCAAAGAAGGAAAAGTTCAGATTTTTTTTTTGTTACTTTTGTAAGAATAAGATGTTTTTCAAATGTTAAGATATTATAAATTGCATTTTACTATCGTATTATTTTATGCAAGGAATTTTTTTCTTGTTTTTGTTCAAAAATAAAAAATAAACTACGCAAAACATTAAATTCTTAAATAGACAGTTCCTTGATTGCACAGATCTTTTAGAAAATTCCATGATTTTTCGGGATTTCCCCTGGTTTTTCTTAAAAGCGTTCCCGTACTTTTTACCTTTCTAAGAGGATTTTTTTATTTTAAATCTTATGTTTTATTGGTTTTTACACGAAAAGTGATTCACAAATTTTTTTTCACAATTATTTTTTTTCGGACTTCAATATTAATTTTCTTGATTAGTTAGGTCTAGCTCAATTATCTTAGAGTATTTGCAAGTTTTATTCATGGTCTTGACTTATTTCCTCCACTGTGCTGCTCTTTCACTCTGCAAAATGGTAAAAGCTAAAACACATTGTCTATTTTTTTTTTCTCCCCAAACAAATCCGTTAAATGAAACAACGTTCATCCTTGCTGGCAGCTAATAACTTCACACTTTATGCGAGTAGATGAACTAACACCATTGAAAACAGATATCCAAAAATTACAGACGAATGAACATGACCAACATTTTTGTCTTTTTTTTTTCATTCTCCTAGCAATGGAGTTGATTGTTTTTAATGTTGTGGTGCGGTGTTGCCATTTCTGACTTAAATTGTTTTCAATAACAAACATAATGCTTTTGATGACGGATCTGATGGCGTTGATTGTGTGATGATGTTCGCCATGATGATGATGATGATGATGGTTTTTAATGCATATTCTTATCTCATGTCTTTCTACCCAATGAAACACGATTAATCGTCCCTGTTGTTGTAAATCTGTTGTAGACGATAACAGCGATGATGAATCATTTAATTTATTTTAACATGACATCCTGTGCGGCCTTTTTAATGTAAATCAAGTTGCAGCTCAAATTTAACATCGTGCACTCGCATGTGAGCACATTTTGGAAAATGTACATTTTTGTGGCTTAAACTATTGCCCTAAATTTATAATAACTAATACCACTTCCCACCCATTATATGTATAATTAGTGTAATTTTTTACTGTCACCATCTTGTTGCAAAATAATTTCAATCGTTTCATTAACAACACTTTGGCACTCTTCCAGATATCCTCGTGCAATAAGTGAAACATGAAAACTTTTGCCTCGGAAGAAAAACTAGTTGTCATTGTTTTTCTGCAGAGTACTTTTTTGCCACCATTTAATTAAGTTTCTAGATTGTAGGTGTAAAAGTGGTCTTAGTTTTGTTTTTGGTGTTGTTCTTGTTTTTGCTACTGTGTTTGTTGTTTCTTCTTCTTTTAGTGAGTTTTGGTTATTTGTTTCCATTTTATATCCGTTTTGGTCCAGTTACTGTTGAAGTCTTTCAATGAAGTGTCATCTGAATACATTTCCGTATTATGTTTATATTTTTGAGGTTTTTGTTTTGTGTAGGATAATTATGACAAAGGTTAGACAAATATAGAACAGAAAAAGATATAGTTGTTGGAATCCTTAAAATATGAATTTATCGTAAATGTGCCGATATACGATATGATTGACAAAACTTCTTGTTTTCTTGCACGGATTAAAATTCAGGATCTTTTTTACAACTTTTTCAGTTTAAATACACATACTTTTTTAAAAAAAAAGTATAAATATTCAACTTTATTTGAAGTTTAAAATAAAGTATAAAAAGCATTTTCAACTTTTAGCTTTATTTTTCATAAATGAACTAAACTGCGAGCTTTAGATCAAGTAAGTTTTTAAGAAGGCAACAACAACAACAACAACTCTGTATAGAGTCAATCACTTTATTTTTCATATTAATATGTATATGGACATTTCCACAGAAAAGTCTACAGTGACAAAAAAAAGTAATGCAGTGAGGGGACTGCCGACCGAAGCGAAAACCTATGAAAAATAATCCTCAAAAAGGATATTTAATTTTTTCTTTCAATGTAAGAGCAGTAGCTTAAATAAAATATATTTTCTTTTTTTTTATATATGATATTTTGTTTGATGGGTCTTGAAGTCTCTTTTAATGCCTGCATTTGAGATCTTGCTACAAGGAAAGCAGAAAACATAGCAAGAAAAGTGCAGTTTTTTTCTGCCCAGATTCGGTTCATCCGTACATCCCATATTATTTTCATCTTTTATCATTTAAATTATGGGTTTTAATATAAAAAAACAAAGTAAAACATAAACAAAAATATAAATTAAACTTATTGAAATAATTAATATACACTTAAAATACGTATACATACATAAAATTTGCCTTTACATGAATTTCATTTACATTATTTTCACTGCTTGCGTCATTAATCATTGCATTATATTTTTAAAAAAGATACTATAGCTTATGGTAGCTGAAATAAGAAATAAAAAAATTTTTTGGACGATGCAGTCCCACTCATGATAAAATTATTATTAGGTAGCCTTGACGACTACTTATTTGCTCACGAGGTGCGACTATCGAATTTCAAACAAAAGAAAACAATATAAAGTGCGTGTGTCACACACATGGGCAGCTTTCAGCGGAGTCAATAGTTGGCAACTGTTTTTTTTTTAAAACAGTTAAATGATCCATTCACAACAGGTGACTCCTCTGAATGCGGCCAATGTGTGTGACATACGTTCTCTATTTTTTTTCTTTTGTTTGACATTCGATGGTCGAAACACGAAATGCCACTCCTATTACTTATCATATCATCATATCAGATCGTCATTTAAAAGCCTACTCGCTTCGCTGTCTGTATTGATGACGAGAGTTCCTTGAAAATCACGATGACGCAAACCAAAGATTTACCCTCTACCAAAATCGTTCAACGCGCCTATAGAAGTTTTCACTTCAAAAATTAAAACTTGATAAAAACTTTTTATTTTATGATATTATCTAAGAGAAACCAGCCAGGCCAAATAAGAAGTCTTAAACCCTTTCAGTGGATTTGCCCAATATATTGGACACGTCAGAAAGTAATTTATATTTTTATTTTGCAAAGCTTTTTTATATATCAAATCATTTGATTCTATGAACCAATCTGATAATAAATTTATAGAATGCTAAACTAAGAAAGTAACCAAAGCAGGCAGCTACCTTGGGTAGAGTTTTGCGCTTGATCTAAAAATACTTGCTGCTTTAATGTCGTTATGAGAAAATGGTCAATAAGAAAATAAAAATTCTTCCGAATTTGTTCGAACAAGTGTCAAATCATATAGCCCCGTTCAAATCGCTCATCAAATCGTTTGTCAAATCGTTTAACCACAAAAGTGTTCATACTCATCAAATTTTTGTCAAATTTCATTTTGTCTTGAACCCCGAAGTTATCGCATCGCGATGACGCAAAATTTTTGGTAGCATTTGTTATTAAAATCGTATTGGAAGAAGAAGAAATTATTTAATAAATTCATCCCAGTATTTTATTTTATTTATTTATTGGTCAAACAAGGCAATTTAATTTACTTACTCTAACTTATTCTAACAGGTTATGTTTTTTTTTAATTATTTTCTTCTTCTCCCTATCCTTGTTTTTTTTTATTTTATTTTTTATTTAATGATTAGTGGGCATACTCCACCCACCGGATTGACATGATTTCAAAAAGCATGTCAAAAATAAAAAAAGAGGAGAAAACAAGAAAGCATAAGATACGATGTATATATATAATTCTTAAAAACCTTATTTTAAGAAGGAGGGGAAAGAGATATTAGGAAGAGAGAAAGGACTTTTAGAGGGTTCGCTTAAATGTGAGTTTGGACATGGGTGGTAAGTAATATTCGCTAACATTATTGAATTCTGTACAGCATCTATTTATAGGTTCATTACGTGCGTAGACAGTATGATGCTGATATTCATTTAATAGCCGGGTATGCCTCGTTCTCCTTATTGGATTACTAAATTTTATCTTGTTTGTTATAAACTCGCTGTCAATAACTCCACTTATAACATCAAAAGTGAAACATGAACTGGGTGAAATTTTTTATTAATTATTTGCCACAGTTATTTATTATTATTTTCTTATCATTTTCTTTCGCTCCTTCTTTTGCCTCTATGTGCTCAGGTTGAAAACTTTTTTGAACTGACGAAATCATTCTACAGAATTTGACGAGTGTTCACATTGGCCAAATCGTTGGTCAAATCAGCAGAAAAAATCAAAATATTTTGATTTTCATCAAATGATTTGACAAACGATTTGATGAGTGTTCAGACTCGTCAAATATTAGTTTTTTGGTGCCCATTAGGGAAGTCAATCCCGGGATTCCGGATGATTTAAGCCTCTTTAAATCCCGGGATTGTCTTTCAGGATCCCGGGATTTTTAAATAAAAAATTTCTGTTACAAATATTCATGTAAATACAAACATTTCATTTTAAGTTGATACGAATATAGAATTAGATATACCTTTTATTGAGGCTGAAAAAGATTGTTAGGACGATGAGTGTGAATCACTGGTGCAAAGACTTTGCAAAGTTTTAGAAGAATTGCAACATGGGGAAGTAAGCTATATATTTCAAAATTGTCAGATATTCTGGCTTAGGAAATAATTTTTTTTTTTGTGGTGAGGGCAATCGTGATCGAAACATACAAATTGCTTACGATTATCGTACAACTAGCATAAAATCAGAACGGTGCTTCTCATCATCGGGTTATATTTGTAATAATATCCGAACAAAACTCTCCAATAAAAAATAAAACACGTTGATCAGCTTAATGATTACTTTAAAAATAATTAAAACAAAAAATTTAATTTTGAAAAGTCTTTTCCAAAGTAAGTATGCCTTTAACACAAAAAATCATGATTTTCAATCACACAAAAAAAATTGTGACATTTATATAGTAATACCTTAAACTGTTCTGTATTTTATTTTTTATATATTTTGTTTTTTAACACTTTCAATGGCTAGGCTAAGCTAAAAACAAAATAATTTTTTGAGGTAATATTCCTCATTTAGGTCCTTAAAAGTTGAAAAAACATACCTTTGATTTTAAAATGCGCTACTTACGTTTTGCAAGCTTGTACAAAGAAAAAATTATTTTGTTCCTGTTCATCACAAAGTCTTTTTTTAAGGTTTTTCAACCCTTAAGATCTTTGTTTCTTTCACCGTCTTAAAATTCTTATCATTAAAGCCAAAAAAGATAAAAAAACATAAATTTGATTTTTGTCCAGTTTATTTTTTCTTATAAAATAGGCCGAAAATTTTTTTTTTTGCTTTTCTTTGGCACAATGAATCATGTTGGTTCTTTTTTTTCATAGAACCAAATTATTTGATTTAAACAAAAGCTTTGCAAAATAAATACACATAAAAATGACTTTCTGATGTGTCCAATATATTGGGCAAATCCACTGAAAGGGTGAAATTAATAAAATTTGCTGGTCATTAATATAATTTAAGTTTTGTGTTTTTATTAACAATACGGGTATTCACAATTGTGTGATATAGTTGTATTGTGTTTTTTTTTTGCCATAGTTGAAATAGAAAATAGAATTTGTGGTTTTGAACTTTAGCTTTTTGTAACTATGCACATAAATTAACTATCTAAAATGATATATTTTATTAATATATGGCATAAAAAAGTTCAACTTGCATTGTGAGCTTCTTCCATTTGTTGCAATTAGAAAATAACTGGCAACCGATCAGTTGTTTATGGAACCTTAAAAACCACGTTCGTTAAACATATCATTGGGCTACTTAAAATGACTACACTTTTGGTTTTCAGAGATTTCATGTAAAACAAAAAAAAAATATACAAACCGCTCGGTAAAGTGTGGTATCAATACCACGGAATTTTTTAACTACACTGAAAACAACGCAATTGTGAATACCCTTAATGTGTTTTGAGATGGTTTTGTTACTTTATAAATGAATTCATTTACATTTTTTAGTTTCAAGTAATGCATAACAAAAAATTGTTTTAAAAACGTTTTAAATTATTTACTTCTTAAAACTTTTAATCCCGAACTAATCCCGGGATTCCGGGATTTAGATTTTCAGTCCCGATAATCCCGGGATCGAGAAAAGCTTCCGGGATTGGACTCCCTAGTGCTCATCCACTTATTATCACTATGGCAGTACTGAAGTTATAAGATGTCAAATGACTTTCGCATATTTCAATATTTGTTACAATTAAGTTTTGTTATTTGTGTGTTAATATCGTAATTTTTAAAATATGTAATTAAGGAAAATTAAAATTTAAAAAAATAATTAATAAAGCGATCCAATAACGGAGCACTAGGATGATATGGTTAAAGATAGTTTATGATGTAAATTTAAAAATGCAAGCAAAAGATGCTCGCGTGTATGTGTTTTTACTATGTTTAACTTTTTTATGTCATCAAATGGATATATTTTTTTATATAAATTTCGTAAGTTGTTAATTTAAATTCAGAAACTTAAAACTTTGTTATGTTTGTTTTCTTTTTTTTTAATGTTGAACTACTAAAAATATATAAAACAGTTAATTTTTATTTTGTTTCTTAATTCAGTAGATACTTTTAGTACTTTTTGAAGTCCGCTAAGTACTAAACCTACTTTAGTACTAATTTGTCTACTGCAAATATATTTTGAATCAGCAATGCCCATATTGCACGATGATCGTTTGCCCGGCGAGCAGATTATTTTGTTGTTGCTTCCAATGCGAAACTGTCAAAATTTTAGAGAATACAACAACAACCATATTGCACGACCATGTGCACGCCGAGGAAACGAGCATTGTGTATATTACACGGGCATAATAAATATGTTTCTTAAACATGCAAAAATATATAGTATATAGCAGGGAGGGAAATAACCGGATCTTCTGCCAGTTCTCTGATCTCCTGAATGTAAAAGTGCTGCTCTGATTCGGATCCTCAAATGCTCTGAATTTCACATAAATTTCAATTTTATTTCATAGCATCTGCGAATTAGTTTTAAGAAGAACTCTATTTATGTCTAGTCTATGTCTATCAATGTCTATGTCTATCAAATTTGTGGCTTAAAGAATCGCGGTTATATTTTATTGGAAAAAATTATATTAGTTTAATCTTGTTGCAATAAACAGTTCGAACTCATATAAATTTATTTTACTTACCTTAAAAATTAAAAATAAGCGCAAAAAATCGAAAAGGATCGATAAAAGAGTTTTACACAAAACGTGCAGAGTTTTATACAAGAGGAGCTCAAAAGGAGCGATTAATAAATGATCCAAATGGATCAGCAAAGGTACATTTCATTTATTTTTTTATTTTATTTTAATTTAGTTTTGCTCCGAAGGCTAGGCTTCCCTAGCTCAAGTAGACTCGTCAAGACCCTAAGGTGGCGAGGAAATTATTTGGCCACATCGTGAGATTTATAACGCCATCACAAATTACGAATCGTTTTTGATTCAATAAAAACTGTACTTTAATTGCGTGAGTCGCATCATCGGATGGACAAAATGCAATTACTGTTGGCTGATCCTCGGTGTTGAAACGACGCGAATCGAATGAAAGAAACATTTTTTTCACAGAAAATAATGAAAGAGTTTTCTAAAAAGCACATGCCTCACTTTATGTTCTTTTTCTTTTCATTAATTGCTCGCATATTGATCTTTTTAATCCAATAAAACAGCAAAAGAGCGCTCCCTTGCAGCTCCTCATGGGAGCAATCGCATATTTTTTTACTAATATATTCTCGATTTAAACAAACCAATACTATAAAATACTTTATCTTAAATGCTTATTGACATTTTTCGTTGAAAACTTAATCGGCTTTCATCTTATTATTAAAAAATTGTAACAACTGATTTTCGGATCTTCTGGAAGAAAACGAGGATCTTCTAAAAATTCCTTATTTCCCTCTCTGGTATATGGTTATGTATATATTTATGTGTACATTTACATGATTGTAAATAAAGAAAAAAAAACTACTTCGAAAAAATTCGTTTTACTGCGTTTTTTTCCAAAATTTACGGCGATTTACAAATTTTCAAGTTCGAACCTTGCTGAAGACCGAGGTTTAGCAGCCTTCAAAACAGTTCTGTCTAGTTTGCTATGTGATTGACTTTCTACAGAGTTGTTATCGTTGTTGCCTTCTTTAAACTTACTTGATGTAAATAGCTCACAATTCAAATCATGTAAGAAGGAAGCATTTTCATTTTATTAATTTAGGCAATTTGTACATAAATTCATTTACTATGATTATTAAATCGTCTGCACTGTTTCACAAATGTAGTTTTTCTTATTAGTAAATGTTTAGTACAGGCCTGTAGCCAGACCAAGAAGACAGAGGGGGCAGGCATGAATCTTTGGGGGGGGAAATTTTTTGGTTTAAATAAAAAAAAAATTTTTAACGTGTGAAATGAACACATAACACATATTAATTAAAAAACAGTTAATTTTATAATATTTACATGGATATGTAGATCTTTTAGTACATGAGATAAATAAATAAGAATAATATAAAAATTAATTCAGGACTTTGCAATGAAATGAAGGTAAAAAACAAGATTTATTTAAAGTGGCTAGAAATATAAGAAAGAGTAGCGAAATGGGCTAAGATATGTATAAGACATTTTTTTAAGTAAAACAAATAAAAAAATTTAATTACCCGCATCCGTCGTTTGCACTAAATTGATGCAAATTTTTTATTCAGATTTATATATAAAGAACAAACATGCATGTTTTGATTTAAATCTTTTGGTTCTTTAAATTTTTGCTAGAATTAAGATTTGCAGTTTTTTCTTGTTTTAAAATTAATAAACATTCATGCATAAAAAAAATTTAAAAATTAAAAACATTTCAATAAATTATATATTCTTTTTGTATCTGCATCAAATTGGTGCGCAACGTGCTTTTCATTTCTAGAAAGTTCCTATGGATACGGGTTAAAAATTATTAAAATTTAAATCTTATTTTTTGGTAGCAAATGTTGGCGACCCAATAGAAATTTCAAAAATTGTAACAATTTGTCTGAAATGTTTTGTTAAACAAATTTCATATACATATTCAAGTCATGAATAAGGTGAATGTGTATATTTTTTGTTATTTTAAACTAAACTAATTTTAAAGCAATAAACAAATATATGTATCTACAAAATGCCTATTAATTATTCATTTAAAGTTTTTCATTGTCTGATTTGGCCAGGGGCAAACAGCTGTAGTAGGGGGCATTGGCCCCTTGCCCCACCCTGGCTACAGGCCTGGTTTAGTAACTGTTTCGTAAATTTTTTGTTTTAGTAAAAATGGAAGGCATTGGCAAAAGATAATGAACAAATAGTTTAGGCAAGAAAAGAAAAACTATATAAAATTACTTAATTACATAATTACTTAACTAACTGATTTCTTAATTACCCAAATGAACTTTCATAGAAATTTAAGTAACGTAACACCAGTAACATCACGCCAAATCAAAAAGCCTTATAAAAAAAACCAGAAAAGATTTTTAAATTTGAACACTTGAAAAATAAATATTAAGCAAAATCACTTTGACTTTGAAAATGTAGAAGTTAACGTAAAAATTTCTTGACAATTTAAACAATTTATAGATATAAACAGTTTATAGCTCTATGTTTTCTTAAAGCAACAAACAAAAATTAAACATTTAGCTGTCACCAATCATGAGATATGATAAAATCCACAGAAGCATTGTCATAGGTAAAAAAAACCCATTAAAAATTAATGGGTTTTTTTGTATAATTTTCTTCTAATATTTCTTAGCAATATGAAAAAAATTTCTATTTAATTAAAAATACGTTTCTATCTAAGGTCGAATAAAAAAATTATGTGCAGTAGAATTATTGACCAAATTATTGAGACCAAGCTGAGAAAGCAATCCGATTTTACATGTGATTGTTTGAAAATATTTTTGAATTGGTTTTACAAATATTTACCCAGGGGTCGATGATCACGAATCTGAAGTTGAAAACTCGAACAAATTAAAAAAATGGTATCGAAAAAAATGGTGGTTTACTTTAATTGTTTTTAATTAAAGAACAATATTTGAAATTCCATTTTAAAATATTTGTTTTAAAAATGCATGTTTTTCTTTAAGTTTTTAAACAAATGTTTTTTCACTTAAAATGTTAAATAATGTCAAAAATGTTATTTTGAAAATAAAAACTTTTGTGTTAAATTTAACTTTACAAACATTTGTGTTTAACTTAAATAAAACTGTTTCAAGCTCTATTTCAAAAACAAATTCGTTAAATATGAACACAATTTAATTTAATTTAATTAAAACAAATATTTCCCTCAGTGTAGCGCATGTAACGTTCGTACGACTTTTTTTTTTGTTAAAAATTAAATTAAGTTAAGAAAAATTTAAACTTTTTATGCCCTGTTTTAAATTTTTGATAGCACTCTAGTAGTACTTTATTTAGTGTAAAAGGTGGAACCGATCGAAAGTATCGTTCAAATATATAAGCAAACAAAAAAAGACGCGTTACGATAGAAAAACTAGAAGTGGTTTTTATATGTTATCAATACAAATGAAAAAATCTGCGAAGTGTGCTCGAGTATTTTTATTAAAGTTCTTTTAATATTATCTGGAATTATATTGCTATATATTCATAATTGTTTCGTTGAAAAATCTTTTTTAATTATTTTTATATACCATGTTAACGTTGTATGGTGGAGATCCATACTGCGACCTAAATGAGATCTATTGTATCTCTTTCTCAAAGCTCCAAGCTCTTATCCAGGCTTATCTCTCTGATAAATTTGAGAATGTTCTTAGATTCAAGGGATGAAATTTGCTCTGGACTCAGCTCATAGTTGCCTAATGTTAGTTTACGTCTGCGAGCCAGGGCGTCGCAGTTTGTAAGTAGGTGTATTGGAGTCTCCTCTGCTTCTTCGCAAAAACGAAGTTACTATCGGTTTCTATGGCCAATGTCCTGTGAAGAACCCCACTAGAATTCTTAGATTTGGTTTACCTGAGCTTATGCACAATTTTGATCTCCGAGTGTTAAAATTCCTGAGGAGCAGTTTGGATTGTTTTAGCTTTGGGAGGCTATTTCCAAAATTCTTAACGTTTGTGACTCTCCTCCCTTCTTAGTTCTTCTTTTATAGAATGTGTGCCCAATCCGCAGAATGGTTCTGGTCCTATAAATTTTGTGGCTGCACCCCGTCGCGCTAAGCCATCGCCTTCTTCGCTACCTTGTATTCCTTTGTGTCCTGGGACCCAAAGTATAGTAACAGTGCTATTCTTACCTAGTTCATTGAGTTTTGTTAGGCATTCTCATGTTATTATCGATGATATCTCACAGGAAGCTAATGCTTTAATTGCTGCTTGGCTGTGTGATATCAGAATTATATCCTGACCTTTGTATATCCGGTCTAGGTTTAATTGCGCGCACAGCTGTATTGCTAGGATTTCCGCTTGAAAGATACTGGGTGTTGTCCCCATAGGTTCAGAGTGCTTGGTTCTTGGCCCGTACATCCCTGCGCCTATACCTTCCATGGTTTTGAAGCCATCCGTATACCATGATATATTGTGTGGCTTTTTTACTTGCGATATTATCTCGCTGTCCCACTCTTTCTTGGTACTAAGCTTAATTTCAAAGTGTTTTTCTAAATTGTACCTTTTTACTATATCGTCTCTTGGTAGATCGATGTAAGGGGTGTGCTTTGCAATATCCTCCTTCTCTCTACTGCTGATAGTTTTACCTAAACCTGTCCCCTCTTTAGCAATGCATAGCAGAGGTCGCTTAGCTACTCCCTCTATTACAAGGTGTAAGGGTGTTAGGTCCAGAATTATTTCTAGTGCTGCTGTAGGGCAGGTCCTCATGGCACCTGCGATGCATACGTAGGCCATTCTCTGCACCTTTGTTAGCATATTCCTCATTGTAGTAAGCTTGGTTATTTCAGCCCATGCTATTGCACCATAGGTGAGGATGGGTCTCACCATCATGGTATACATCCAGCGAAGAATTGGTGGGTTGCAACCCCAGCTTTTCCCCGCCAGGTTTCTACATACCATGAGTGCGCGCGTTGCTTTATTTATAGTTTCCTCTGCATGTCTTCTCTAGAGAAGCTTTGGATCTAGTGTGAGTCCTAGGTACTTCACTTCTCCTTTGAAGGGGATTTCCGTGCCACACATTCTCATAGTTCTGGGTTGATATTTAATCCCACTGTGTTGCACCATTCCATTGTTACTGACAGTCCTTTCTGTATCAGGTTAGAGAGTGTGTCCTCGAACTTCCCTCTCGCTATGTCGTCTGCGTTACCCTAACATTTTATGCCATTCTCGGTTAGCTTCGATAATAGTTCGTCCACAACAAGACTCCATAACAGTGACGAGAGGACAAACCATAATATGATATGTTACAATACAGATTTTCCACTTCAAAGAAGTACAAATTTTTTATAGTTTTAGGAAAAGCCCTGAAAAAAATTATTTAAAATCGACAATTTGCGTGAGTTTACTTCAAATAATTTCTCCCCAAATAATTTTACTTTTTAGTATGCTCTGAACTCTATCTTATATATGATTTATCTTATATTTAATTTCTTTACAGTTCACAATTAAGACTATTTTCATTTTATACTCAGTTTGTTTTATCTTTGTATGCCTCCATAAGCTTTAACATAAAAGTTGCTCACTTCAAGCGCGCTGGATGAATTATTTTATGCATTGTACAGAAACTATTTTGAAACATTAACAAAACCCAGACGCACCAACAAACAACTGTCTGTCGTTGTTGTTAATTTTTTCTCTCACTTTTTTCATTTTTATAATAGTTTCATTTATGTTCTGTGCTTTTAATATCCTCTAACTTTTTATTATTTTTTGCTTTGCTAAATTGTTAGTTTGCTTTCATGTGCAGCTTAGTGTTAAGATTGGCGCGTAAAGATAGCGTGTTGCATGCATGCATGAGTGTGTGAATGAGTGTGTGAATTGATGAACAATTGAAAAGGATTAAAAATGATGTAGAAAAAAAATAAACACGGCACTATTTTTAATTATTTTTTTGTATTATACTTGCTAAAATAGTCGCAGGTTTTCACTTAAAAGCCGGTGTTGATTGAATTAATCTAAACTTTGAGATTAAGCATGATAAAAGGATTGAGGAAAACTTAAAACCGACAAAACATAATTTTTAAGGATTCGAAAAGTTAAATCTCAATCATCAAATACGCAGATACAATATCAGCTTCAAAAAATTTGTCGAATATTCTAAAACCTACTATATTCGCGCAAACTTATAGTCCATTAAACCTTAAAAGCTTCCCACATTGAAATCTCATGTGGAACATGTTTTTGTATTTTTTTCACTTTGGCATTATATTGATATTTGGCATTCTTTTACCAAAAAATGTCTACGGAAGTAAACACCTTGAATCAACAGTTATTTTATTGCAAATTGAAAATCAAGGGAAACAAGACAAAACATCACAACTGCAAATGACAGGATTTTCGAATATCCGACAAATGACATTGAAACATGTTTGTTTTAAAAGAACCTAGTAGAGAAAATTTGCTTTCGTTTCTCAACCACTTCCTACATTTGCATTTTTTTCCTTCACTAGGAAAGCTTTCGAGTGTTTTTGGCATAGTTAAGTAAAGATTCATTAGAGTTTTGTGGTTATAAAAACAGATTAAATTATTTATTCGCTAAAAATTATACAAGGAACTATTTTAACGGCAAAAAAACGTTTTATTTCTCAATATAGTCTCATTTAATTTCAATGCACTTCGTCCAACGTTGTATTTTTTGATCCCATAGGACTCTGTTTCGGTGATGAGCTTCTCTCTGGTGATGCATCTCTTTCCGCAGAGTCATTTCTTCAGGTTTGAAAGCAGAAAATAGTCGGGAACGCCAAGTCTGGAGAATATGCTGGATGAGGAAGCAATTCGTACTTAAATTCATGGGATTTTGCCATGGGAGCTGGGCATGTGTGAACGCGTGCATTTTCTTGATGGAAGAGCACTGTTTTCAGTCCTCGCCAAATGAGGACGTTCCTCTTTCAAAGCATCGTTGAAACCGTCCAATTGGTCTGCATAGTATTCGCCATTGATCGTTCTTTTCGATGGAAGGTAATCGATGTAGACTTAATTTGTTCAAGGAGCACTTTAGAATTTCTCCAAGAGCATTTGAGGTATGATTATATATAAATTGCACTTGATGCGACAATGAATTTTACAAAATTTAAGGAATTAGTAACAATAATTAGAAATTCCATGCGTGAAAACAAAAGCAAACTGGCGGAGCTAAGAAAACAGTATTGTTCACGTTGTGGCTTTTAGCGAAACCAGAGAGTTTTTTAGCTTTTTAGATTCCATTTTAGATTGGTGACCTTCGACCTGCGTAAAAAGATATGAGCGTAAAAAGAGAATTTATTAAATAAAAGCTAAACTGTAACAGATGGAAGAATAAAATGTAACAGAGAATTTTAGACATTGATAAGGTGTGCAAGAAATACTAGCAACATTTTGCGCCATCTCTTATGGATACCCTACAATAAGCATTTTTTATACAACAAGAGGGAATACATATTGTGGTGGTGAAATTTCTTTTAAACAGTAAAGTCTGAAAAATTTCCGTTATTTTGACACAAAAATTATAGCGATATCTCGAAAACTATAGATGTTCCCAGTACAACGTATTTTTGTATGAAAAGTCGTTGGTTGAAGAATATAACAGCATACGAAAGCTTTCTTGGCATCTGACATTAAAATTATTTAGGCATCTCGAAAAATTTATATCTTCTCAGTACAATGTATCTCCTTAAAGCAAGGCCATCGCCTCAGAACGAGAGAAAAACTATTGAAATTTCAAGTTTTGACTTTGCAAGCAAATATATCAGCCATTTTTTAATTGATTTTCAACAAATTTTCTTTGTCTGAAAGATCTATTAAATTTGGAGAATTTAATCTTGGAGAAATAACAAAAGATTAACCGTTATCCCATCAATTCAATGTTTTATATTGTTTTAAAAAAACCTCTAATATATTTAGATTTTGCTCAAAAAATATGACAAACGTTTTTTTTTTGTTGTAATTTTTTTCTTATTACATTTTCTTTTTTCACACTCTTTCATATGACATATCGATTTATTTGCAAAAAAATTACTCATTTTGACACATAGTTCAATAAACAGTTTCTATAATCGAAATTCATTAGCTACTGTGACTTTTTTGATGAAAATTTATTTTTTCAATATGTTGTTTTTACATTTTTTACAAAGTTCTACAGCTCAAGAAATAATTTCTGTGAAAAAAATTTTCAAATATTTCATACCACTTCAAAGTTATATACACAAATCTATGTGTTAAGCAATTTCCTTAACTACGTCTTCTTATATATTAATACACAAACAACAAATTTTGTCGTACACTATACACGAAGCGTATATCATGCGAAAGGTACTGCACCATAGATGTGCCGAATAATGTTATATTTTAAATGAATAACCTCTGATCCGAAATATTAACGTTGAGAGTTCATATTATTTTAGAAAGGAATCTAAGGGCTAAGAAGAGGTAGAATGGTGAATGAAAGGTCTGAACGAAGAGGCTTGCACAACATGATTGGATTTTAGATTGATGACCTTTGACCTGAAATATGAGCGCACCAAGAACATTTCTTTAATAAAAGCTAAACTATAAGAGATGGAAGAACATGATGTAAGAAGGAGATTTAGACATTGATAAGATGTGCAAGAAATACTTGAGACATTTTCCGCCATCTCTTACGGATACCCTACAATAAGCATTTTTTTAGTGTAACATGTGTGAATATATATTGTTATGGTGAAATTTCTTACAAATAGTAAATTGAAAAAATTAAAAAAATGAAAAATGCACGTTATTTTGACACACAAATTTTTGCGATATCTCGAAAACTATGGATGTTCTCAGTACAACGTATTTTTTTATGAAAAGTCGTTGATTAAGAAAAATAACGTTATACGAAAGCTTTTTGGATAATATTTTTTATAGATGGTATGTTAAAAAAAAAGTATAGCAGTGAGGGGACTGCCGACCGAAGCGAAAACCTATGTATAAAATATTAGTATTCCCTGGAAGACTTTGTCCTGCCACGGACTGCTTTACTGCTTTGTAAAAATTTTCATGCTAATCGGAAAGACTTTTTATATTTTCACTCCCTCAGTCTTTGATTATATCTTTCAAAATATTTTTTATTCAGATAGCATTTTTATTTTATAATTACACCAAACTATATTATTACATTTAAATTGAATATTGATGATATAAAAATAAAATACAGGGAGCACTATTGAATGACAAATAATCCTCATAGAATAAAATAAAAGTTCTATTTTTTATATATAATTTTTTGTTTCATTCGTCTTGAAGACTCTTTTAATGCCTGCATTTGAGATCTTGCTACAAGGAAAAGAAAACACATAACAAGCAAAGTGGAGTTTATTTTCTGCCCCCGATTCGGTTCATCCGTACATCTGGTTCATCATTAATGCACATTATTTTCGTCTCTTATCATTTCGATATATTTTAAATCATGGGTATTAATATAAAAAACAGAGTAACACATAAGCAAAAATATAAATTAAACTTATATAAATAATTAATATACACATCAAATACGTATACATAGAATTTGTATTTAAATAAATTTCATTGAATTTCATTAACATTTTTACACTGTTTGCGTTAATAATTGAATTATATTCTAAAAAAGATACTATAGGCGTATGGTAGCTGAAATAAAAAACAACAAATTTTTGGACGATGCAGTCCCAGTCATGATAAAATTATTATTTGGTAGGCTTGACAACTACTTATTTTCTCACGAGCTGCGACCATCGAATTTCACACAAAAGAAAACAATATAAAGTGCGTGTGTCACACACATTGGCAGCTTTCAGCGGAGTCAATAGTTGGCAACTGTTTTTTTTTTAAATTTGAGTGAGAATCCTTTGCAATTTAATGATCCATTCACAACAGGTAACTCCTCTGAATGCGGCCAATGTGTGTGACACACGTTCTCTATTTTGTTTTCTTTTGTTTGACATTCGATGGTGGAAACACAAAATGTCACTCCTACCTATTACTTATTATACATTTATAAAACTACAAATGTTTTTATGTTGGCCATGAAACTCAAACACACACTCTTGGATATTGGCTACCAGGCGCTCAGCTTTTTTCGTTTGACATGATTTTGACAGAATTGTAGGTATTGTCGAAAAGAAATCAAAACAAACACAGAATATAAGGGGTACTTTTTAAAGTATCTCCGTATCGAGCGTACCTGGGGTCGAATTACAGCATCAGCCTAAGTAACAATTTGAGCCATATATTAATTCTTGCAGAGCTTATAGTGCTATCTTATATAGCAGCAAGCTTTAACTTTAGTTTTATTAGCGCTACTATAGCTCTTGCAGAGAATATATTAGGCTAATTTCTTGAGTTAAAAAGCACTATTTTTGCTTCATTTGGAGAGTAGAAGTAGCTGTCAACTTTAAAAAGAGTTCCTGTCAAACCTAAATAAGAGCTCTTGCAAAGCTCTTTTTTTCTTATTCGTTAAAGTATGTATGTGTTAAAAATAAACTCAAAAAATATATAAAATTTGACAAGTGTTTGTGGTGATTAGAGTGACAAATAAATTAAGGAAATAATAAAGTGATTATTATATCAGACTCATGTTCGTGTATTCGTTATATGCTGCGAATTTCGGTGCGCTTTTGAATTTATCGGAAACCTGAATGTAGTACTTCGAAAAACTACAACGGGCTTAACAAATAATTAAAATTAAAAAGTGTTAATTATTTAAAAATAGTTCGAAAATTTTTAACATTTTTTAAAATCAACTAAAAATTATTTAAATACTTTATTCTTTAATATTTGTATCATAGAAATCATCAATTTTGCTTAAAATATTATTGTAAGCACTAATATTTAGCTTTCTTCAACTCTGAAGATTTTCTATTTTTTATAAGGTCGCCATTTTTTCAAAGAAGCTCTCTATCAGATTTTTTAAAAAATGCAATACAAAAATACATATTAAAGCAAATATTATAAAACAGCTCTATAGTTATGTTTATTACTTTAAAAGATTCTTTACAGAGCAAGTAGTAAATTTTAGAGTTTTGCTCTTTTGCAGATTTTATAAAATCTTTTACAGAGCTGTATAAATTATTAGAGCTCAAAATGCTAAAACAAATTATATTTGGAGCATTTTCTTTAAAATTAAAAAAAACTAGAAGCAAACAAAGCTGCGGTAAAGCTTTAACCACATATTATACACCTTTAGAACACTTTTAGGACTCACTCGCACCTAGTTGCTCCAACAATGTTACTTGGGCGTGATCGAGCAAAATTACGAAGAGCACGATGAGACAAGTACCTATCAATCTTGTACAATTTTGCTCGATCACGGATGCTGTAATTCGGCCCCTGGTTAATATGCCTTGCTGAGCGCCTGGTAGTCAAGATCCAAAAGCGTCATTTAAAAACCTACTCGCTGTCATGGCAGAATAACCAGATGATAGGGCCAGCTCGCTTAGTACCTTCACACGTTAAGGGCCAAATAGACTACACAGACTGTTTGCGCAAACAAGACTTTTTTCTCGTCATAGCGACGACCATACACTACACAAACTTTGTTTGCGCAGACTTGATTTTTTAGTTCAAATTCTATTAAATTTTTCTTTTCTGCTTCCATTTTTATATATTTTCCTTCACGCACGTCTTTACTCTATAAAACTTTCAGGATTATGGCAAGTCGTGCTGTTGCGCAACACGTGTTTGCGCAAACAGTCTGTGTGGTCTGTTTGACCCTTTAACGAAGAGTGGAAAATGAAAAGGATGAAATAAGAATATTATGTTTTCAAATTGTAAATAGTGCGGACACGTACGTTAAGTTTATGTTAATTTTAATGAAAATATTATAAAAACAGTGTAAATAAAACTATAAAATGCCGAGGAAGTGTTCAATTTGCAAAAAAGCAAAAAAAAAAGTTTAACCAAAAATCAACTGCATAACATGAACATAAAGAAACTCGAGATGAACAGCTGATTTTGACAACTACCTCGATTTTCTCTTCTTTCTACTTCATTCCTCTCTGAGTCGGCCCTACCTAGTTATTCTGCCGTGCTCGCTGTCTGTATTAATGACGAGAGTTACTCGGAAAATCACGATGACGCAAACCAAAGATTTACCCTCTACCAAAATAGTTCAACGCGCCTAAAGAAGTTTTCACTTCAAAAAATTTCATCGAATTCGTCAAAATGCTCCCATGAAACGCGTTCTCTGCCTGTGTCAAAATATTATTTTTGTAATTAAATTTGAATACAATCCAATAATTTGTCAACTAACCAGTGCAACTTTATTTAATGTTATCTTTTATAGTTTTATACGTTTTGCGCATATTCCTCATTTCTATCAAGAATGTCTGCGTCTTGAACATCAAAACCAGCCGACCACATTTCATTGATCATTTCGACCCAAAGGAGTTTTTTTTAATTTTTGGGACACGGAAATGCTCTCTTCTGTCTGCATAGCACTTTAAGAAGAATTTCGTGGATTTCACATTCCACTTGAATTTTGATGATATTTCATCGTCTGTGAAATTGCAATTACTAATTAATATTCTTGTTGTTTCTTCGTGATTTTCTTTTTGTGTGCTTTCAGTTTCATCCACAACAGCAACCAAATCAGGAGACGTAGCACATATTCTGAAATATTCATTTGAGAATTCCGTGTCTCAAGGAATTACAATGTATTAAATTTTAACAAATTTTATAACTGAATTTACCACTTTGCAGCTTCATATGCACCTCTTCCGTATCTGTGACTTGATAAATGCAATTTCCAAGCGTTTAGTCAACTTTAACCATCTTTACTTATTTCTTCAATAACTATTATTAATTAATTAAATTTTTGATTTATTTGCTTTGTTTCCACTTACTTTTTCGTTATTTTTCCCTTTATTTCTAAGTAATGAAATTCTTCGAGCTGTCAAATTTTCTAGCTCAACACGTTGAGTAAGTATATCGGAAAAATAATTCGCGACCAAAAGAATCAGCACGTTGAGCCAATCAGAAACTGATCAGTTGCGTTCACTGATCACATACTCAGCGGGTGCGACACAGTTGAGTGAATTTTGTGCCTTTTGAACGCAACCAATAAGAAGGTGATGGATGGGTCTGTTATTTAAAAGTGATTATTTGAAGTTTATACTATATTTGTATAGTGCCCATAAAAATAGTAAAACACCAAAAAAGACCACACTGTTTATAAACTAGATGAGTTCCAATTAAAACCGTTTTTTTTTTTTGGCCCTCATGAAATTAATAAGTTCATGTGAATTTGTTAATTTTCCTTATGACATTTAAGTTACCCGAAAATTACAACAAAATAATGTCCCTCATGCAAAATTGGTTGCTAAATCCGATTCCGTACTCAGATTTGCCATCAAATTAAGTTTGCAGTCACCAGGAGAAAATAAACGCGAATATCGCTGAATTTTTTCACTCAGGTTTTATTTTAATTCTCCCCATCTGGAAGATAATGATGTTATTTTAAAATTAAACACTTCTGTTGTAAGGCCTGCTTAATGAAGGATAATATTTAAAGGAACAATTTGGAAAATCAAATTATGTTTAAGCGATATATGATTTATTATGTGAATGTACTTTTTCGAAAAATGTAAATTTCTTTTGTAGCCTATCTGCTTTAATTACACTGTGCGCTTTTTTGGACCCCTTTTTCTCTGTTTTTGATATTTTCAACGTTTTTCACTTAATTTTTGTATGAGGAGTCTCGCGGTGACATTTGTTTTGCCACTTTACCAAATATTTTAGAACAACATTGTTTTTACGACATTAGCTCAGAATCAAAAATTAATCAAGATATGCACTTATTTTCATATTAATAACTCTTGAATCATTAGTATTTTCATTTTAGTTTCTTTAGCAAAGGTCTTCCTATTATTCTGGCCAACAACAAAGAAATCTGAAGAATTTGCTTCCAGTGGGTCTTATCAGGTGAGTCTTTCAAAATGTATAGCTTGAAGTTATAGCGTATGAGTAACATTTACAAGTTGAGCATACATAGCGTATGAGTAACATGCATTGCTTTCAAACGTTGAAAGCGGGCAAGACATATGTGGCTTGTCAGAGATTTAAAGACAATTTCAAATGTTTTTTCAGATATATTTGTTCAGCAAAGTTGTTGCCAGAACAATAGGAATAACTTTGCTCAAAAAACAAAAATTAAATTCTTAATCGTTCACGAGTTATCAATATGATTATAAATGTATATCTTGAGTAATTTAAAAAGAAAATGTTTGCTCTGTCACCACCAGATTTCTCATATTAAAATTAAATGAAAAACGTAAAAAATTATTAAATACAGATTTGTGCCTCACGAAAAAAATTTTCGGTCGGCCTCAAAATAGTCCTTGGTTTATGTTATGATGATTCCCCAAATATTTCGACTCTAGCGTAAGCTGGAATGGTTTGAAATAACCTCTAAAAATTGATTTTTTTGTAAAAATATTGGCTAGTGTGGTACAAGTTTAAAATAACTAACGATCGAAAATAATAGTAATAAAAAAGTTCTTCGAATCCTAAGAATGAACTTACATTCAAACGATGCGTGTCAGTTTTATGACAATCCGAACTATAGTAAAAAAGGTACAGTGGTTTTAGAGACGCAGCTTTCGTATTTTTTAAAACAAATTTAAAAAACGATGGCTTCACTAAAAACTCTGTTACTCTGTGAACTAAATGTCAGATTGTCATGAAATTTTGAGCGTTGATATGTGCCATTTTTATGTCATCCTACGAACTTATTCAGTTAAAAGTAAAGCTTCTTTGAAAAAGACTGAATCTACCGTCTGCAAAATTTGCTATGCACATACAGTTTTCTTGTAGCTTTTACTAATTAATAGATATAATACCTTATTTCATGCAAAATATACAAAAAATCCCAGTTGGAAAAGGAGCCCTGCTCTATGTCTGCTGGCAACATGCCTCGGAAGGACAGGAGACATGCTCACCTCCATACCCCCTTATATCTTTTTTGTATAGGCATGTTCTAGGCCGGCATGTGCTAAATGAACTGCCGTAGCAGCAATGCAGCATGCATCTTATGGTATGAATGCAGAAGGTATACATTTCTGCCAAATGAACTGCCCTAGCAGCAATGCTGCATGCATCTCTCGGCATTAATGCTGCATTCATACCATAAGATGCATGCTGCATTGCTGCTACGGCATTTAATTTGACAGACATGCCGGCCTAGGACATTCCTTTAGAAAAAAGATATAAGCGTGTATGGAGGTGAGCATGCTTGTTGAATTTCCAAGTAATATTGCTGGCAGTTGAAAAATTGCCATTATCCGGAGATTTGAAACTCGGCCACGTAAGTGTAAGTGCATATGCTTATCCATTCGACCATTGCAGCTGTTAACTAATCGTCGCTTAATTTGCTTCATTAAGAATAAACGTACGAACACAGAGAAAGAAAACTAACGCGTTCGCTTTGTTATTATAAGCAATAAATGCAAAATAAAGAACGAAATCACTAAAAAAAGAACAAACCAAAACAAAACGCCATTAAAAAAACTTATGTCTCTGATGGGATTTGAGCCCACTGCTCAAGATTCCAAAATACATGAAGTAAAACTAAAGCCCTAGGCAACTGAGCCATTCGCACTGTTTTGATTCTGTTGAAATAATATACATAGCAGCATTGTTACTATCAAAAGGGCTTCGATGAAAACACAAATTGTCAGATGTTGTCCCTTAAAATAAACCGGAATTTCGCATTAGCAAACATGATACTTTATTATGATACAGTTGTTATTATATTTATATTGAATGTATTTATATTGTGCTATAAAAGAACTTAGTTCTTACTGTACTGATGATTTTTATTTATAAATAATAATAATAATGCACCTTACAGTAAAGAGGAAGTTTTAAAAATATAAAAAATAGACCTCTTAGAATTAAAATTATAACTTGCCACATTCCTTCCATCGGCAGGCCTGCTTTGTTTTTCATCTGGGATAACACAAAGCACCCACATAAGACTCTTTCGTATCTGCTTCTCTTATTGAGATCATTTTATGGTGTCCCAAAGAAAAAAGTAATTCGATAGCGCATTTTAAAGTTGGCTGCAAACAACGAAAAATATTATTTATTTGCTTCCATTCCGAAAATGTTGTCAACATGCAGATAAGTTATCACCTGAAACTATTTATATGGCAAACTTAAATTGCAGTTAGTTTACCATATTCCTTTTATTAGCCTTGGTGTCGAAATGTAACTTAAGCTATGGATATAAATTAAATAGAAGACTCGACTTCTTACTCCTACACCTACTCAATGGCACGAGCAATGAAATTTATATAGGATCAGAAACAATTTGCTGCAATAAATCACACTCGAATCGCATTAATTGTTATGTTACGCCTATTGTTTGCAGCAAATATCCTTTTGATATGCACGCCTCATCTACTGATGCTGTAATTTTGAGGAATTTTAACGATGCAGACAAGTTTCCCAACTATTCTCCATGCACAATGATAATCATTTTTGCATGCCCAGTAGGAAATCAGTCAACCAATGTATTGGTAGATAGCAAGAAAGAAACTTCATTCTAGGTTATAATTATTTAAGGGAAGTTTCTTGCCAACAATTTTTATTTATTAATATTATTATTGTTGTACAACTATTCAAGAATATGTAAAAAAATCTAGGTTACGTAAAATATTCTAGGCTTTTACTATTTAATGGAACCGTGTTAAACTGCGTTATGTTTAAATTTTATAAAGATTAAAGACACTGTATAGAAAAATGGCAAAAAAAAATTATAAAAATAGGCACAAAACGTAATGGACGTCACATGTAAGGTACTCAAGGATGGGATGGAAAAATTTAAAAAAATAGTCATTTTAGCACCATGAAAATCGTCAAAATCGTCATGAACTACAAATCAGTACAACAATAAAATAAATTTTTCTTCAAAAGCATATTTGTTGATATACTATGCACAGTTTTAAATAAAAAATTCAATAGAATAATTAATAAAAAATTTAATAGATGTATTATTAAAAGTAAAAAATTATTACATTCCGTTAGACTTTGAAATTAATACAAGACTCTGACTAGAATTTAGTTTCAAGGTACTATTTTGCCTCAAGGTAATTTTATACAAATATTTTAAAAAAATAACGTTTTATTTTTCAGTAAAAACTGCAGAATGGCGGCAAACAGCAAGAAACAAAGAAAATATAAAAGTACACACACTACATAATTGTTGCATTTTGACAGCAACAACAACAACGCAGTACGCTAACACGACCCAAGTTTAATTGAAATTAAATTTTAATCTGAACTTGAATCTCTTGCCAACTTAAATTTTTAATAGTAAAAAAAAACGAGTCAACTACAAATCGTAATTTTTGGCATATAAATGAAAGAAACTCGTCACGTCATAATTAGTTCAAAAACTCGGATTTTCGAGCTAGCCCCCAACAACCGGTTTTCGGGACAAAAAAACAGTATTTGGAACATTGGAGTGAGCCAATTTAATGATATAAAGTTTTTGCATGCATTATTGTTTGAGGACAAGAAAATAATTCTGAGGGTATATTTTTCTGTAGAGTTAAACGATCTCGAAAACAAAGTCATTTAAATAAAAATTGCCATTTTTTTATTGACAATTAACAGGATGATAGTAAAATAAAATAAATTATAAAACATATTTTAATTTTGTAATGCGTTAGGTCTAAAATATTATTGTAGGTAAAATATTCTATAAAAATATTTCCCAAAAAATTTTACTAGAGGTCTGTGACCACAACGACCAAGGCAAATGCATATATTAAGACATTGGTTCACTTTTTATGTCAGTAAAAAGCAAAATTTTCAGTAATAAAAATGCCATTTATTTTAATTTTATATGTGCTTTTACTTTGTTTTCGACCTATCGACTACGGTCAAAATATACATAGTAGGGAACGTCGATGTATCTTGGACACACTTTTATTTTGACAAAAAACTCGGAAAAAATACTTTTTCTAAAAATTTCAAAGCCTGATTTTAAAGTACGAGAAATAACCTTCCTTTTGGTATTAGCAGTTTGACCAAATTGTACACTTTATATCAGTATGCTCAAAAGATCCATTTCTGATATATTAAAAAAAATTCGGAGAATAATTGGGCAGTTTGTAAATTGATAAAAAATAAAAATTATTGATGGTAAACGTTTATTTGTGTTGAAATGTCGAAAATGAAAGAATAAATCATAATTAATAAAGGCTCATTCCATCAGATTTTGCCAAGGGTGGTCGCTTAACTGAGACAAAAAAAATTTTTGCTTATTGTATTAAATTCGTTTTTAATACATTTTTAAAAACGCATTTATTCAAAAAGAAAGCAAAACACACTCTCAAAATTTTATAAGAGTATTTAAAATTAGTGATACTAACAGCCCTATTCTGGCAAATTAACAAATTGTTAACCAGTCTTTTGAATATTTCTATGTGTTTGTTGTAATTTTTTTATTTCAGAACAAAATTTGAAACTCAAAACAAAAAAATGTTGATAAAAATTGTAAACTGCTTTTCAGTTATTGACAATTTCATTTAAAATTTGGTTTTTTGAGCTTTAAATTTTGTATTGAAAACAACAAACACATAGAAATATTCAAAATACTAGTTAACAATTTGTTAATTTGCCAGAATAGGGCTGTAAGCATATAATAAAATTTAGGTTTAATTTACAGGGTCCGATAGTTGACATATTTTTCGTAATTTCATATATTAAAAGCATGTTATATGAAAGCAGTAATAGATTTTTTGAAATTTTGTACGTAATTTAATCAAAGAGTATTCAAATAAGAATGTACAAATAAGAAATAGAGACAACAAATAAAAGCTTGACTGGTATCAAAAACCTTCATCTTCAGGACGTCTTATAAACAAAACATTCAAACATCCAAAAGAACGATAATGAACACGGCAAACAATTTCATAAGAAAAGTACTGACGACGATCAGCGACAAGGAATTCCACAATGAAAATATCAAGAATATAATAAATATTCTTAACAAAAATGAGTTCCCCCAAAAAAAAAGACCATGGATTTAATAACAAAGCATAAGAAACAGAGCAATAGATCACGCGCAGATGAACCACCAAAAATCTACAAATCTATGACATATGTACCAGGACTATCGGAAAGACTTATTGGATCTAATTGTTATGATAAAAACAAATATAAAATCGCCATACGCACTGATAATAATCTTGGACAATTATACAGCAATACAAAAAGCAAAATGAACAAAAATGTCAAATTTAATATATAAAATAACATGTAAAGAAAACAGCGCAGGAATATGCAACAAAGTGTATGTGGGTACTACAATGACGAAATTACGAATTCAGAATGTCTGCGCACAAATCACGAACAAAACCATTGACGGCTCACTGTGCAATAGTTGAACACTGTCCAGACTTTGACAAATTACAAATTCCACAACAAGAGACGAATTTCCCAAGACGATACACTTTAAAAATGTTATAAAAATGTTATAACATGCTACATGTTATAAACATACCACCAAAACTAAGAATAAATTTCAGAACGGACACAGAAAGATGCGCTCAAAGCGGGAGTGGTTCCTTCCTGTAAGGTCTTACCTTACGGCTTTGCGGAGCCTGCAGTCCTTTTGTGGAGCAGCGTTCAAAGGTCACTCCCCCCTAATCCAGGGTGTCATGCGATACCGTGCCCATTGGATAGTTTGCAGTCAGGGGGTATACCGACTGTATTGGATCGGCGCCTCTCTGATACCTGGCCGCCTCAGAGAGTAACTATGGCCTTACCGCGGCATTGGGGTTAGGGCGTGGGTGACATCTATTCCCCTCTGTATTTTTGATCACTCTACTGACAGACTCTGAACCAAATCTCGGGTTGGATCGGTGCTGCACACGGGGTTCCATCGTTTCCTGAATGTGGACCTGATCCCATTCGAGGAACGGTCTCAGAGCCTGTCACTCTCTCTCTCTCTGGCCGTACGAACAAGATGATATACACAAACCAAATAAAAAACACAGGCGGACAGTCTTTAAATGCAAATCGGGTGAAGCCTTCAGCTACACCAGACACGCGGTCTTTAAACGCTACTCCTGGTCAACAGCATAGACGCACAGTCTTTAAGTGCTGAACCAGCGACAGACGCTGGTGTAGTGGCCAACCAGCCTAGAATCAGTGGAAGTTGAAAGAAGGCCTCGGCTTAAGGAACGCGTCCCACTAAAAAGAAGAGTAATGTTGCTCGGAATGCAGCGTTGTGAGTATGGAATCGCATCGCGTGAGTCCCCGAAAACCAACGTACCGAGGAACAGAAGTCGTCTTGGATGTGGGCGGTGGGCATCTTGGAGGAGTCACAGACTCCCCCTAAGCCCAAACCGATGCCCTCTAAGCGTCAGAGATCTCAAGAAGTGGTCCTTTAGCCGAAGACAAAGAAAATCTGTGGTAGCACAGCCACTCCTAAATTGTTCAGCGAGATCGCAACTGAGCAAATTACCAGTGCGGTTATTGATAAAAACTATCCGGACGGCAGCGTAACGCCTGATAAGTGGAGAAGCGTTAAGGGCAAGTTGTCTTACTGTTCATTCCGCTCATGAAGGAATTTCCTGGTAGAGGTCCTTCCTGTGGCGACAGTGGATGGCATCAGGGCCACGTGAAGCTGATAGCATGTGCTCACCAAAGGTCTCTGGACCTATATAAGATAGCCATCTTCAGGGTTGGGTGAGGTATGGCCGGGTGCGAACCTCGCGATCGCAGATAGGGACCAGATCCCTAACCGACCAAGACCGCGGGCTAGTCTCCCTGCCGAATACTCTGACCCTCAAACTATCCTCGATACGATCAGGTTGGAAAACCATGGCCTGCCAACAGCGAATTGGAAGGTGACACGGGTTGAAGAGCCAAAGGGGCAACCTTAGTTATCAATCAGGAGTCCCTGGCCCTCTTATCATTTAAACGATTCGTTGTAGACTTTGTTTTCTCATCTATCGTATTGAGGATATGCAAGAAAGATGAGGCATCTTTGGAGGAAGTGCAGGCTTCCAACCCAATAAAAGATGCCTCTACCACCCAAACCTGAGGGCGCAAGCCCCATGATGGAACTAGCGCAGACCTTCGGGTTGCCCTCTCTACAGGATTACCTTCTAAAATCGGACGATGACTCCTACACAACAGCCGTAGAGGTTTAGTTGCCTACTAACAGCCTTGATGCTGAGATTAACGCAAATCAACCTCCATCACTCGAAGGCTGTGGTCGCCAGCCTAGTCCTCCGCCTAACTAAGGGCTGAGAAGACATCGTCCTGATCCAAGAGCCGTGGGTAGTCTAGCACAAGGTAAACCAAGAGTATGTATTCTAATGAAAAAAAACTCTGAGTGCATTTACTCTCTCTAATTTCAGTAATAAGGACACCGTGGCCATAAGCGTCGAGATGAGCCAAGGCAGCTTGTGGTTCATCTCAGCATATCTTGCACATGATCACGAGGTCCTCCCGGATGAGAACATGATAAGACTGGTCTCCACTGCAGCATAACTGTCAAACTCAGCCATTTTGGTATTTTTGTCGATTTTTGCTTTCATATTGCATTCTCATTGGTTGCAGATTTTGTATGAAATGTCAACTTCGTTTTGACATTTTCAGTCACCGGCTATACGCGAAGTCAGTGCAGCATTTTCGAGATTAGAAGGAGAGTCAAGTCAAATGGGTCTGGCAGTGAATGCAGATAAGACGAAATACTTGGTGTCAACAAACAAACAGTCCCTGCATCTTGGAACCCACTTTACAGTTGACAATACCTCCTTCGAGGTTGTGAAGGATTTCGTTTATCTGGGATCTAGCATAAACTCAATCAACGACATCAGCATTGAGATGAAACGAAAAATAACTCTTGCCAACAGGTGTTACTTTGGGCTCAGTAGGCAATTGAGAAGCAGAGCCCTCTCTCGACGAACGAAAATCACTCTCTATAAATCGCTCATCATGCCCGTCCTACTTTATGTATCGCAAACATGGACGCTGAGCAGTTTAAAGAAAAAGACTTTAGGAACATTCGAGAGAAAGATTCTTCGTAAGATCTACGGACCAATCTGCGTCAATGGCGAGTACAGACTACGGTAGAATGATGAACTGTATGAGCTGTACGCTGACATCGACATAGTAAAGCGCATTAAATTCGAGCGACTTCGCTGGCTTGGTCATGTTCAGCGCATGAAAGGCGATGCTCCAGTGAAGAAAATGTTCGATGCGGTACCCAGCGGCGGTCAACGCAGAAGAGGACGACCGCATCTTCGTTGGAAAGACCAAGTAGAGGACAACCTGACGAAGCTTGGAATTTCCAACTGGCGCCAGCAAGCGAAAGACAGAAATGGCTTGCGCGATTTCTTAGATGAGGCCAAGACGGTTGTAGCGCCAACTAAGTAAGTAGTCAGTTAAGGCTTTTCGCCCTATCACTACCTTCTTTAATTTTGCCATGGTAAAAAGTCCAAAAAATTTTTTATTTTTTATTTTATATATTGCCAAATTTTTTTCATTCTTCAGTTTTTCAAATATTAAGGTAGATTGCCGGGAGGAAGGCATCTCTCTTTAAGGATCTTTTTTTTTTTTTTTGTTTTAGACGTCCCATTCCAGAGATTAACTGTCCACCATATAGACACCGGATTTTTGAGCACTTCACTTTGGCGCCATCTATAAGTCATACAAATTATGAGAGTAGTTTTTTTATATTTCTGTGGTCACAAGGAATAACGACTAAACTCAAAGTATCGTAAAAAACGATATTTTGATTGCACGAACTACGACCCATTTTTTTAATGTATATGAACCGTTACAAACAAAATATGTGCAGACATAAATGATGATCAATTCTGGGCAAAAAATGGATATCTACATACTTCCAAAAATTGGCAATAAAGAAAATTCTATATCGATTTTTTACGATATTTTGAGTTTAGTCATTATTCCTTGTGACCACAGATTTATTCAATCTTCAAGTATTTACAAATTTAAGAAATTTATGTTAATATATAATAAAGGGCCCAAGTTATTAACTTTAAAAAATTGCTTACTTTTTCCCTATTTTTTCGGAAACTGTAATGATACCTTAATAGAATTCACATTGTTTCAAAGATATTATTCGCTTATCCCATTATTAACTAAGCATAAAAAACTAGAGCCATTGAAGCAATTTTTAATTCATTTAAACTTATTTTTAAAATTTTTTTACATTTCATCGGGACATTTAATTAGACAATTAGACAATCCTAGACAACTGTACCGTTTTCTGCTTTTATGAATTTTGTTATCAATATTTGGCAGGATAACCTTTCTTATGACGGCGTGGCATCTGCATTGCATGGACTGTATTAGATTTCGACATCTTTCAATGGGAATGGTTTCCCACGCAACCTTGATTTTCTCAATTATATTCCGAAATATTCTGAGCGTTATTACCTTTTTGACGACTCTCCATAAGTGCTCTATAGGATTTAATGCTGCACTGGACGATGGTCACTCGAGTAATCTAATTGAGGTATCTGTAAAGAAATTTTTTGTCAACAGTCTTCCACACACAGAATTCGTTCTTAGGTTTTATTATCACTTTTTGGCTTCTTATTAAAAATAAATTTAATATTGATTGCAATATAAATGAATTAATCGCCTAAAATTAATCAAAATGTTTTGCTTTTACACAATAATTCAAGTTATAGACGAATTTATCATTTTTGTTTTGTTTATCGCGTTGTAAATATTTTGATTAAACCAAACTTATATATTTGAATTAAATGACTGATGGAAGAAATTGTTACCAAAACTTTCAGTTTCGGGGTTCTGCCATTGAGGCCAAATAGCTGAAACTGACAAAAAGGGCCGAAACTGGCCGTAACCGAAACCGAAACCGAATATTCGGTAGGACCAGTTAAAGTACCACCAATTTGAGAATCGAACCAACTCCATTCCAGGAAAGGCATCCCCAAATATTTATCGGTCCGCCGCCAAGCTTTACAACCGGTGGAACGTATTTCTGATGAAGCTCATCCTTTTTTGGACGCCTTAAGTGTTTTTTGCCGTCAGGTTCAATGCGATTGACTTTAGCTTCATCACTACAGACGACGAATTCTCCCATTGACTTTCAGTCCAACTCACATGAGCTTTCGCAAAATCTTTCTTGCGTGCTATTCGTTCGTGAAGGCAAGTTTCTAATAAACGGCGTGCAACAGTACATTTTGATATGGAAATACTGTATTCCGAGTCAAGCTTACGTTGAATGCCTACAGCAGTTCTTTATCAATGTAGGCTGTGGTTTTCCGTGGGGATTTCTTTCGTGGAACGTTCATGTAAGTCTCGTAGTTTCAAAAATGCTGAATAGCATTAAAACTCATTTTTTCGAACATTTCATTTGATCAGCAATGTTCTGGTAGGAAAATCTTATGGCTAGCTATGGATAGCTTTTCTTATGGCTAGAGTACAGCTCATGGCTTTACCTCATACTCAAACCACTCTTGGATTTGCTACTTACTGATTTGTTAAAGAAATAGATAATTTGCGAAAACTTTAATGATTTTATGACTGAATTTTTTTCTAATTAACTGTCACATTTACGGCCAGTTTTTCAGTACGAGTTTAAAGTCTAGTCAAATTAAACATAGCTTAACTCACCAAAATTGGACGTTTACACTCAGTTTAGGCAAAAAAAAAACACATAATATGATACTTTAAGTCAGTTTAACTTCAACAAATTCTAAAATATCTAGTTAAGCCCAGTTTAAACGTCCAATTTTGGTGAGTTAGCTATGTTTAATTTGACTAAAGTTTAAACTCGTACTGAAAAACTGGCCCTTAATCACCACATCAACACAACTTAACGCAATATAGTTGCGGAAAAAAGTTATTTACAATAATGGGACAACATTTGCATAAAAAGGAGAAAAATATTTCATAACCAAAAAATATTAACGGTAAATCAACGATAGCAGAAGCGTTTCTGATTAGTTGGTGTCCTCAATTAAAAAATTCATTTTAAACTGAATTTCATTAAAAAGACTAACCCTAACGTTCATGTACCAAAATTCAAAAATAAAAATAATTAGTGTTAATTCATAAAAATTAAAATCAGACAAAAAAAAATTATGTAATTATTCCCTTTGCTGCTAAATACGGTTATTTGAGAAATGCTCAAAATAATTGAGTCACAAAATTTTTAAATGAAATAACGGTACTTTGTTCAACAACCTCTGAATTCAAGCAGTCAGAGTAATAGCAGTGCCCGGTACGTTAAGCTCGAGTGTTCTTAGAAAAAATTTTTGAAGAACCCTTTTGTATTTTTTATTGCCAAAAAAGTTTATTAAAATGACCATTTGTTATGAATTGCTATTATTTAAACCGACTTATTTTTGACCAGTATTCAAAAAAATTAATAATAACCTGGAAACCGTAAATCTATTTCATTTTTTGTATTAAGTACTCTATTTTGAATTAAATCAAGCATATTTTGAAAATGTAATGTAATGAAATATGTAATGATTTTTGTAATGATTCACACCACTATGAATAGTTTTGTCATTTAAAATTTTTTGTGAAATTTATTCAAAAGAGTTTTAAGATAATTTTGCTAAAAAAATATTTTTTTTTTATTTCCATTCAAGTTTTTTCAAAAAGTTAAAAACTTTGCAACAAAATATTTGCTACTTATTACATTTAAAACTTTTTCTGATATTTAATTACCGATTCGAACGATCCTTTCTGGAGTTGCAATCCAATATCAACTTTTTTTAAAAAAATTATCCATAGAATTTTAAGTTATTTTTGTAGTAAGAGAATCTTAACACGTTTGAAATTTATAGTGGCAACTGAAACACAACCATTTTTTTTCAATTCGACACAAGAAATACATCATAAACTCCACATAGAGAAAAATTGCCACATAAAAACTTAATTACGTAGAACAAATTTAAGAAGTTTTCTTTATGGTTTTTACCCAAAAAGATTTTCTTCTTAAAGTTATTGGCTATATCTTCTTAAATAATTTAAAAAGGAAAGCTAATAGTGGTTTTTTAACTAGGTTTTCTTTAAGAAGAAATTTCATGCGAGTAGCTGCATTTTATAAGAAATTAATAAGAATTCTTTTTAAATAAATTTAAGGAGATTTTTGATGAAAATTTAAGAAGCTTTCTTCTTAAAAAATACCTCTCTTCCTGCGTCTTTCATACCTGTTGTTCTTAATATATTTTAAGAAGAAATCTTATTGAAAATATGTGGCAATACTTTTCTCTGTGCAGGTAATGAATTCTTTATAAAACGGAATTATGTATAACAAAGTAGTATGAATGTTTTTTAATAGTTATTATTTTTATCTTGACAACATACCAAGAGTAGATATCTTTGGTTTCAATTTAATTAAACATTTTACGATCGAATCAACGAAAATAATGTGTAATAATTTTTTTAAATTTCCTCCAGGGTCACTCAACAAACATTACTGAAATTGAAAAACATATTGTAAGTAAAGCTTAAATGGCCTTTTATACTTCATACACACACATATACATTGGAATTTCTTTAGCAAAAAAGAGCCTAACTTTGGTATTTTCATAAATTTAATTTTCATAAAACTAGAAAAAACATGAGCAAAAGCAACGGCTTTCGCCCAATATCATTGTCGCGTTGCCACAGGTTTGAGGGAAATATCAAAGGATTTGTTTTTTTTTTTTTTTCCTTTGCATTTTACTTTCGCAAATGCCTTTGTAAGCAACTTATTTGCCATGTTTGTATTGGTAAACATTTTTTAACTAAAATTTATGGAAACTAGAAGACTAAACTGGTTTTGACAAAAAATTTTAAATTTATATAGAATATAGAATAAATAGTAAGGTAGGCCCTGAACACGAAAGTTGGAACTTTGAACGGAACACCCCGAAAAAACGTGAGTTTGGTCAAAGAAATAAGATATTTAAAATTTTGCCATAATCGTACTATCGTTTGTAAAACATAAGTATTAAATCGTATACTTGGAATAACAAAATCTCTCTCTATTGTGAAATTCAATATCTCTGACAGTTAGTTTTCATTTTAACTTTTTTATTATACAACTACTAATTTGTTTCTCTTCTGTTTAAAAAAGATTAACTGCATGTTTATATAAACCGAAACGAAGACTAAACGTCGTGAAAGAAACGAGAAACAATATTTTTTGATATGGAAAAATGTATTGCTTACCGTGTATCGCACCACGTTCAACCTTCGCACAATGGGGTATTTAGTGCCAAAAACTGGCCAAAGTTTATGGAAATTTATGAATGAAATTATTGGTTTTTAATATCTAAAATAGCAAACATTATATAGATGTAATGTCATCGATATATCTAGCAAATACTGCATCAACAGTTGTCCCTAATCGTGTTGTACAAATATTTGGATCGCTTATCATCCGTAAATAATATTTATCAAAAAGTCAATGTTTAAGGCTGACGGTGGTCTAGAATTTTTATGAAATTGCTTTTTTTCATATTTCAAAATATAGGATTTCGAGAATAGCCTGTTAAAATTTTGTAAGGATACTGACGTTATTCCATTTCTACAGCCGTTTTAGTAGGAATCTTTATGCTCATTTATTTCGAAACTACTTCTTTCGGCATGGAGTTGTAGGAAAAATAAAAACCGAATCATCAAAAATTTAGCCGAATCATCTGACATTTAAATATTCTATTCACAATATTAGTGGCTATCGCTGGAACTAGAATCAAAGTTTTTATTTCATAAACATCGTATGTTTAAATTTTACACTTATTACCGGTTAAAAACAAGTTGTTTTAAGAACTTAAATTTCAAAAGTGCGTCATTCTGTAAATTTTCGATATTTTTTTTTCTTTCTAGATCAAGCTATAGCTGCACAGTGATTAATAATATTCATGATTTTTATTTTTCAGATAAATAAAAAAGTAAAAATATAAAACATAATCCATGCCCTTTTCTTTGAAAGGGTCAGTAAGCGCCATTTTGAAAATGACTAACAATTTTTCAAATTAAAAAAATATTTTTTTTTATGATGGATGAGTGTTGGAATATACCTTTAAAGTTTAAATATCTGGACAATTCACAGTTCATTGTAATGTTTTAATATACTGATATCTTAATGTATTTATTTTTGACAACTGTGAGCACAACTTAAGTGATCCATATTTATTAACAGCGCTGGAATATTTAATATGCAGTTCAGATATTTTGGATTACATTAAAAGTTAAACAATTCAATTTAGTACTCAGTTTTATTGAAAACTTCATCAAAATTAATTACCACCCAACTCTTTTTTGTTTCACGTAAAACAACCATTTAACACACTGGCTTAAATTGTGTTTACATGAAAAACAAAATCAAAAACTTAACAGGCAAAATAGTACATTTCTGAATTAGCACATTAAACCTTAATTAGCACGAACAGTTTATTTACACAATTGTTGTTCAATATTTTAAACGAAAAATGAATCCTAAAAATACCTTAAATTTTCGAGCGCTTGACCACCGCCTGTCTTAAGTGCCTGTGAACATTTTCAACCTAAAACAATTGGCATCTGTGATAATTTTCAACCAGTTCAATGACAAAAATTTTAATAGACGCATTTACATCAGAGAACTGCACAAGCCTACTTGATGGGATTGCCACCTATAAACCATATTGAATTTTAAAATTCTGAATTCAGATTCTGTCACTCGTTAACGAAGTTAAATGATGTGTAAAACTCTTAAAAATACAAATTATGAGATGGCAACCCAATTATAAACAAAATAACCTAATTTTTAAATTCTGACAACGGATTCGGATGCAGCGACGCATTTTAACCTAGTGTTCGCGTCAGCACTGAATTCGTAAAAAATAAAAAAAAATTTTTGGCAGCCCTATCCACCATATTGAATTTTAAAATTCTGAATTCAGATTCAAAATCAGCGACCCCCTATCATTGTTAAATGATGTTTAAAACTCTTAAAAATACAGTTTACTAGGTGGCAATACTGTGGTAAAAATTTAGATGACATCCCTTACCTCCAACTCACATTTTTTTTATACATGCAATAGAGTACAGCTACTACAGTTTTTCACACTTTCTCCGCAATAGATCATTTTAAGAACCAACCCAAATACCATTGAAATATCTCAAAGATATCGATTAAAATGGTCAAAAAAAAACAAAAAGGGAGAAATATTTACCCACCATAATATGGGTTGGGCTCAGGGACAACACAAGACATAACAACTTACCATGCGTTTACATAGATCTTATCCTACATTAGTTTTCAATCTACTTTTGAGTTGACCTTTCAACATGTTAACATCAAACACGCTACAGTTGTTAACAAGGTTACTCATGCGATTTAAAGGAGCAGTTAACACATAATTTGTTCTACTAAATGGTAAGTAACGGGCAACGTCAAAACTGACAACCGTTAGTTTGGTGGCTAATCTGAGCAGCCGGCCTTCCTAGGCTTAAAACAGGCTGTGCGTCGGGTTTGAAGCCCACCCGTACAAACCCATTTCAATGAAAACAAAAAAGAATAGAAGAAAACTAATCCCCAAATCTGATGATGACTACCGCAAACGAAAAACTGATAACGATTTACGGATATGCACCTGGAACGTACGAACCCTTAATTGGAAAACTGCCTCTATCCAACTGACTGATGTCTTGGAAAGATACAAAGCTGATATCACTGCTATCCAAGAAATGCGATGGAAGGGACAGGGTTGCATTCGGCATGCACCCTGTGATATTTACTACAGCGGCCATGCGGAGAAGCACGAGTTTGGATGCGGATTTGTAGTTGGCAAGAGACTACGGCCCCACGTCCTGCGATTCACACCTGTGAACGAACGACTTGCCATAATCCGCATCAAGGTTAGATTTTTCAATATAAGCCTAATATGTGCGCACGCTCCGACAGAAGACAAGGACGATGAGATCAAGGAAATTTTCTACGAGCGCCTTGAAAATGCTTACGAGCGCTGTCCCGCCACGACGTAAAAATCGTGCTTGGTGACTTCAACGCTAAGGTGGGCAAGGAAAATATTTTTGGTCCAACAGTCGGAAGCCTCCACGACAACACCTCCGATAACGGAATGAGGCTGATTGACTTCGCCGCAGCACGAAACATGGTCGTAAGTAGCACTAGATTCAAGCATCTCAATATTCATAAAGCCACCTGGATGTCCCCTGATCAAAAAACAAAAAATCAAATTGATCACGTTTTGATCGACGGAAGGCACTCTTCCAGTGTATTGGATGTACGCACGATCCGTGGTGCAAACATTGACTCGGATCACTATCTTGTTGCAACCAAGATCCGTACACGTCTGTGCGCAGCTAAGAATACACGCAACCCTCCACAGAGAAAGCTAGACGTCGACAAGCTGCAATCGAAACAGACAGCCGATGCTTTCGCCACTCGAATCTCACTCCTGCTTCAAAGCACTCCTCCAATTGATGATATATGCGCGCAGTGGACACACATTTCCAACAACATGCGTGCGGCTGCTGAAGAGGTGATTGGCTACCAACGCCCTCGCCGAAACCAGTGGTACGACCAGGAGTGTCGCGACGCCACTGCAGAGAAAGACGCCGCCTACAAAGCCACCCTGCAGTCGGTTGTAACGCGCGCTGCTAAGAAGCGATACAAAGAAAAGAGGAGGGAAGAGAGACATATTTTCAGGCGGAAAAAAAGAGAGGCAGAAAAGCGCGAGCAGGAGAAGATTGAGATGTATGGTGACAGGAATGAGGCCCGAAAATTTTTCGAAAAAATAAGACGCCTTGCCGATGGTTTTAAAACCGGGGCCTCTTCCTGCAAGGATGAAAACGGGAATCTAGTGACAGATGTCCAGAGTACACTGACGTTATGGAGGGAACACTTCTCTAAGCTTCTAAATGGCAACGCTGACAACAATCCCGACAATAGAGATGATATTCCGGAAACCCCAATTACGGATGACAGCGTCGAGGTTCCGCTGCCCGACTATGATGAAGTTCTGACAGCTATAGCTCGGCTAAAAAATAACAAAGCAGCGGGAGCTGATGACTTACCTGCTGAGCTGTTTAAGAACGGAGGCGAAGCTCTATTTAAATGCATTCACGAGCTTCTATGCAGAGTATAGTCGGAAGAATGCATTCCGTACGATTGGAATCTCAGTGTGCTCTGTCTAATCCACAAGAAAGACGATCCCACTATCTATGCCAATTACCATGGGACAAGCCTTTTTAATATCGCATATAAGGTCCTGTCGAGCGTTTTATATGAAAGTTTGAAGCCCATTGTAAACGAATTGATCGAACCTTATCAGTGTGGCTTCAGACCTGGAAATTCCACCATCGACCAGATTTTCACGCTACGACAAATCTTAGAGAAGACTCAAGAAAAACAAGTCGACACCCACCATCTTTTTGTCGACTACAAAGCCACCTTCGACAGCCCAATAAGGAAGCACCTGTACACCACCGTGTCTGCGTTTGGTATTCCTGCAAAACTAATACGACTTTGCAGGATGACTCTGAATAACGCCAGCAGTGCAGTTAAAATCGGGAAGGACCTCTCCCCACCATTTGTTACCAAACGAGATTTCAGACAAGGTGATTCCTTATCGTGCGACTTTTTCAACCTAATGATGGAAAAGAACATCCGAGCTGCTGATCTGAGACGTAGTGGCACAATATTCTACAAGAATGTTATGCTGCTTGGGTATGCTGATGACATCGATATCATTGGCCATAATACGCGCGAAGTCAGTGCAGCATTTTCCAGATTGGAAAGAGAGTCAAGTCGAATGGGTCTGGCAGTGAATGGAGATAAGACGAAATACTTGGTATTAGCAAACAAACAGTCCCAGCGTCTCGGAACCTACGATACAGTTGACAATACCTCCTTCGAGGTTGTGAAGGACTTCATTTATCTGGGATCTAGCACAAACTCAACCAACGACATCAGCATTGAGATCAAACGAAGAATAACTCTTGCCAACAGGTGTTACTTCGGGCTAAGTAGGCATTTGAGAAGCAGAGCCCTCTCTCGACGAATGAAAATCACGCTCTATAAATCGCTCATCATGCCCGTCTAACGTTATGCATCACAAACCTGGACGCTGAGCAGTTCAGATGAAAAGACTTTAGGAGCATTCGAGAGAAAGATTCTTCGTAAGATCTACAGACCAATCTGCGTCAACCGAATACGGTTAAATGATGAACTGTATGAGCTGGACGTTGACATCGACATAGTCAAGTGCATTAAAATCGAGTGGCTTCGATGGCTAGGTCATGTTCATGAAAGACGATGCTCCAGTGAAGAAAACATTCGATTCGGTACCCAGCGGCGGTCAACGCAGAAGAGGACGACCGCATCTTCGTTGGAAAGACCAAGTAGAGGACAACCTGACGAAGCTTGGAGTTTCCAACTGGCGCCAGCAAGCGAAAGACAGAAATGGCTGGCGCAAATTCTTAGATGAGGCCAAGACTGACATACGGTTGTAGCGCCAACTAAGTAAGTAAGTAAGTGAATGGTAAATAAATCAAGTTCTTAGAGTTTCTACTACTTCTACGGTTAGTGTTAAAATTTATAAGGGAAAAGTTCTGGAGAATCGAATACACCAGATATGAGTTGGTGTAAGTAGAAGATATCAGCAGATTTCCTTATCTCACTTAAAGATTGCATATTTAATAATTTTAAACGTTCCTTATATGGAGGAAGGTTAAATGTGTCAGTTCCACTCAAGTCTCTCAGAGCAAACCGAACAAAACGTTTTTGAATTCTTTCCATACGATCAACATGCACATTGTAATGTGGGGACCATACTTGACAGCGTACTCCAAGTGAGGACGCACGATTTGAAATCAAAGCTGTAGTCACAATTTTAAAATTACAAGAATTCTCAAATACACAAAAAGATCTAGGTGGCAACTCTATTCGCCATCTTGAATTTTAAATTTTTACATCAATTCCAAAATCAGCTTCCCACTAAAACATTCAACCATGGAGTCCACAGAACCCTTAAAAGTTCTAATACGCTAAAGCTTTTCCTGTACAAGCTCATTGAAGTTTTTGAATACTTGCTTTAATTGGATACTTGCCTTCAACTTCAAGCTTTTTGCCCAAGGCATTAAGTTTTCCTTTACTTGGGACTAGGGACACGAATATCGTATCGATAATTCAGAGTATCGATACTTTTTCTTCCGATACAAGAATTTTCGATGCTACGGGTCTTTTCGATATTTGATGGTATCGATTATTTTTACCTAGTTTCGAAACAAAATGTTCATCATTATACAAACAAAATTAAATGGCACCAAAAATAATCAAATCCATGGAAATTTTTCAACGCAATGCAAAATGCAATCTTGCATTTGTCTATTTTATACAAGTAAAAACAAGTGGAATCACCACCAATATGGTTAAGTACCTAAAACATCATCGGGAACGATGGCGCGGGGGGTGGATAGACTTGCATACAACTTTTGTTTTTGTATTAAAATTTTTTGTTAAACACCTTTTACTAATATAAAAGTTTTATTTATTCAAAAGTAATTTTTTAATCTTAATTTTTAGAGACATTTGTTCAAAACTTATAATAACTTAATTGTTTTTGTTTTTATTTTTATCACAACATATTTTTATAGTAATAATAGCATAAAAAATAATATTAGCTTTTCTTAACATGATCTCAAAAATAAGTATGTAATCTTATTTATTTTTCATGTTCATATAACTTAAATTGTACATTTCGTTTATCATTGATTTTTAAGTTTTGCAGGAATGTTAAAAGAACTTTATTTTTATTACCGTAACAGCCCTGTTATTCCAAAACGTTTTGCAAATAAATCAAAAATAGAATTATTCAAGTCATTCCGAGTGAGAAGTATATGCCGGAAAAGAGCATTTTGAGGATTTTTGAAAAAAATTTCAAATTTTAACAGCTACGTTGGCTTCCAAATTTTGGTTTTTGCACACAAAAACTCAAGACTATGCTTAAATTTTCTACTTAAAAATTATTTTAAATTTTGCATGTTTGGATTTTTTTGGATTTTTTTCATTAAAATACTTAAACTCAACATCTCTGAAATGGTGCTCTTCTAACAAAAAACTTCATAACGGCCAGTTTCTGGAACGAAATCGTATGATAAATGATGAACCACGAGACTACACTCTTTAATATACTAAGCAAAAAATACGAAAAAGTATTCGATATTCATGGTATCGATACTTTTCTTTCAATATTTTGTGGGCATCGATACTTTTCTTTCGATACCAAAAAATTAGGTATCGATCTTTTTTTCTGCCCGTGGACTTCGTGCCATTCGTTTGTAAGCTAGCATACTTGCAAGTCGAAAGCTGTCGCGGGCTTATTTATATTCAAGTTAAGTGTCAGGCATGCCAATGGGAATTCCCCAATTTGCGGGGAATTTCATGTCGATCGGGGAATTTAACAATACACCTAGTTTTTAATGATTTTTTGGAGAATTTAACATTTTATCTAATATTTGCGGGGAATGATTTTAAATTAAATATTCTGATACATGTTTTTCCTACAATATTAGAAAAATTTAATTAACATTGAATAAAATCCTCTGGCATAAAAATCCTTGTTGCCAGATTAATTTTTTAATAATACATTTTTGTTTAATTTTTAATGCATTTTTATTTGTAACCTTGGAAGGTGTTGTACAACTGAAAATAAAATATGGCACTTCGATTTCCAT